>SJYO01034137.1:49247394-49836415 GCA_006410555.1 Capra ibex | reverse complement strand
GGGGGGGGGGGGGGCGGTGTGTGTGTGTTTCGGACGAAAGGTAATGACATTTTCTCTATGTAAATAAACCAAACAAAGACAAATATAAAAAGGAAAGTCTTCGACAGTACAGACTTTGGTAGTGGTTCTATAGACCGAATTCTTTTGTACATAAAACGGTCACTCAATTGTCGTCAAGATTAAGATCAGTTGTTACAGACAATGTGTTTAAGTCGTATTTGTGGGGTAAAATGTGATGGGGATGAACCTCCGTCACTCGACAGAAATATGAAGGTTGAGTAAAGACAATATTGAACAATTCGACAACGTAAATCCTATTGACAAACCGTTTTAAAGTTAAAAGAAATACGTGTCATTCATTTTTAAGAGCAATATACAATAATATAACCCTCGTCGGTTTTTACAACAAAGTCTTTTTCTTTTTTCCTACTGTAGGTCCGTAACTCTTTGGAAGAGATTCGTATACCGGTTCTTAGTGTAATAAGAAAGGTACAATGGGGGTGGAAAGGGTACGTCTCCCTTTCGTAAAGATTGATATAATAAATTCAATGTGAATGTTTTAGACTTATTACCTTTTATCCATATTTATAATAGAGACAGAAGAGAACCCAATACTGATTTTATTTCGGTGGTAATAAAGTCTCTTATTCTCGTCTTGATCCTTCTTTCTGACGGAACTAGACTTCCTTCTACCCAGTCCTAACTTCCTTTTTCCCTTTCTTTTATTAATTCTTGGTACCATCACTCGTGTTTTCAACTTGGAGGTAAGACAACACAAACCGAAACACCAATCAGACACTTTGATCGGAGAGTCCTTAATGTTCAAACTACAAAATGCACACACACATCCAACATAGACTGAAAAACGCTGAAGTACCCGATATCGGGTGGTCCGTAGAGACAAGTACCTTGAAAGGTCGTTCTTATGACGTCGTCAAATGGTAAAGAAGGAGGTCTCCTGGAAGGACTGGGTCCCTAACGTGGATTCAGAGGACGCAGAGGATGGAACCGTCCACCTAAGAAATTGCGACTTGGTGGACCCTTTGCGAACTGTAACATATCATTTGTCAATTAAGTAGTCCGTGACTCACAAGTTTGACTTTGGTGTGTTAAGTCTTCCCTGAGTCTGGTTCGGTTTTGACTCTACCCCTGAGTTTGGGTGAGAAACTTAACGTGTGAACCGGAAGTCCTGAATTACTTCGAGTCGTGTCTTCCTTAAGTCATTCTCCTCTTCACTATCCATCCTTCATCTAAATACATCTCTCTCTGTGGAAGGTATCTGTCTTACATCATGTAGAGTTTTCCACTCTCGTTGGGGGTTTATACCTCACTAATCAAAGATGTCCGACCCATTAAATTATCCGATTGCTCACCCTCCCAATAAGGTTGACGAAACCCCGTTACCCCGTTCCTAAAGGACCTTGATAGTCCGAATCTTGATAGTACCGTGGACCCACGTATATAACTCCGAGTTCGAGATGACCTTCAGTTTTAAAGATGGCAGGATCTGGATCAAGGTTTATCCTTTTCCTCATGCAGTTCCGACACATAACCAGTGGGACGAATAAATTGAATATACGTCTCATGTAGTACTCTTTGCGACCCGACTTCCTTCGTGTTCGACCTTAGTTCTAACGACCCTCTATATAGTTATTGGAGTCTATACGTCCAATAACTATAACTAACTATAACTGTGGTGAGAATACCGTCTTTAACTTCTTCTTGATTTCTCGGAGAACTACTTTCACTTTCTCCTCTCATTTTTTCAACCGAATTTCGAGTTGTAAGTCTTTTGATTCTAGTACCGTAGACCAGGATAGTGAAGTACCGTTTGTCTACCCCTTTGTCACCGACTGAAATAAAAAGACCCGAGGTTTTAGTGACATCTACCACTGACGTCGGTACTTTAATTTTCCGTGAATGAGGAACCTTCCGTTCAATACTGGTTGGATCTGTCGTATAATTTTTCGTCTCTGTAATGAAACAGTTGTTTCCAGGTAGATCAGTTCCGATACAAAAAAGGTCATCAGTACATATCTACACTCTCAACCTGATATTTCTTTCGACTCACGGTTTCTTAACTACGAAAACTTGACACCACAACCTCTTCTGAGAACTCTCAGGGAACCTGACGTTCCTCTAGGTTGGTCAGGTAGGATTTCCTCTAGTCAGGACTCAGAAGTAACCTTCCTGACTACAACTTCGATTTTAAGGTTATAAAACCGATGGACTACACTTCTCGACTGAGTAAACTTTTCTGCGACTACGACCCTTTCTAACTCCCGTCCTCCTCTTCCCCTGCTGTCTCCTACTCTACCAAACTACCGTAGTGGTTGAGTTACCTGTACCCAAACCCACCTGAGGTCCTCAACCACTACGTGTCCCTCCGGACCGTACGACGCTAAGTGCCCCAGCGTTTCTCAGTCTGTACTGACTCACTGACCTGACTTGACTTGACTTCTGGATCAACCAAGATTTGTCAGATAGTATAGGAGTTACCGAAACAGAAGGAAAATTTCGAACATAACCCAATCGGTTTTAAATCAAAGTCAAAAAGGTATTGTAGAATACCTATTTGGACTTATTTGAATCGATTGGGTTATTGAACGAGGGAAGAGAGGACAAAGTTTTGGGACTTGTAAGACTTCTTTCCTGACTGAAGTCCTTCTGACCGGGGACTGGTCCAGGACCCTATATTAGAGACTAAGGATCCTTATAAGACGGACTCGGATACAGATATAAAGACTCAGGAGACTAGTGGGAAATCAGGAAACTGTTCTATTGAATCCGATGGTTACATTGAACACCATTTACGGATCAAATCATACGGACTCCGTGACCTTATAGGGTATAATCAAACTGGAGACCTACGACCCCTCACTAGTTCTGTAACTTATTGATACCCCTCAGTACTTCTACAAGGTATTGATGTCTCGTCTGGAGTCTATTTTTGGGACCTGTGGTACCGAGGTATATAGGAAGAGACCAACCGTCACAAAGTGTGTACAGTGTGTCGTGACGACCCCCTTAATCGTTGTCGAGATATGTTGAGAGCCTCTTCCGTTACCGTGGGGTGAGGTCATGAGAACGGACCTTTTAGGGTACCTGCCTCCTCGGACCACCCGACGTCAGATACCCCAGCGCTTCTCAGCCTGTGTTGACTCGCTGAAGTGAAAGTGAAAAGGGAAAGTACGTAACCTCTTCCTTTACCGTCGGGTGAGTTCTCAAGAACGGACCTCTTAGGGTCCCTGTCCCCTCGGACCACCCGACGGTAAATACCCCAGTGTGTCCCAGTTTGTGCTGACTTCACTGAATCGTCGATATGTTGAGATGATCCTCCCCTGAACACCTTCGAATTCAGACGAAAGAGAACCTAAAGTGGGTTCACGGAAAACCTGGGTACAACTAAAACTAAGTGTAAGAAAGGAATTTTATTTGGTGTTGGTACTCATACTGTCGTAAAGACTTAGGACCCTTTGGAAGATCGTTTCGTCGTTAGGACTCGTACCGAAATCTCGGGGGGTTGTGTCTTCACTGACTTTCTCTACCGACCTCCTCGAACTGGAGATTTATCAAACCCGACAAGTTTTTCTTTATCTTTCCGAGTTTCCAGAATAGGATTATCGAGGGACTTTGGTCTCAGGACCTTAGCTTGGAAAGGGGAAATACTGATAAAATCTATTGTCTGATATCGTCCGAAAGAGTGTAAACGGATCAGGGTCTATTTGTAAGAATGGTAACCCGAAGAGGGAAAGGAGACGGGTGACGTCTTACTTCTGTACAAGTTCTGAAAGATTACGTCCTCAGGTGATCGAGTATTCATTTCTCTTCTTGATACTGGAGATATGATGAAGTGTTAGGGACCAGAAAAAATATATCGTTTATTCAAAAAAATATGGTAGTATTTCAAATGTACTAAGTATTCTGTGTTAAAACTATAAAATATAAAATAAGAATACGTCTTCCATAGGTTGAGAGGTTTTATCTCTTTTTAGTCTTATATGTTTTCATCTGGTGACAGGATCCACCCCATTTTCAATGCATACAATATGAAGTTTGTTATTTATTCCTTTCACTTCTTTCCCTCTCTTTTTAGGGAAATTTTTGGTCTTTTACTTGAGAGGACGAAGTCGTGTAATCTCACTGGGTTGACGGAGATAAAAGATACTTTTAGGGTAAAACTTTGACGTTTAAAGAAAATCTTAATATGATTTAGAGGGAAAATAGGTAGTCAAAGAATGAAAGGGGAGAAACAATCAGTGTTTTGAAGAAACCTACCAAAAACAGATAATGTTTTAAAATTTTAGGGGTTCCATGGAATCCTGTCCTTGTTGTTAGGGGAGGGTTACTCATGTTTCGTACTTTTATGGTAAACTGGACCGTCTAAGGTATTTTGAACAATGGAATCAGACTCGTTGTGTTCAGTGGTCTCCCCAGACGTCTTCTGACCCCTTGAGTGAGTCTGAACGATTGGGTCCGAGTCGAGTCAGAGGTGCAACCGAATTACGATCGGTTTTAATTTTACGTACAAAGTACGATCTTACCTTTTGTTGACAAAGGATCGACCTTTTCATACAAACCCAGAGAAATTAACAGTACACATTTCCTATATTGTTTATTATAGAGTTTTGGATTCAAAGGGATGGTTTCATCTTATTAGAATCTTTTAAGTAATACTTGGAATTTAACGACCCGTCGTAATTTTTAGGAAGGTGGGATCGGAACATATTTACGTTGTTTGATGAAACGTAAACTCTTCTGATACTCAGACAAAATATCGGAGTTATCCTTGTTCGTCGATTTGGTCAGATATCTGGACAACGGTGAATTATTTATCACGTAAAATTTTCGTGATTTCAATCACGACCTTTTTTGACGGAGAAGGATACCACGTCAAAGAATTTTTAGTGTCGACATCTCAAGGTAGTCGATTAGACGGATATTAGTGAAGTTTGTTCTGAAAAGGACTTATTTTTGATTTTTCGGTCTCCCGTCTCTTTATGGGGGTTCAAGAAGATACAACCATTACTTCATTCAAACCCAAAGTCTTCTTACTCTTTTCGTGGGTAGTTGACTCTCGACGGACTAATCTTGCCTTTATAACTCCAGATAATTTCTCAATCTTGACATCTTCAAACTACAAGGACCTCCAGGAACCTTTGGTATCTTCTCTAGTTGTAAGTTTGTTCTTGACTCCACCTGTTCTTCACGCTTTCTAAAAAATTAGACGAGTGATCCTAGTAACCGATCTATAGACTGTAGTACAGAAGCTCCGTCTTATCGAAGTTAACAGGTATACAAACGTATTACTGAAGGGACCAAGGAAAACAAGAAAGGGATGAGTAATGAAATCTTATCAAGAGGAAAAAAGTTTTTAGGAGTTTCCCCTTGAATCGGGGGTTCCCTATGTTAAAGTCATTGGTCTCTGTAGGTTTTGTGTAGCAGATTAATGGCCATCACAATCTTTAGGCACCTTATAATTCTCTTTCTTTTCAAAGATCTGGTCTATCTTAAGAAAACGGACAACAGTTCTGACACCCTTACTTCATTGACCTGTCTATAGTCTTGTATATTTTATTATACAATAATAAAATTTTGTATGTATGTATTTTATGTATGTATTGTATTTTATTACAATAATAAAGACCTCGGGTCTTTTCACGCCGTTAAAGTTATTTTCCTCTGAATTTGGTACAGCTACTTGATCTTTAGAGTCATACAAGTTCTACAGGTGAGTCGGGGTTTAATAGATATCTAATTTAGAGTGTAACTCAAAACCTCACTACAGTCGTAGTGCCACCATAATCCACAGGAAGTAAAGACAGAGGGAGGAGTCGTTATTTTTAAGTCGTTTTGTAGGTGTTTGTTTTCACAGACACCCTCGACACCCTGGGTCGTGGATACGGTTCCATGGACCCTTCTCAGAACGGGTTGACACGTAGTTGATTTTCAAGTCTGTCTGGAGTCATGGTTGTTACCAAGGGTGTCATCGGACACTTGGTCAAGGTCTGGGAGAACCGGTGTCAGGTCCCTATGGGCCTCCTGCGACTGAATCGGTGGGTGTCTGTTCTCTTGGAAACATTTTCAGTTCCAAAGGTCTCCTCTTCAAGGTCATGAAGAGACCTCTTTTTTCTCTTTTACTACGTGATATCACCCAGTTTCCTTGTTGCACTCGCACGGTGTAGTTGGGAGGGGTTCCCGTCGTGTCAAATCTCGATTCGCTCTTGAACAGTCGGACACTAAAGAGGGCGGCTCCTTTCCCTCTCGTCGACTCGATCGTGGGTCGAAGGGGCCAACATGTCCTATGTCGTTCTCTCCGACGAAGAGAGAACATCGTAGGTCTCATGATTTAGTCTTCAAGGTACTCATCCCCTTCCTTCCTATAGTCCTCTCTTCGTGCACTATAACAGACTCTCGTGATTTCCCTGAGTCAGGACCACGGACGTAACATATAAGGTATCAGTACTCGAACGCCCCTTTCGCCATGAGTCATCTAAGGTGGTTGATTGCGTCTCCGTTGGGTCGTAGCACACACGGAGGCGGTGTGTAGGGGGCTGAGACACCGGCCGAGGGACCCGTGACAGGGCTCTCACCAAGAGTTCCAAGCGAAACCATCTGTCGTGTGTGTCTTTTGTCCGTTCCCTCTTTTGTGTTTGAACTCGACATCGTGGTGGAAGTCCTTTTGTTTTGTCTTCGATAGGCGTGGGCCGGTCCGACCACGAACAACCTAGTTCTGTGTGTTCGGATTCTTGAAGTCGGTATTCTCCCTTGTTCGTCGTACCTCGACTATAAGGTTATATAAGACCCTTAGAAATCCTCCTGTCTACCTTCCATAAAAAGAGGACTACCTTTGATCCTTTCTAATTTCTCCATCGACGATAAAATTTACGGTTCTCTTGTCACGTTTTGAGGTTCCTTGTACTTTTTAGTTCCTTTGTAACATAATGAGTTCCTAGTTTTATTGGAAGATCACAAACTTGGGTGTTTGTACCTCTAGTTTCTCATTGGGTTATTTCTTACGTTTGATCGACAAAAATCCTTTGTGTTACTGATTTTCTTTTGTGTCTCCGTTAAATTACTTTACGTTTTATTATGTATGTTTTTATTCCTTACTTAGTTTCTCTATAATTAGTAATTTTTATTGGTTCGTCTTTAAGACCTCGACTTCTTGAGTCATTTACTTTACTTTTTATGTTATTTTGTCGTGGTTATAGTCTTATCGTTTGTCTTCTTTCTTATTTACTCAATCTTTCATCCTTTAGACTTTAATGGGTAGTCCTCCTCTTTGTTTTTTCTTAAAATTTTTTACTTCTTTGGGATAAATTAGACGTCCTCTAGTAGTTTTCTTGGTTACGTGTTTAATATCCTGAAGGTCCTCTTCTTCTTTCCCTCCTTCCCTGGTCTTTCTAATAGATTTCTTTATTACCGACTCTTGAAAGGTTCGGACCCCTTTCTGAACCCGTACTTTCAAAAACTTCGATTGTCCAGTGGTGTTAAAGTGGTATTTTGTTAGAAGAGGTCTGAGTAATATTACTTTTTGACAGTTTTTAGTTTCAGTTTCTTTCTTAAGATTTTCGTCGTACTCCGTTTCTCACATTGGATGTGGCTTTGAGAGAAAACCAATAAACAAAGAGTCGTCTTTTTTGGAATGTCCAAAGGTGTCCCCAGTCACCTTATGATATGAGTTTCACGACTTTCTTTTTTCGGATGGTCAGTTCTTATGAGATAGGTCGTTTCAATAGGAAATCTTTACTTGTTTTTATGAAAGGATCTGTTTGTTTTCACTCTTTTAAGTAGTGGAATGTTCTTTACGACTTTCCTCAAGAAGTTCAACTTTAATTTCCTACGATTAATCATTGAACTTTTGTACTTTTATGTGTTATTTGACGATGATTTCCACTTATATATCCATTGAAATCTTATGGGAATAACACATTACGTCACTACACAATTAATGAATTCATATCATATTTCCAATTTCCTGTTTTCACGATTTTTATTGATAACGATGATAGTAAACAATTGTCTTTTTATAATTTTCTTCATTTAACACTGTAATTTTTGTATTTTACCTCTCTCATTCTCCGATTTCAAAAGAACAATAGTCGTATTTTATCCAACAATATAGATGTTTTACAAAATACATTCGGAGTATCATTGGTGTTTCGTTTTTGGTCGTAATCTCAGTGTTTTCTATTTCTCCCCCTTGACCTCGTATGGTGACGCTTTTTAGTGCTTCCTTCCATCACGTTCTCCTACTTTCCCTTTTCCTGGACTTTTTGTCGGTCTTGTATTTGAAAAATTCTTACCGTAGCCATTCCTGAGGGGATAGTTATTAATTTACCTAACTTGAGAGATAGTTTCCACGTCTCACCGAACTTACCTGAATTTTTTGTTCTGGGTTAACATACGACGGATGTTTTCTGAGTAAAGTTGAAATTCTTGTGTATTTCTCAGTTTTACTTTCATACCTTTTTCTATAAGTTCCGTTCACCTTTGGATTTCTCTCGTCCCCATCGATATCGATGTAGTCTGTTTTAACCAAAATTCGGTTTTTACCATTGATCTCTGTTTCCAGTAATATAATACTATTTCTCCAGTTCAGTAGTTTTTCTATATTATTATTAATATAAGTGTTGGTTATAGTCTCGTGGATTTATATAATCTGTTTATATATATGTAGACTTCCCTCTTCATCTTTTTCATATTTACCCCTGAAGTTATAAGATGAAAGTCGTTACTAATCTAGTAGGTCTTTTAGTTGTCTTTTGGTGACTTGAATTTGGTATAGAATATGGCTTACCTGAATTGTCTGTAGTTTGTAAGGTAGGTTGTTGTCGTCGTGTATGTACGAAGAGTTCGTGTGTCCCTTGTAAGAGGTCCTATATAGTATACTACCCGATATTTTGCTCAGAATCGTTTGAACTCTTCTGATTTTAGTATAGTTCATAGAAAAGGTTATTATGTTTTGACTTTTAGTTATTGTTCTCCTTTCGACATTTAAAATGTTTATACTCCTTTAATTTGTTGTGTGAGGATTTGTCACTTACCAGTTTCTTCTTTATTTTTCCCTTTAGTTTTTATAGAAATTTGTTTTCTTTTACCCTTATGTTGTATGGTTGTGGATACCCTATAGTGTCTTCATCAAGGTTCTTCCTTCAAATATTGTCATTTTACAAGTATAATTCTTTTTTCTTTCTAGAATTGGATCGAACCATAGAGTTTCTTGATTTTTATGTTGTTTGATTCGGGTCTCAATCGTCTTCAATCTTCTATCTCTCCTTTTTATTTTCAGTTACTTTGATTTTCGACAAAAAATTTCTATTTGTTTTAAATGTTTGGAAATCGAACTATTGGATTCTTTTTTTCTACTCTGTGTTTATTTTAGTCTTTACTTTCCTCTGTAATTCTGTCTATACTGGTCTTTATGCATCTAGTATTTTGTGATAACACTTATTTGTTTAACCTATTACGTCTTCTTTACCTATTTAAGGATCTTTGTATTTTGAATAGTTCTGATTTAGTATTTATTTATTTTTGAAGCTTATTAGTTATCACTCATTCCTCTGACTTAATTAGTTTTAGAAGGGTTGTTCCTTTCCTGTTAAAGAGACCACTAAAAATTGATTATAAGGAACACCGAGTCGACCATTTCTTAGATAAACGTTACGTCCTCTGGACCCAACCCTTCTAGGGGACCTCTTCCGATGGGTGAGGTCATAAGACCGGACCTCTTAAGGTACCTGACATATCAAGTACCCCAACGTTTCTCAACCTGTGCTGACTCGCTGAAAGTGAAGTGAAGTTTCTTTTTAATTGTTGTTAGAAAGTGTTTGAGAACGTTTTTTAACTGTTACTCTCTTGTGAAGGTTTAAGTAAAATACACTGGTCATAATGGGACTGTGGTTTCGGTCTATTTCTGTGATGTTCTTTTTTCTTAATTTAACTTTATCTTTTAATGTCTGGTTAATATACTTTTCTCTACGTTTTTAAGAGTCGTTTTATGATCGTTTGACTTAAGTTGTCGTGTGACTGTCATAGTATGTACAATTAGTTCACCATAAATAAGCACTCTACGTTTGTAACAAGTTTTATGTATTTATCTATTCACACTATGTGTAATTATTTTACTTTCTATTTTTAGTGTATTATTAGAGTTAACTAGTTTTCTTTGTAATCTGTTCTATGTTGTAGGAAAGTACCATTTTTTGGGAGTTGTTTAACTCATATTTTCCTTGTATGAAGTTGTGTGATTTCCGATATATACTGTTCGGGTGTCAAATATAGTATGAATTACCACTTTCTAACTTTCAAAAGGATCCTTATCATTGTTCTGCAATTTTAAGTGTATTCTCTACCGTCAATTCTTCTACCGTGGACTTTTAGACCTCCTAAAGTTCTTCATACAAGTATTTATCCATCCGGACCGTCACGACTCGTTCTATTCCCAAACCTCCCGGTGTGAGGACCGTCTCCAATCCCGTACCAGTGTATGGTTCAGATCTTTTTAGGTTAGGTCTCCAGACCTCTCATCGTTGGTTATCTTGACCAACTTCGGGTTCTAAAGGAGTACCTTATCACCCTCTCTTTCACTCTTCCCTCCTTGAACTGACACCTGTCAAGACTTACGGTCCCTACCCGAAAGGAAATTGGTCATCAACAGTAGAGACAGACGTGTAATGTTAGTAGATTTCACGAAGAATTTTTGAGGGTGTGAGTCAAGGGTGGACCTGGTAGTTGTAATCTTAAAGGTCTTTACCCTGGTCCATTAAGACTATATGTCAGTCGAATACTTACGGTCAAGGTCTGTCACCGATACTGTTCCGGTTTATTGATTTAGGTTGCGAACGTTACACTCTGTTTCAAAAGGAAGACACTAGAAGGTCTTCTCGGTGGGACTAGGTGTGGGGGTAGTAGTGAGAGTTGACGCCCAAACTTAGAACGTCATCTCAAAGTCAGGGGAGGCCTTATAGGGGAACTCATCGATAAGACGGAGACCGTTCTACGGTGAGACTGTCGTTTTTAGAGTAACAGAGAATTCTGTAAAGTAAGGTCAAAACTCTCTAGATTGATATTCTCATGGAGGACCATAAGTCAACTTTAGATATAGGGTCTTTAGAGATGACAGATTAGGACCAAAAGTTGAGACTTCGATTTATTTTGTTTACCTTTGGCAAATGGTATGTTTTTAACACTTTATGGCCTTTTATCGATTGTCCGGTGTGGTGATTGAGATGAGTTATATAATTTGTAGAGGTCGAGAAAGTTAATAAGGAGGACACTAGATGAAAGATATGACGAGTGGTATTCCTTGTACGATAAAACTCATGTGTGATCAAACTGTGACAGAAAGGATTTGACACTGTGTGTCTTGATCTTCTTTTATACGTATATATCACTCTGACTGCACAATTCTTTTCGTGTCCAACGAGGAAACTAAAAGTGTAATAAAGTCATGTAGACTTCAACTCGACCTCCATGACGACCCTGTACGTGTGACTCCTCTACCCGTTCTGACCTCCGTTCCAAGGGAAGGGAAATACACAATTCAGGTCGTAAGATTTAGACGTAGACAAGGTCCTCTAGGACTAAAGAGTTGAGGACACTACGTCAAAGAGGAGACTGAGGTGGAGAAGGAGAAAGAGAAAATAAGGATCGAGACCGAGAGGGGAGATCGGAGTCTTAGAAGTTAAAGGACCGAGGAAAAAAAAATACTAAAGGAGTCCATAGGAGAAATAAGATCTTTTATTAGGTCTTTTGTCTCTTGTGTAATGACTTGTAAAAAATGAAAGAGGAGTTCGGTCCTTTGGTTTTCAATTCATACCAAATGATGTGAACGGTACGACAGACAAGGAGAACAAATCTCGACCCCAAGATATAGGTGCGTTAGACATTAATGTCGGGATAGGCGTTACTGGGAATAGGTTGAATGAACTAAAAAAAAATATCTTGAATAGATTTGATAATCTATCAAATGAATGTAATAAATGATGATGAGGATGACCTTACATTCGAGACACCCGCCCTTCCTTCCTTAAAAGTGATAGAACAAGTGACGACATACCTGATATCCCAGATCTTCTTACGGACCGGACAAGATCCATGAGACATAAATAATTTACTTACTTACTGGTGAAGAAATTATCGAGGACGACTACAGACGGTCCAGTTTGATAGACACAAATAAGGAAACACGATCTGAGATGAAAACTTACGAAAGGTTGAAACGCAAATTATAGTCCGGTCTATCCGGGACGTCTGACAGTCAACGACCGTTTCGAAAGTAGTCAATGGTGATCACACTGTCAAAGAGGATCGTCGGTCGTCTGTCGTTGAGGGAGGTAGTTTCGTAGGGTAAACTAATGACCTCTTAAGGAGGTAAAAAGGATGGTAAGGAAGACAAGTCGACGATGTTCAAGTCGACGTGATTAAATGGGTTCCGAGACTGGTCGGTGCTAGCGATGTGTACCGGTACAACTCAACGTTATGAAACAGTTGTAACGGTTCAAGGTTCCGGGTACCTAAGAATGTTAATTCTGTAATTAAGAGGATTTAGATACTGTACCCGAGAAATATTGAAACATCGAAAATAAAAACGACCTAGAAGACTCTAAAGGTAGTAAAGTAAAGTGTTACGAGCTTGAATCAGACTAGAGAAGGGAGTATAAAGTTGTGACATAAACAGAATCCACTCGTAGACAACGTTTTACACGATATCCATACTTTCCCTATGTGTCCCTTTGTTCGATATATTCTGTTTAGTTCTCGTTAAGGGTCGGGACATACACAACTTCAGGTCAAATAGTGGGACTACGAAATGAGGTCCCTCGGTTAAGTTGTAGGAGAAATAGATGGGACCGTATAGGGGGACTGAGTTGGACATCTTCAGTTGTCCTCTTTGTGAAAACTTCCTGTGTGTCTTCTGGGTTCTGTGAAAAGTTTTATGTCATCTTCCCTTGTTCCGTCTCAGCTGTTATAGTTAAAGGGTAAGGAAAATTTTAAGACTTCTACTGGGATTGTGTCCCAGTCTCTATTTTACCTGGTTCTTGACATTTTGATTTTCTTGGGAATCCCTTCCATACATACACGTGACACCCCTCATTACCAGTTTGTGCTATTCCTTCTCTCCCTTATAATCCAACAAATTAAAGAGACACTGATTATCTCTTTATACAAATCAAACGTAATCGGTATTCACAGTAGTTTGTTGATAATAAAGTTCTTGTAAAAGATTAAAAGGTATCCGTACTGTCACCTTTCATGAAGATACTTTAAGAAAGGTATTCCTCGTATTTGATTCAAACTGGGTCAAAAGGATCGTCTCGATTCCGTATTGTGTTCATCGTGAACTTTCCGAATCTTAATGTGTCGGAACTGGTGTCACAACTAGTTTCTCACCGGGAGACCATTTTGACCTGGTTTGTGTTTTAGAATTGACTTAGGAGGGTACCAAGTTGTAGGGACCTCGCTTTAAAACGGGTTTCGGGAATGAAGTCGGTGAGAACTTCAAGTCTTATGGTCAGAATCCGACGGTTTATCACAGACTATTAAGTTCCTTTTTATTACTTGTGAGTTTATTTGAATTCAGAATAAAGAGACGGAAGGGTTTGTGTTACTCCATACGACAGTAGAAGTGGCCCTCGGTCTTTGATCGGTCGGTCAAGTTACGAAACGGATATAAGTTTTGCGTCGAGAAAAGTAGTATAGCCTTAAGTAGAGATGGTAACGGAGGAGGAGTGGTTCAATAGTTTCGAAAGTTATACTGTGTTAATGTGGCGACAGGGATACCTTATGACGTCTTGTTCGAGGGACTCTTGGGAACGTGTCGAGAGTTTCAGTTCCATAGAAAAGGGATAGTCTCCAGGTCCCGTGATATCAACCAGAAACAAACTTGTCCTAAGACTTTGAAAATGTCTTGTTCCTTGTGTGACTGTTTCCAATTTCTCCATTGTATAATTTAGATGTCATTTACTTTTAAATTGAGGTTGATGTTCGTCATAAATGACTTGGTATCTGATCGAAAAGTATTAGTACAAGTCTCAATAATTATGACCCAACGGTGACGACATGAACATTTTAATAGTGACTTTACATTAAAGTGAGGAGTACTACTACATTAACGACTCTTCGGTACACCAACCATTAATACGTTACGTCACATACTTTGACTTAATTACAGGACTTTAGATGAGTAACAAACTATAAAAAGGAAAGAAGATTAATTAAGGTGACGGCCTACAAGTGAAATACCAGATATATTTTATTTTATATCGTGAGTATAAGGGAGTGGATCGGGACCTCTCACCTCCGTACACTCTTACCTCCTCCTCTACTATATTCCCTGAGGTCTAATAAGACTCAATGTCCCCTCGTTTGTGACTTCACGACTGTGTACTATGGTAACCAGTAAAGAGGCAAAGTTAATAGATGTTCGGTAGTCGCGATATACACTGACGGTCAATTGTATGTAAATTGTACACATACACCCACATAGTCCGAAGGGACCACTGACCGAATCATCGTTTCTTAGACGGACGTTACGTCCTCTGGTTCCAAGCTAGGGACCCAGTCCTTCTAGAGGACCTCTTCTTTTACCGTTGGGTGAGACCATAAGAACGGACCTCTTAGGGTACCTGTCTCCTCGGACCACCCGAAGTCACGTATCTCAGTGTTTCTCAGCCTGTGCGGACTCGTGATTGTGAAGTGAAGTGAAATACATACGTATAGATAAGTAGATAAATTTCCATGTAACCGACAATGGTTGAATAAACTATCTAAAATTTATCTAAGAGTAATCTTAGGTATATTTCGTGTCGATCTTTCCTTTTAAATTTTACAAATCTTTTTATGGACGGTACCCGTTGATGCTTCATTAGGTAATAAAAAAAATTAAATAAAGTTACTTCCGTGTACAAACACACAGTTTTCCTAATATCAACATTCTCAACTACTTTCCGGGTCTAAAGTACATCGTGACCGGGGATAATCAACGAGAACCCATTGAATCTGAGGTTAGAAACAGGGTCAGTGTATACACAAGTCAGTCTCACTCTGTCTCTTGCATTTTCGGACCCGAACCTCGGTCCGACGGACCCGGACGTCGGACCGTACCGGTGAATGATAGACACACTATACCCTTTGTAGTAAATTGGACATAGTATAAAAGGGGTACACATCTTTCTTCTAATATTACCATAGTAAGAATGTCGTAACGACATAATTTCCTCAATTATCTACGTTTCATGATTCTTGTCCCGGACCGTGTGTCTTTCGTGATATTTCACAATCGATAACAACTGACATTTATCTTTACCAGAGACCGATTGTATCCGTCTTTTCCTTATATAACTTTCCTTTAATCCATCGAATTCTTGACTGTCCTTTTTGACCTCTTTCGTGTATTTACCTACCTTTGTTTCCGTGGTCACGTAATCCTAAGGGTCCGATACTCTCGTAGTGACGGTGGTCGTGACGGGTGTAGTCCCGTCCTATGACGATGACCCCCGTGACACACACTAGGGACAATGGTGTGTGTCATTGTACACCTATGAAATACGACGGTGTCTATTCAGGACTAGGTGGGAAGGAGGAAGGTAGTGGGTGGGGTCTCAGTTTCGGGGTCCGTCCCGTAAGTCATACGGTTTGGATCTAGTGTACCGACATAGGTTACCTGGCACTCACATCTCCTCATAGACGAGGGAAGTCAATGATTTCACCCTCTTCGTCCACAGAGGGTGGTTCTCAGTCTCTAGGGATTTCTCCTTCCCTCGACCCTACACTCCGTCTTTTTTTCTGTCTTCAGATGATGATACAATTTGACGGACCTTCTCTTGAATGGACTCTAAAAGCTGGGTGGCTTCCTCTTTTTCTTCTTACTGACCCTCTAGATCTTTTGACTCTGGTCAGGTACGGTGCTCACGAGTGTCTTGTCACTGTCTTTTTCGCTTCCTTTGATCTTCGACCGGTAATTCATACTTGAGACTCACATCGTCTGTTTCTTTAAGACGGATCTTCCGTTACCTTTATCCGTCGGGTCACGAGAGAGCTTCTTTTCCTCGACTCGGATCTGTTCACTAAGAGGTTATACGACCAGAATCCTGAGCAAGTGTTCGAATTTCTAATAACGTTGAAGTCTCTAGGGAACAAATGTACCACAAAATACACCCACAAATATACCTATAGTAACCTACGAATTGGACTGACTTTCAATTCGGATCCTTTGAAGTTTAAAGTGTAATGAAGTAAAATTTTATAATTATTAATTTTATTTAGGTAATTATAATTGTACTTCCTGTACAAAAATACTTTTGTCTTTTCCATTACTCTTCTGACCGTGACAAAATATAAAAACACTGAAACCGAATAATCTTTAGAGATTATTTTGTACTATGTTTACTTAAATAAATGTTTTGTCTTTATCCGATTGTTTGAAGTTTTTGTTTGAATATCCCCTTCCCCCCTCCTATTTAATCCTCAAACCCTAATTGTCTATGTGTGATGATATATATTTTATTAGTTATTCCTTGACGACATATCGTGTCCCTGGAGACGAGTTATTAGACATTATTGGATGTATACTTTTCTTAGGGTTTTTCTTACCTATATACATGTACATATTGACTCCACAGTGAATCGTCCTGTGGACTTGATTGTGTGGAAACATTTAGTCGATATGAGGTTATATTTTGTTTTTTTTTAAAAAAATTCTTCAAAGTAGACGAAGATATAAGGTATAAAGTAGACAAAGATATAAGTTAGGCAACACCATAGTGGTTTGTACCTCGGAGGTCTTTTGAGGTTAACACTCTGTTACTCATTTTTATCGTATATTGCACAATCATAATAATACTTTTCTCAAAACTGGAACTTCTGGGAGACTTTCGTAGAACCTCTGGTTCAATCTCATGTGTCTCGTATCATGGTTTTACTTGATTTTTCTATTATGTCCGAAGTGGTCCTTGACGTCTTCTGTCAGACTCTATTGGATTGCTGTGGAAGAGTGGAGTGCACGTAAATCGTGAACCAAAAGTGTTCTCGTAGAAGTGTATGTGTAATATCAACTAAGAGTGAGTGGCAGAACAGAACACTCCGTAATAAAGGTAAATTACTTGTTTTTGCAGATTCAAGTCTCTTCAATCGAATGTGAGAGTCCTAGTGTATCCAATATTCATCCTTTCGACCTACGACGTCAGGGTGTTGACGGGGTTTTACGCCCCACCCCCCTCCACTAAAAATAGTAGTCCCTTTGTGAGTTCATCAAAAGAAGTAAAAGATCTATCCTTGAGTTCTGGGTCTCAAATCTCTCACTGGACGGGAACTAGGTATTCTTCCTCGTCTTAACCCAGACCTTAGGGTCTAGACGACCGAGATTTAACCCGAAACCATCGATTAATTCGGACACGGCTTCAAATTTTTTTTGTTTGTGTTTGGGGGGTGGGGGGTGGGGCACCTTTAAAAAGGATTTTTCTTCAACTAAGATTTAGGTAAATCATCTATTTATCGACGAACCATCTATATCCGTCATCTATGTGAACAAGAAACGGAGAATTAGATTAAGTGTATAATTCTTAAACCACCACCCTCCTCCGATACTATTGACTGGTTTTTTATTCGTTACTCATCTTCAAAGGTCGAGGATAACTAGATTTTTATTCGTTACTCGTCTTCGAATATCCCGTATCCAAAAAACGAAAAATGACATTGTTGACATCGACGGCAAATAAATGATGATCCGAACACAAAGGGAACTAAAGACAGTAAGAGTGTTACTATATATTCTCCTCATCGAGGAGTAGGTAAGGTATTTGTTTATGGGTGACTTGATTAGTCATTCTTTTCTTCTTCCTTCCACTTTTCGAACTATTCTATGAGTGAAACTATTAGACTAAGGGTCTATGTAAACACTTAGTTAGTGCTACTGAAACGAACCGTCTCTCTGTCTTTCCTCCCTCTTCCTCCCTCCCTCTCTTCTTTCCTTCCTTTATTTATTACTAGTCTAACCGAATTTATAGTTTCTATAAATAATAGAATCTATAGTTCTACATGGTCACACCCTGTAGAGGTCCTGTCCGATTAAGTCTTCAATTACTACAGTATCACTAAGGTAAAGGAAGGGAGAAAGGTGAGACGGTAAAGTTGTACAGTTGACGGGAGTACTGGAGATCTACCGATGGTCTCAAAGTCTACAGTATACTTCCACGTTGAAGTTTTTCTTTTTCGTCCTGACGAAAAAGAATATGGAGAAATATCGTCGTTTTATTTAAAAGGGTTTTCGAATGTACGTCTGAAATAGAGTGTGGAACGTTGAAGAAAGATTTAATCATCACTCTTCTTATATCGGGTTTCTGTTCGACTCTGTTGGTTGTAAATAAAGATATTAACCCCTATCTGTCAGGTACCTTAAGAGGTCCGGTCTTATGACCTCACCCATCTGAAAGGGAAGAGGTCCCCTAGAAGGGTTGAGTCCCTATCTTGGGTCCAGAGGACGTAACGTCCACCTAAGAAATGGTCGACTCGGTGTTCCTTTAGGGTTCTTATGACCTCATCCATCGGATAGGGAGAGGTCGTCTAGGAGGACTGGGTCTTTAGTTTGACCCCAAAGGACGTAACGTCTTCCTAAGAAATGGTTGACTCGACAGTCCCTTCGGGAGTAAGTGAAAGAAAAGTCGAGAGTTACTCTGGTGAAACCTCCCCAGATGGTCGTTTCTTCTCCCTACACTTATTGTGATCAATGATATATACTCCCAAAAAGGTGGATTCTTAAGTAGGTGTCTAAAAAGAAAAGGAGACTTTTTATGTTACGACTGTATTTGTGACGAGGTACCTTTGTTTCTCTAGACCTCGGGACGTAATTTAGGTACGAAACACTTATATTATAATTATTTACATCCACCGACCAAAACTATATTACCTCGATTCATTAACGATTAAATGATTTACATTGTACAATTAAAAAAGTCACAGAAGGTATATTTTCAACAGTGATTTGTTGTGAGGTCTCGGGGTAATTTTAGTGACTTACGTTCGTTTAAGTTAATCACAAGCGCAATGTCCGTCTCGCACGGTAAGTATAATCCAGACATCTACACCATTGTCTTCGTAATTCCTTACGGGTTTTCGTTAAACCTCTTATTTATTGTCCCTTACCCCGTTGATTCTTTCCCCTCTTTTTTAGTCTAATTAACGATACTTTCTTTTTGGTAGTTTTGTATCAATAGTCGTTGTAATATACTCGGTCCAGGAACCACCTGTTATTTGGCGAGAGTCTAAGAATTCATCGATTAGTAGTAGAACCGATATTTAATAGTGGTCTGATTTATAGAAAGTCATTTTCACTTCTTGACTGAGGAAGCTTTTCTGAGACTACGACCCTTTCCAACTTCCGCCCTCCTCTTCCCCTGCTGTCTTCTACTCTACTAACCTACCGTAGTGACTAAGCTATCTACACTCAAACTCGAGGTCCTCAATCACTACCTGTCCCTCCGGACCACACGACGTCAGGTACCCCAACGTTTCTCAGTCTGTGTTGACTCGTTGATTTGACTTTTCGCAGGAACAAGGATCCCAGTTACTTATATCATGAGAATGAACGATGACTGACGGAAATCAAAATTCGTTTGTTTGTTTGTTTTTCATATGGTCCAAAACGTTTCTACAATCAGTTACACCGTCTAATCAAGTCAAGTCAGCGAGTCAGTACAGGTTGAGAAACGTTGGGTTCCTGACGTCGTGTGGTCCGAAGGGACAGGTAGTGGTTGAGGACCTCGAATGAGTTTGAGTACAGGTAGCTCAGTCACTATGGTAGGTTGTTAGAGTAAGAGACAGTAGGGGAAGAGGAGGGTGGAAGTTAGAAAGGGTCGTAGTCCCAGAAAAGGTCACTCAGTCAAGTAGGGTAGTTCACCGGTTTCATAATCTCAAAGTCGAAGTCGTAGTCAGGAAGGTTACTTATCAGTCCTGACTAAAGGAAAGCCCACCTGACCAACCTAGAGGAACGTCAGGTTCTCTGAGAGTTCTCAGAAGAGGTTGTGGTGTCAAGTTTTCGTAGTTAAGAAGTCGCGAGTCGAAAGAAATATCAGGTTGAGAGTGTAGACATTTACTGATGACCTTTTTGGTATCGAAACTGATCTGTCTGGAAACAACCGTTTCATTACAGAGACGAAGAATTATACTACAGATCCAACCAGTGTCCTACAGATCCAACCAGTATCCTACAGATCCCACCAGTATCGGAAAGAAAGTTCCTCGTTCGCAGAACATTAAAGTACCGACGTCAGTGGTAGACGTCACTAAACCCTTGGGGGTTTTTATTTCGGAGAGTGACAAAAGAAACAAAGGGGTAGATAAACGGTACTTCACTACCCTGACCTACGGTACTAGAATCAAAAGACTTACAACTCAAAATTCGGTTAAAAAAGTGAGAGAAGTAAGTGAAAGTAGTTCTCCGAGAAATCAAGAAGCGAAAGACGGTATTCCCACCACAGTAGACGTATAGACTCCAATAATTATAAAGACTCCTCTAGTGACATGTAGTTAAGAAAGGTCATTGACCCATTTTTAATGTGACGTACGATCTCTTATGGTTTCAGTAAAACTATTTTCGACTTTTGTTTTGGTACAATAAGGAGATTCTTTTAGAGTTTATCTACCTTCCTCAGATTCTGTCGAAAATTAAGTAATGATGAGAGATTGGGTTTTTTGGGAGATTTCTATTTGTGTCGTTAACTGTTATTGTTTCAGTCCATAATTTCGTGTTTTTTGATTTCTCATCGACGGAGGAGATAGGGTGTTTCTCCCGAGGGGAGAAGAGAGGGATCCGTCCACTAAAACGTCTATTTAGTGACAGAACCTCGATGGGATGTGTCCCTGGTTAAAGGTAAAGAGACGTACTGAGTTTACAGGACTGATTCATACGGTCTATCTGGACTTCTCCTGAAGTACTGGGACAGAGGACCAAAATAAAGGGAAACACTAGGGGAGGTAAACTCACGCCCGTCCTGGACACTGGACAAAAACGGTTGTCTGATACAGTTTCCATTACACTACAGTGAGGACTCTAATGTAATGCAGTTTAAGGTAGCACGTTTGTCTGAATTACGAAATAAGGAGAGTACGACCAAAATTTACACGTTCGACGGTACAACACTCTTCGGGGTATCTTTATCATACCGTTCCTTTATATTCCCGAGATCCTCTATACCAATAGAGTTGTTGTCGGTCGAGAACCCCTTTGAGTCTTACCTCTCTTTTGACCCCAAGAGTAGGAAGGTTATCGTTCTTTGTTTTAAACAGTTAAAGGACTCGCTCGAACCTTTTACTGGGTAACAGGACCACTGTTGAAACTAACATAAAAAGGGTTCCTAGGTCGATCCAGAACGGATCTGAGGGTTGGGTGTCCTTGACGTTCTACTATTTACACACTACAAAATTCGGTGATTTAGACATGAGTAAACAATGTGTCGTTGTCTTTTAATTATTGGTTTAGATTTTCTTCTGAAGTCCATCATCTCTACGGTTGGGTCCTATCAGTCTGGTCAAGACACGTCTGAACTGTTCGTTACGTAACAAAACATGGTGTATAAATGAGAAGGAGACTTAGAATGACTGAGTCCAATCACCCCCTTAGACCAGATGTGTAACCCATTGCATGAGAATATCGAGAAAGAAGGAAGAGTCTCTACCACGGTGACAAAGGTCGATTACCTATTCGTGAAGTACGTTACTTTGTTTTAAATAAGTTCACACAGGTTTACCGGACTATCTTAAATACGTGGTTTCACTTGGTTAAATAAGGAGTAAGTCTGGTAGTAAAAGTAACAGAGATGTAGGTAATTATATCGTAGGGAGTGACTACAAAGTGAACGAGATTCGACTTAGTTGGAGAATATTCTAAAATACTACTCTTTCTTAAGATTTTCATGGTTACTGCTGAAGAATATTTTAAAAACGACAGAAAAAGTCCGACCTATCTATCCATCTACTGACTTACCTACTATCTGTTTATCTTGATAATTGTTTTCGAAGTAATGTCCACATCCCTTTACTGTGTAACAACCGTAAATATGATATACGGGGAAAATAACTTTCACGGAAATCTTCACTATTTACTCCGACTTAAAATCCGAGTTTTTTATAACCTCCGTCTCTATCTTTTTATATACCTATAGAATAGAGGTTGAAACGTTTATTTTATCGTATAACACTTCCTGTTTATTCAATCTTCCTGTTTATATCTCGGTACTTCCTGTCACCACCACCCCCACCTTTATTAGACGTCTTTCATTTTAAACTATTGGATAATAAAAACTTAGATATGTTAAATTATACTCTTTTTCTGATTTCATTTTAAGTGTTCTTTAGTTATGTAGACGAATTAACTTGATGGCAACTTTAAATGAAAGGAGTAATTCATTTCTCAATTCCGTCAATTAAGACAATTGTGGTAGTGGTCCCGAGTGAGTTTCCGATTGTTTTAACCTCTTTAGGTCCTCAAAACATGATTTCGTCGTTAAAAAGTTCGTTATAGTCGAGTTTAAGTAATTATAGATGTAAAAGGTCTCAGTGACCCTCCCTTTAAAAGTCGAATGTTTTATCTGTCATCCTTTTGTATTTTCTAGTCTAATGTCACAGATTTGTTATCTCTGGTTTCAATCTAAGGAAGACTTTCGGTTTAAAGATGTCTCCACGAGATTGTCGCCCTTTCTCACCGTCGAGTCTTTAACATACTATCATCCCTGAAACTAATATAAGAGACGTCGGTTTCTACCTCTTCGAGATATGTCAGTTGTTTTTGTTCTGGTCCTCGACTGACACCGAGTATAGTACTTGAGGAATAATGGTTTAAGTCTGAGTTTAACTTCTTTCCTCCCTTTTGACGATCTGGTCAGTCCATACTGGATTTAGTTTAGGGAATACTAATATGTCACCTTCACTCTTTATCTAAATTCCCGGATCTAGACTATCTATCTCACGGACTACTTGATACCTTACTCCAAGACTGTGACGTGTCCTCTGTCCCTAGTTCTGGTAGGGGTACCTTTTCTTTACGTTTTTTCGTTTTACCGACAGACCCCTCCGGAATGTTTATCGACACTTTTCTTCTCTCCACTTTTCGTTTCCTCTTTTCCTTTCTATATTCGTAGACTTACGTCTCAAGGTTTCTTATCGTTCTTCTCTATTCTTTCGGAAGAAGTCGTTAGTTACGTTTCTTTGTCTCCTTTTCTTGTCTTACCCTTTCTGATCTCTAGAGAAGTTCTTTTAATCTCTAGGGTTCCCTTGTAAAGTACGTTTCTACCCGAACTATTTCCTGTTCTTTACCATACCTGGATTGTCTTCGTCTTCTATAATTCTTCTCCACCGTTCTTATGTGTCTTCACTCACTCACTTCAGCGAGCCAGCACAGGTTGAGAATCACTGGGGTATCTGTCGTCGGGTGGTCCGAGAGGGTACGCACCCTAAGAGGTCCGTTCTTGTGACCTCACCCAACGGTACAGGAAGAGGTTACGTACTTTCACTTTTCAGTTTCATTTCAGCGAGTCAGTACAGGTTGAGGATCGCTGGGGTACCTGACGTCGGGTGGTCCGAGGATGTAGGTACCCTAAAGGGTATGTGTCTTCTTTACATGTTTTTTCTAGAAGTACTGGACCTATTAGTGTTACCACACTAGTGAGTAGATTTCGGTCTATAGGACCTTACACTTCAGTTCACCCGGAATCTTTCGTAGTGATGCTTCTTTCGATCACCTCCACTACCTTAAGGTGAACTCGACAAAGTTTAGGACTTTCTACTACGACAGTTTCATGACGTGAGTTATACGGTCGTTTAAACCTTTTGAGTCGTCACCGGTGTCCTGACCTTTTCCAGTCAAAAGTAAGGTTAGGGTTTCTTTCCGTTACGGTTTCTTACGAGTTTGATGGCGTGTTAACGTGAGTAGAGTGTACGATCATTTCAGTACGAGTTTTAAGAGGTTCGGTCCGAAGTTGTTATGCACTTCGCACTTGAAGGACTACAAGTTCGACCAAAATCTTTTCCGTCTCCTTCGTCTCTAGTTTAACGGTTGTAGACGACCTAGTACCCTTTTCGTTCTCTCAAGGTCTTTTCGTAGATAAAGACGAAATAACTGATACGGTTTCGGAAACTGACACACTTAGGGTTATTAGACACCTTTTAAGACTTTCTCTATCCTTATGGTCTGATGGACTGGACGGAGAACTCTTTAGACATACGTCCAGTCCCCCATTGTCAATCTTGACCTGTACCTTGTTGTCTAACCAAAGTTTATCCTTTTCCTCATGCAGTTCCGACATATAACAGTGGGACGAATAAATTGAACATACGTCTCATGTAGTACTCTTTACGACCTGACCTTCTTTGTGTTCGACCTTAGTTCTAACGGCCCTCTTTATAGTTATTGGAGTCTATACGTCTACTGTGATGGGAATACCGTCTTTCACTTCTCCTTGATTTTTCGGAGAACTGCTTTCACTTTCTCCTCTGACTTTTTCAACCGAATTTCGAGTTGTAAGTCTTTTGCTTCTAGTACCGCAGGCCAGGGTAGTGAAGTACCCTTTATCTACCCCTTTGTCACCTTTGTCACAGTCTGATAAAAACCCCCGAGGTTTTAGTGACGTCTACCATTGACGTCGGTACTTTAATTTTCTGCGAATGAGGAACCTTCTTTTTAATACCGGTTGGATCTATCGTATAAGTTTTTGTCTCTGTAATGAAACGGCTGATTCCAGACAGATCAGTTCCGATAACAAAAAGGACACCAGTACATACGTACACTCTCAACCTGACACTTCTTCCGACTCACGGCTTCTTAACTACCAAAAGTTGACACCACAACCTCTTCTGAGAACTCTCAGGGAACCTGACGTTCCTCTAGGTTGGTCAGGTAAGACTTCCTCTAGTCGGGACCCTAAAGAAACCTTCCTTACTACGATTTCGACTTTGAAGTCATGAAACCGGTGGAGTACGCTTCTCAACTGAGTAACCTTTTCTGAGACTACGACCCTCCCTAACCCCCGTCCTCCTCTTCCCCTGCTGTCTCCTACTCTACCGACCTACCGTAGTGACTGAGCTGTCTGCACTCAGACTCACTTGAGGCCCTCAACCACTACCCGTCCCTCCGGACCGTACGACGCTAAGTACCCCAGCGTTTCTCAGTCTGTGCTGACTCACAGACTTGACTGGACTTGACTCCTCAATGATAGATCAACCCTCTCTCGGAATACAATGTGGCACAAAAGTATCAGAAATGTATTCTTAACGCACACACGATTCAGCGAAGTCAGCCAGTTAAGACGCGTTGTGATACCTGGCATCGGACGTCCGAGGAGACAGGTACGCTAAGAGGTCCGTTCTTATGACCTCACCCAACGGTACGAGAGGAGGTCCCCTAGAAGGTTTGGGTCCCTAGTTTGAGCGTAGAGAATGCAGAGGGTGTAACCGTCCGTCTAACCAAGAAGTGGTAATCACGGTGGACCCTTCGAGATGCAATCTAACTTCTGTATAGTGAATGGGTAATGTTTTCCACCTGAAACGTCTCCTTCAACTATCGATTGCGGTGGAGTACCGGAATACCATTACTCCTTTTTTCATAAAGTGTGGACTATAAGTCTAAAATCCACAAATTATCCTACTCTCCCGAGTCACTCATTCATCCGAATGAAGGTGACCCACCACCATTAATAGGGGTCGTGACTACATAACGAAGTGTATTGGTGTCAAGGAAGTCGTAGGGACTCCTATGTCGGTACATAACTAGTACACCAGAATGGTGTGAACCGTGGATGTGAAACTCTCGTGGGGTTGAAGTCCATGTACTTATATAATGAGAGGTTAAAAGATTAAACAGTATACTCAAATAATATTCGATCACACATATATACGTACGGGTCAGTACAGACTGAGAAACACTGGGGTACCTGATGTCGGGTGGTCTGAGGAGAAAGGTACCTTAAAAAGTCCGGTCTCATCACCTCATTGAACAGGAGTTTCGGTATTTAAGAAGGAAAGGCTAGGGAAGTAGTTTGACTGGTTTTTTTCCCTTTGGAGGGAATCTGAAAAGGATTTTAAACTCAAAACATTTTAAACGTATCTTTATGTTTTATAATTTATTACATGTTGAAAGTAGTTTATCCGAATGTTTTTCATTTTTAATTAACCTTTTAAATTTATTTATATAGGTTTAACTGGAATGATAAAAGTTAGACGGAAGAGATTTCTAAACAGTAAATCGTTAAAAAATTTAACCTTATAGTAATGAAATGTCAAAACACAATCAAAGAAGACATGTCGCTTCACTTAGTCGATGTGTACACATGTATATAGGGGAGAGGGAACTCGTTATGTTTAAAATTAAAAGCAAAAATCCTCGGGTAAAGTGGTTCAAGATTTTTATCATTGTTACTGGAGTTGTTATTATTATTTTTGAGTCGAGTCCATGTTTATTTAGTTCACTATCCGATTTTACAACACCTGAAGACCCCTCTTACACCCGAAACCTTCGTCCTCCTGACTTCAAGTTTAACACGAAGATCGTGAATATTTGGTACATAGACCCACTGAGTGAAATAGAAGGAGGAAATATTTTACATCTATAATGGGTGGACAAAAAGACTCCTAATCGTTATCTAGTACAAAATTTTGTCTAGTAAGAAATTTTACTGTTTATGATACGACGTAATATATGATCCGTGACAACATTTATGTCAGGAAGATTGTCGGAGCACCACGTTTGTCATAATAATAAGGGTAAAACGTCTACTCCTTTGACTCTGAGTTTCTAAAAGTGAACGGGTGTCAGTGTCTCACTTCTAAATTTGTGTCTGTCCGAATTTATGACCTCTTCCGTTACCGTTGCGTGAGGTCATGAGAACGGACCTTTTAGGGAACCTGCCTCCTCGGACCATCCGAAGTCAGGTACCCCAGCGCTTCTCAGTCTGTGTTGACTCGCTGAAGTGAAAGTGAAAAGTGAAAGTGAAAAGTGAAAGTACGTAACCTCTTCCTTTACCGTTGGGTGAGGTCACAAGAACGGACCTCTTAGGGTCCCTCTCGTCTCGGACCACCCGACGGCAGAGACCCCAGTGTGTCTCAACCTGTACTGACTTCACTGAATCGTCGTCGTCGCCCGAATTTATGAAATCGGTGGACTACGCTTCTCGGCTGAGTAACCTCTTCTGAGACTACGACCCTTTATAACTCCAGTCATCCTTTTCTTCCACTGTCTCCTACTCTACCAACCTACCGTAGTGACTGAGTACCTGTACTCAAACTCGTTCGAGACCCTCTTCACTTCCTGTCCCTTCGGACCACACGACGTCGGGTACTCTGACGTTTTTCAATCTGTTTTGAATCGTCGACTTGTTGTTCCGATCTCAACCTCGAACGTGAAAATTGGAGTGGTATGATCCGGTCCAGAGTTTTTTCGTGGTCATTATTTTGGTGTATCGACCGAAAATAACTTGTGAAAGCAGTCCATGACACAATTCGTAGAGTAAACGTAATAGAACAAAGTCAAAATTTTGTTGAAGTACTTCATTCTTGATGGTTTTAGAGGTACTACGAAAGAGGAGAAGGAGGAACACATCAGGAACGTGTTATGGTGTCGTGTTATTTCCCGGGAAGAATCATAATGAGAGGGGAGAACACAAGTAGACAGAAGTTCGTACTTCGAGTCCTTACTAGGACTCGTTTGGTTCAGTCTTTATCTGAAAGAAATACTTTATTACAAAAGAGTTACACAGCCTTGTGTGTGTCTGGTCCGACCGGAGAGAGGTCGGAGGGAGACACTGTCAGTGAGCCCTTACTCCGTCTAAGAGAGGAAGATGACGGTAGTTTAGTCCTCGCGACAAACCAGTCCCGATAAACGACGACGACAAGCCTTTTACTTTAGAGAGACGAAGACAAGTTACATAACTTGAGAGATTGGCACCGTAGTTATGGAGTGTGTGAAGGGGTAGAGGTAGAAGACACAATTTTTAATCCCTCCCTACCACTCTTTGACGACGTCACCTCCGTTTACTACTTATTTTACTTCGTAAGAGACGAACGAAGTGGTTCTTTTAAAGTAAAAATTGCAAATTGAAGTACGATGACGATGGTGACGTCTCGATGCTTATCTAAACCTTCCCGTCCAGAGTCCTTACGTCAGAGGACAAAGTGTCGACTTGTTCGACTTTCCCGCCACCCCTCAACCCCCCTCCCCCTGCCACGGGTCAGACAACTTTTGTGTCGTCACTTGTGTCTTCCACGGGAGGTCCACGATTAGGTCGAAGGACTCGTCAATTCACAGGGGAGAGTACGACTCGTGTCTGTCGGTGTGGGGAGGACTACGTTTCTCCTCACTTCTCTAGTGGTCTACTCGATAAGTTTAGACGTCTGATTGTCTTCTTCCACGTAAGTTTACTTTCCCTCTGTAAACTGGATTCTTACTTAGGATATATTACAAATTGACTTATAATAGTAAATACACACCTTAGATTTTTTGTTTTTGATTACTTAAATTGTTTTGTTTCTATATCTCTTGTTTGGTCATCAACGGTCATCCTTCTCCCTTCCTTAATCCTCTATGTTTGATGATAAACATTTTAATTATTCGATGTTTTTATATAACCTGTCGTATCCCTTATGTCGGTTATAAAAAATATCGAAATTTACCTCATATTAGATTTATTAAAAGTTTTTGATTAGATTTTTGATTATTGATAGTCAGAGTCAACATGTGGACTTTGATTATTAAAATAGTTGATATGGAGTTAAAATTTAACAACTTAAAAAATTTTAATATGACCATTTACTCGACTTCGACTAAAGTCTTAATCAAATGTATAAATTTTTGTTTATGGTCAATCACCGTTCTTTTCCCTATGACTTGGCGTCTTCCTTTGGTCTGACTCTTATTGTACCTCTCGACCGAGTGGAATCAATGGAAGGTGATAACTTTTTTTCCTTTTTCATTAAGAACTTATATTTCTTGTATTCTTAGTGAACTTGTCAACAGTTTATATTTATAGGTTCGGGGTCCGGACTACCCTCTTCCTTTACCGTTGGGTGAGGTCATAAGAACGGACCTCTTAGGGTCCCTGCCTTCTCGGACCACCCGACGGTAGATACTCCAGCGTGTCTCAGCCTGTGCTGACTTCACTGAATCGTCGTCGTCGTCGTCCGGACTACTAAGACTAAAGTAGTGGAACCGTTGGAAGGGCGTCCATTGAAAAAAAAAAAAAAAAACGATCGAAATATCTTTGTATAATCTATACATTGTAACATATTTAAATTCAGTATGTTACACTATTAAACTATATGTATATATAACGTTTGACTATTGGTGTTATTCCAGTCAATCGTTTAAGTAATGGGGTGTATCAATGGTAAACACACACACACACATATGTCTTCGTTGAAAGTTCACATGTCCTGTATGATAATTCAATATCAGTGGTACGACATATAGTGTAGGGACCCTGAAGTCAAGTCAAGTCAAGTCACCGAGTCGGCACAGGCTGAGAAACACTGGGGTACTTAGCGTCGTGCGGTCCGAAGGGACAGGTAGTGGTTGAGGACCTCAAGTGAGTCTGAGTGCAGGTAGTTCAGTCGTTACGGTAGGTCGGTAGAGTAGGAGACAACAGGCGAAGAGGAGGACGGGGGTCAGGGAGGGTCGTAGTCTCAGAAAAGGTTACTCAGTTGAGAAGCGTACTCCACCGGTTTCATGACCTCAAAGTCGAAATCGTAGTAAGGAAGGTGTCTTTAGGGTCCCAACTAGAGGAAGTCTTACCTGACGAACCTAGAGGAACGTCAGGGACCCTGAATGAGTAGACATTTACCTTCAAACGTGGGAAGACCACTTCAAGTAAACTCCTGGTCACGACTCTACGTGATAATTCATAGAGAACTCACACACACACACACACACAATCAGTGAGTCAGCACAGTTAACGAGTCAGTACAGGTTGAGAAACGTTGGGGTACCTGACATCAGATAGTCAGAGGAAACAGGTACCTTAAGAGGTCCGTTCTTTTGACCTCACCCAAAAGTACGGGAAGAGGTCCCCTAGAAGGGTAGGGTCCCTAGTTTGGGTCCATAGAGTGTGACACCTGTCTAAGAAATGGTAGACTCGGTGGACCCTTCGGGAGTAACATTTTTGGATACACACTCAGTCACCTTATCCGATTCCTCCTTCGAACTTGGACCCTAAATAGACTTTCGAGTGATTTCGGGGGAGATCTTTGAACTGAGACGGTAAAGGAAAGACTAGAAGTGGAGTTGACAAAAGTTAAAATTATACAGTAGATCATAATAGACGTGAGTCTTTTACTCCTCTGTCTGAGTCTCTCCCTGACACAGGTATCTTAAAAAGTCCGTTCTCATTTATGATCTCACCTAACGGTAAAGGAAGAGGTCTCCTAGTAGGGTTGGGTTCCTAACTTGGACACAAAAGATACAGAGGACATAACCGTCTGTCTAAGACATGATGATCGTGGTGGACCCTTCGGTTCTTAAAAGAATGTTTAACAAGTGTATGTTCACTATTTTGTTGTTGACATAAATTTTAGTGACATACGGAGGGACAGAAGGGAATAGAGGTGGAAGAGTAACAAACCGGGTATTATTATTTACTGTTGATTGTGACTTAGGGAGGGTACACAAGACACGACTGATACAACATATCTAATAACATAAATTTAGAGTCATTTACAATTACTTTTTACCTCCGAATTCAATAACCTGTTCTAAACTTTAAAAAATTAATTCCTAAAATATACCGTTTTCTTTTAAACTTTATTTTTCTCCATGTGAATATATACTCGTCTCTTTATCCCGAAGGGACCACCGAGTCTGTCATTTCACAGACGGATGTCACTCCCTCTGGACACAAGTTAGGGACCCAGTCCTTCTAGGGGACCTCTTCCTTTACCTTTAGGTAAGGTCATGAGAACGGACCTTTTAGGGTACCTACCTCCTCAGATCATCCGATGTCAGGTGTCCCAACGTTTCTCAGCCTGTACTGACTCGTTGAAGTGAGAGTGAGAGTTTTTATAAGTCTTACCTTATAATGAGTTGGTATTTTTCTTACTTTATTACGGTAAACGTCGTTGTACCTACCTGGATCTCTACTAGTATAGTTCACTTCATTCAGTCTGTCTCTTTCTGTTCATAGTATACTATAACGAAGATACACCTTAGATTTTTTTTTTTTTTTTTCTATGTTTACTTGAATGAACGTTTTGTCTTTGTCTTAGTGTCCGTATCTTTTGTTTGAATACCAAGGTTTCCCCTTTGTCCTCACCCTCCGACCCCTCTCCCTATTTAATACTCAAACCCTAATTGTCTATGTTGATGATGTATATTTATTATTGTTTCTGGATGACATATCTTGTCCCTTGATATGAGTCATAGAACATAATTGGATATTACCTTTTGTTAGACTTTTTCTTATATATATAAATCCCTTATGTATGTTTTGACTTATAGATATATGTTTTTACTTAGTGAAACGACATGTAGACGTTGATTGTGTTGTGACATTTAGTTGATATGAAATAAAAAAGTTTTTTTACTATTAAGTCTTCACTTTAAATCCTTTAAGACTGTGATCGTGACGTTACCATAAAATATTTTACACATTTGACTCATATCACTATTAATTACATAATAACAAATTTACCAATATAAAGTAGAAAATTTTACATGTTCTTTTAATTTGACTGGAGGGAGTTCAAAAAGAGTGTCTTACTCTTTGTTTTATATAATTTAGTGTATATCGTGAGGTGTCGTGTCCAATCGGTATGATAAAATGTACTGTGTCATCAAGATTGTCGACACGGATTCGATAAAACTATTTTGAAATGATTGACGGGTTACCGTGACGTGTATCCTTCTACAACCCCTTTATCTTAATTTTTGTTTTAAGGGACGGTTGGATCTTTTGGAGAGTCGTTTACATTTACTTTTTATTTTCAGAATAATGATTTATTTGTAATTCGGTCTTACACTTCGTGTGATTAGGTGATTCTCAGGTGTTTCCGTCTTTCTTTAGAGTGGGAAAGATACATCGGATAGTCGATGGTAGGGAGGTAATGTATGTTCAAGAGTTTTCTTTATTGATCAGGAGTCCATTCTCCTGAACTGTCGGGGTAAATAGTGTTCGTCAAACAGAATCTAAGTGAATCATTACCTCCACTGGTGGACCGAACCGTTCTACCAAAGTAGTTTTTCTTTTTATTAAAAGAGTATAGATATACTACACTCTATCAAACCTCCGTCCATGAGAGACTCGGAGATGGGAGGACATCTTTGACCCTTTAATCCCCGTAGTTGAAGGAACTACTATAAAGGTTCTTAACAAAGGGTCCGGGGACTTTTTCTGTAAGAACCCAGTTTTTTCTTTGACTATTCTCTACATAAATCGAAATTTTTTCCCAAATGTACGTAAAGTTTCTTTGTCTCTTTCCTGGACTTTAGTGTTTAAAAGATTTTATTTGGGAGATTCGTTCCCCTCTTCTTGTCAGATAAAAGTTGTCCATCTTAATTCGGAGAATAAAAAGTAAGCATAAACGGAAATACTTCCGTCTTTAGACCCTCCTCGAAATTTTGGGAAGATCATAGGAAGGACCTGTACCTTTAATAAAGGATTATTCCTTTAGGGGTGTTTGTATTTGTTTCTGTTATGCCTTTAATCTTTAAAGGTTTCTTGTGTACCCATGACCTCCCCTGTATGTTGTAGATAAAAAGTAATTCAGTCTTGTTTCTTGATTATGGAGACTTTTATTTTTATGATTCAATCGTTTTGTAAGTCTCTATCAGAAGATAGTTCTCGGTATAATTTTTTCGGTATGTACTGAAGTATTAGTAGTTTCCGAGCAAGTTTTGGAAATCTTCCTGTAATAATTATTATGACCATACGATCAGTTTAACCCACTCATCTAACACAACGAAATTTTGATTACGGACTCACTGACAATAGTAGTGTGAACAGGAACCACCCATGGTGTGTCGACACTGGAATACCCACCACGACAAGAGGCTTCTTTACCGACGTAGCGTCTCTCGTCAGTAAGGGCATTTGTATACGAGTCTCCCGTGAGACCCTGGGAAGTACTCCTTTCACGGAACATTTACACTCGATAACGGTGGTAATCCTCATTCAAGATTCGGATCTGTTGTAGTATTTGAATTATCACCCTCAATTTGGTGGTAGTAAAGGGTCATCGGTTACACTTAAGAGTAGTATGAAGTCTTTCCCACTCGACAGTAGTAGTCGGGTATGGACGGGTGTCTAGGGATTGGTGCAAAAAGTCTGGTATTTTTGTATCTTGTTCGGATCGAATAGTTCATCATCTATTCATAATGAAAGATCTTATATATATATATATATATAGTTTCACTAAAATGTTAAGGAGAATTTTACCCATTAATTTATCCTGACTGTGTCATTGAAAAATTGTACTGTGAACCAAAAATAATTACAGTTCATATTATTTCGCCGTAAGTGAAGGGGAATTATTTATTTATTTGAAGTAAAACCAAGAAAAAGTAAATAATAAAGTTTTCTGTTTGTAAACTTTCAATCGGTTTACGGGACGGGTTTTGTTATAACACGGATTTTATTCCTCCACTATATAACATCGGAAAGATGGAAAAATCCACATTTTATCGGGAAAATGTAAAAATCCCGAGTAGGGTTGTTTCTCTAGTCGTCCGAAGGTCAATTCTTTTCCGTTTTTGATGTTTTTTATCCATTGGATTATTTTCGTACGTACCCGTCTGAACGGTTCCACGGGTCCTTAGATAGCAGAATCAAGACACGGTTCATGTACGGTGACGACGGAGGGTGACTAAGGTCGAAGTTGAGGGTAGGTTTTACTAACACAAATCGGAAAACAGGTATCCAAGAACCGTGAAGTCTATGGTGACTCCAAAAGAACTTGTTCACGTAAGAAATCAAGGAAGACGGACTAATCTTACCGTTCTGACTTCGTCCCGAACTACTTGTACCTAAAGTGTCACTCTTACAGACGAGAATTCTTGTATACAAGTCTTCTACTTCCTCCTTATCCTACCTCTCTGGTTAAAGAGGGGGTGATTAAGTAGTTTTCTAGTAAACTTGCGACTCGTTTAAGGTGTTTTGTTGAAGACTTACGACCGTCTTCTGTGGTCCGTGGGTCTTTCCGTTGGATAAGAGCAGCTTTCCTCCATCCTGTTTTGTATTTTCTATTTTTCTCTCTGTTTTCAATCTCTGTCTCTGGGCAGGACCTCCCCCTCAGCACTTCCTCCTCTTCAAAGGTTTGTGGAGTGGCCACCCACACACCCCTCAAAACTTAGAGTCTCCCGTTGTATTTACCCTCCTTTCTTTTTTGTTTTTTGGGTGTCTGATGTGTGGACTGGTGTTGAGGGTCACCTCTTCATCGGGTCTACGAGCGTTGGTGGTCGTTGTTCGCCCCCGACTTGTCCCTCCACGACCGACGTAACGAATCCCATTCCTGTTCCGGATTTACGGGACTCCTGTTAGACTCCCTCGATTACACTCTATCGTTGGGTTTGACACCCTATCGGTCTCTCTCTTTTTTTTTCTCTCTCTTAAAAGGGCGTTTTTTGAGATTCCGTGTCGAACCGGGTGAGTGTCTTGTTTCCTAACTCGCTTATGGTCTCCTCTTGATCGGTCGACGCCTAGCCGGGGAGGGGCGTGGTCTCCGTCTCTCCGTCCGTCCGCTGTCGGTCTCGACCTTCCGTTCTCCGTTAGAGCCGGGGTCTCTACCGTAGGAGGTGGTTTGACACTCGTCCGAGGGTCAACCATTGGTTCGTAAGGACCCTAAACCCCACCAACTGTAGACGGTCCTCTGTGTGTCGTGTGGACTCTACCACGAGAGCGACGCGTGGGTCCTGGGTTCGTCGACCTGGTTCCTCCACTATTCTACGTGACGTGTGGACCCTCTCACTTGAGTGGTTCGTGGACCAGTGGACTCGACGAGTCTGGACCCTTCCCGTATTTTGCGTGTGGGTTGTTTCCGACACGGAAACACCTCATGGACTCTTGGACTTGCACTCGTCGAATCAGGACCCTTTACGTGCGTTGGGTCCCGGGCGAAATCTGTCAAGGGGACGTCTCGTGGACCTCGGACTCGTCACAGTTGTCCCTTTCGTGTACGGTGGTGCACTCGACCCCGTTTGGGTTACGCCAGGTATGTGACGTTCGTGAGGGTGTATGTGGTTACTATACACAAACGTCACAAGGAGGGAGGGGTGTCGTGTGGACTTGTTCACTCGGATTTATTCACTGGTGGAAGTGGGGGAACACAGTCCCGTCTTTAATCTGTGACTTCTCTGAACGTTTGTCTCCTTTGGTTTTATTTGTCTCTTTTCCCTTGGTAAAACCTTCACTGTCCACGTTGTCTGACTTTGGGACATCATTCGTGACTGATGTAACTTCCCCCGGATATCTGGAACTCTTTTTCATATTCGACGTTGTTCCTTGATAGACTTTGACTTGACTAAGGTGTGACGGGAGTTGTCTAGGTCTCTTTAAACATCTATATAAAATGATAATAGTAAAAAATTAAAAAATTTAAAGGAAAATAAAAATTCAAGAAATAATAAGGAAGTTAAAAGAAAAAATATTGGATGATAATGGAACGTTTTTATTATGGGATAAAAATTTCGTTTAAAGTATGTATATAAAAAATATTAAAAATACTAAAAAAAAATTATAACATAAAAACTCTCAGATTTGAGATGAGATCTAAAAATTAGAAACGCAAAACCGTAAACAATAGTTAAAACATGGAAATTCTTAGGTCAGAAGTCATGGTTAAAAATGAATCCTCACACTAATGACCGAACTGACGAGAGAGGGGGAAAACTGAGAGGAAAAAAAGGGGTCCAGTAAAGATAGAGGAAGGAGGGGGAAGAGATGAGATGGGTTAAGACACTTAGAGAAACCCACCAGGTCCGATACCTCTTGTGAATCCCTTGACTAATGGTCGATCTAGACAGATAGAGGAAAACTAAGGGAAGAAGAGGAGGACCAGTGGAGATAGAGGAAGGAGGGAGAAGAGAAGAGATACCTTGAGACACTTGGAGAGACTCACAAGGTCTGACACCTCTCGTGTATCCTTTAACTGATGACCAATCTAACGAGAGAGGGAAAACTAAGGGGGAGAAGACGAGGACCAGTGGAGATAGAGGGAGGAGGGAGTAGAGAAGAGGCACGTTGAGACACTTGGAGAGATCCACAGGGAGTGACGCCTCTTAAAAAAGTGGTAATTGGATGTACAAAATAGTAACCACGACATAACTACCTCTTCAGGACTCCGATGACATTCTTATTATGACTTTCGGTCTCCGTCCTCCTAATTTAGGTTTTGAACTCTTGTGGTCTTTTGAGGACTGAGGTCCCTTATAATTAGTTATTCTCGAGTGGGGTTTCGGAGGTGTGGATGTGATTTTGGTTCGAGGTGGGTTCTCGGTTGTTTAAAGTCTCGTTCTGTATGGTCCGATTAAGAGGTTATTGTATCCTTGTATTGGGACTCGTAATTTTATGTCCACAGGTTTTCAGTGTGGTTTAGGTGTCCGTGGAGTTTTGAGTGATGACCTGTGAAGTAACGTGAGGTCTCTCTTCTCTAGGTCGAGGTGGGTGGTGTGACTGCGTTTCAAGGGATTGGCTTTTTGGAACTGTTCGGTGAGTAGATTAGGGTGGGTGTCCCTCCTTGGAGGTGTTATTTCTCCTTGGTCTTTGAAGGTCGTATGTCTTTCCGGTGGGGTTTGTGTCGTTAGATTTGTTCTACTTTTCCGTCTCTTTATCACTCGTCCATTTCCTTGTACTATTTACGGGAGGTTTAGTTTGTTTTCTCCTTCTGTATCCCTCAGCTGGACTTTTTCTTAAGTCTTATTACTATCATTTTTACTAGGTTTTAGAACTTTTGTTTTACCTCAATATCTATCAGACCTCTGTTCCTAACTCTTCTACGTTCTTTACGAATTGTTCCTGGATCTTCTTTATTTTTTTCTGAGTTAGTTATTACTTATTACGTTATTGAATGTAGTTTTTGTGAGATCTCCCTTGGTTGTCATCTTATTGACTCCATCTTCTATCCTATTCACTCCACCTTCTATCTTACCACCTTTATTTACTTCCTCTCTCCTTTTTTCTTTTTTCTTGATTTTCTTTACTTCTGTTGGAGTCTCTGGAGACCCTGTTACAGTTTGCGGGGTTGTAAGTTTAGTATCCTCAGGGTCTTCTTCTTCTGTTTTTCTTTCTGGTACTCTTTTATGACCTCCTCTATTATAAACTTTTGAAGGGATTTTATCCCTTCCTTTACCGGTGAGTTCAGGTTCTTTGGGTCTCTCAGGGTTTGTCCTATTTAGGTTCCACTTTGTGGGGTTCTGTGTATAATTAGTTTAATTGTTTCTATTTGTGTTTCTTGTTTATAATTGTCGTTGTTCCCTTTTTGTCGTTTATTGTGGATTCCCCTAAGGGTATTCCTATTGTCTACTAGAAAGTTATCTTTGAGAAGTCCGGTCTTCCCTTACCGTCCTGTATGACTTTCACTACTTTTTCTTTGTGGATGTTGACTCTAATGACATGGGTCTTTCCTAAAGTAGGTTTATACTTCCTCTTTAGTTTCGGTTTCGAAATGTCGGTTCGTTTTAGACTCTCTTAAGTCGTGGTGATTTAGTGGAAAAGTTGTTTACGATTTCTCCTCGATGGGGTGTCGGTTCCAGTCCGGGTCGTCGGGCCTCCTTGATGGGGTGTAGGTTCCATTCCTCGTTACTATTCCTCGTCACTGACTCGAAACGACCTCGTCGGCACTTCTCTATGGTGTGTAGGTTTCATTCTCTTTTGGTTCATTCTGCCATCCGTGACTCTCTTCCGTAGTCTCCCGTCCGTCTGACTTTGGTGTTAGTGTCTGTTGATCGGTTAGACTAGTGTCCCTGGTGTCGGAACAGATTGAGTTACTTTGATTCGGTACGGTACACCCCGGTGGGTTTTGTCTCCAGTAACACCTCTCCAGACTGTCTTACACCAGGTGACCTCTTCCCTTACCGTTTGGTGAAGTCATAAGAATGGAACTCTTGAGGTACTTTTCTTACTTTTCCGTTTTTCTATCCTGTGACTTTCTACATGAGGGGTCCAGCCATCCACGGGTTATACGATGTCCTCTAGTCACCTCTTTATTGAGGTCTTTCTTACTTCCCTACCTCGGTTCCGTTTTTGTTGTGGGTCAACACCTACACTGACTACTATCTTCAGTCCAAGCTACGACATTTCTCGTTGTAACGTATCCTTGTACCTTACAATCCAGGTACCTAGTTCCGTTGAACCTTCGCCAGTTTGTCCTCTATTCTTCTCACTTGTAACTGTAGGGTTCTTAGTTACTTGATTCTATCTGACCTTACCCACTTAAATTTTGTCTACTGGTTATAAAGATGATGACACCCGTCCTTAGGGAGTCTTTTACCTCATCGGTACTACCAGTTGTTTTCTCAGGCTTTTCGTCAGTCAAGTCAAGTCAAGTCAAGTCAGTGGGTCAGCACAGGCTGAGAAACGCTGGGGTACTTAGCGTCGTGCGGTCCGGAGGGACAGGTAGTGGTTGAGGGTCTCAAGTGAGTGTGCAGGTAGCTCAGTCACTACGGTAGGTCGATAGAGTAGGAGACGGTCGGGGAAGAGGAGCACGGGGGTTAGGGAGGGTCGTAGTCTCAGAAAAGGTTACTCAGTTGAGAAGCGTACTCCACCGGTTTCATGACCTCAAAGTCGGAATCGTAGTAAAGAGAGTTTCTTTAGGGTCCCGACTAGAGGAAGTCTTACCTGACGAACCTAAAGGAACTTCAGGTTCCCTGAGAGTTCTCAGAAGAGGTTGTGGTGTGAAGTTTTCGTAGTTAAGAAGTCGCGAGTCGGAAGAAGTGTCAGGTTTAAAGTGTAGGTATGTACTGGTGTCCTTTTTGGTATCGGAACTGATCTACCTGGAATCAGTCGTTTCATTACAGAGACGAAGACTTATACGATAGATCCAACCAGTATTGAAAAGAAGGTTCCTCATTCGCAGAAAATTAAAGTACCGACGTCAGTTGTAGACGTCACTAAAACCTCGGGTTTTTTTATTTCAGACTGTGACAAAGGTGACAAAGGGGTAGATAAAGGGTAGGGGTTCTTTTTCTTTACGTTTTTTCGTTTTACCGACAGACTCCTCCGGAATGTTTATCGACACTTTTCTTGTCTTCGTTTTTCGTTTCCTCTTTTCCTTTCTATATGGGTAAACTTACGTCTCAAAGTTTCTTATCGTTCCTCTCTATTCTTTCGGAAGGAGTCGCTAGTCACGTTTCTTTATCTCCTTTTGTTATCTTACCCTTTCTGATCTCTAGAGAAGTTCTTTTAATCTCTATGGTTCTCTTGTAAAGTACGTTTCTACCCGAGTTGTTTCCTGTCTTTACCGTACCTGGATTGTCTTCGTCTTCTATAATTCTTCTCTACCGTTCTTATGTGTCTTCTTGACCTGTTTTTTCTAGAAGTGTTGGGCCTATTAGTGTTACTACACTAGTGAGTGGATCTCGGTCTGTAGGACCTTACACTTCAGTTCACCCGGAATCCTTCGTAGTGATACTTGTTTCGATCACCTCCACTACCTTAAGGTCACCTCGATAAAGTTTAGGATTTTCTACTACGACACTTTCACGACGTGAGTTATACGGTCGTTTAAACCTTTTGAGTCGTCACCGGTGTCCTGACCTTTTCCAGTCAAAAGTAAGGTTAGGGTTTCTTTCTGTTACGTTTTCTTACGAGTTTGATGACGTGTCAACGTGAGTAGAGTGTACGATCATTTCAGTACGAGTTTTAAGAGGTTCGGTCCGAAGTTGTTATGCACTTGACACTTGAAGGTTTACAAGTTGGACCAAAACCTGTTCCGTCTCCTTGGTCTAGTTTAACGGTTGTAGGTGACCTAGTAGTTTTTTCGTTTTCTCAAGGTCATTTGTAGATAAAGACGAAACAAATGATACGGTTTCGGAAACTGGTACACCTAGTGATCTTTGACACCTTTTAAAAATTTCTCTACCCTTATGGTCTGGTGGACTGGTCGGAGAACTCTTTAGACATACGTCCAATCCTTCGTTGTAATCTTGATCTGTACCTTGTTGTCTGACAAAGGTTTATCCTTTTCCTCATGCAGTTCCGACATATAACAGTGGGACGAATAAATTCAATATACGTCTCATGTAGTACTCTTTTCGACCCGACCTTCTTCGTGTTCGACCTTACTTCTAACGGTCCTCTTTATAGTTATTGGAGTCTATGCATCTACTGTGGTGGGAATACCGTCTTTCACTTCTTCTTGATTTCTCGGAGAACTACTTTCACTTTCTCCTCTCATTTTTTCAACCGAATTTCAAGTTGTAAGTCTTTTGATTCTAGTACCGTAGGCCAGGGTAGCGAAGTACTGTTTATATACCCCTTTGTCACCTTTGAAATAAAGCCCCCCGAGGTTCAGTGACGTCTACCACTGACCTCGGTACTTTAATTATGTGAATGAGGAACCTTCCTTTCAATACTGGTTGGATCTGTCGGATAATTTTTCGTCTCTGTAATGAAACGGTTGATCTCGGTAGATCAGTTCCAATGCCAAAAAGGTCATCAGTACACACCTACACTCTCAACCTGACACTTCTTTCGACTCGCGGTTTCTTAACTACCAAAACTTGACACCACAACCTCTTATGAGAACTCTCAGGGAACCTGACATTCCTCAAGGTTGGTCAAATAGGATTTCCTTTAGTAAGGACCCATAAGTAACCTTCCTGACTACGACTTTGAGGTTATGAAACCGGTGGAATACACTTCTCGACTGAGTAAACTTTTCTGGGACAAGACCCTTTCTAACTCCCGTCCTCTTCTTCCCCTGTCGTCTCCTACACTACCAACCTACCGTAGTGATTGAGTTACCTGTACCAAACCCACCTGAGACCCTCAACGACCACCTGTCCCTCCGGATAACACGACGTCAAGTGCCCCAGTGTTTCTCAACCTGTACTGACTCACTGACTTGATTTTGACTTTTAGTTTCCTAGAAGAGACCTGTCCTTTGTCTCTTTCTACATATTTGAGCTTGGGTTTTGTTGTTTCATTTGTCGTTACCCTAGTATGAATAGTTATTAATAGAATTTACATTGACCCAACTTGCGGGGTTGGTCTTCTGTTTCTGACCGACTTACCTATCATTTTATTCTTGGGATATATACGACAGATATTCATTGGGTGGAGTTTTCTTCCCTGTGTACGTCTGACTTTTACTTCCCGACCCTTTTCTATAAAGTACGGTTGCATCTGGTTTTCTTTCGTCCTCATCTGTATAAGTATCGTCTATTTTATCTGAAACTTTATTTCCGGCACTTTTCTCTGTTACTTCCTCTGTTTCCTATGATGTATTACTAGTATCCTAGTTAGGTTCTTCTTCTATATTGTTAATATTTGTATATACGTTTCTCTAGGTTCGTCAGGTAAGACTTCCTCTAGTCGGGACCCTAAAGAAACCTTCGTTACTACGATTTCGACTTTGAGTCATGAAACCGGTGGAGTACGCTTCTCGACTGAGTAACCTTTTCTGAGACTACGACCCTCCCTAACCCCCGTCCTCCTCTTCCCTTGCTGTCTCCTACTCTACCGACCTACCGTAGTGACTGAGCTACCTGTACTTAGACTCACTTGAAGTCCTCAACCACTACCTGTCCCTCCGGACCGCGCGACGTTAAGTACCCCAACGTTTCTCAGCCTGTGTTGACTCGCCGACTTGACTTGACTTGACTACGTAAGTTGTATCTTCATGGCGTTATACATTCCGTTTACGATTGTTCATACTTTTCCCTTTAATTGACATTGTGTTATTTTCACCCTCTGAAATTATGGGGTGAGTGTGGATACCTATCTATTTGTTTTGTCTTTTAATCGTTCCTTTGTGTTTGAAATTTACTATGTTACCTGGTCAATCTGTATTAACTATAGATATTTTTACTTAAAGTGGAAAAAGAGTTCACGTGTGCCTTGGAAGAGGTCCTATCTTATAGGACCCGATATTTAGTTCGGAACCATTTAATTTTTTTAGTTTTAGTAAGGTTCGTAGAAAAGACTAGTGTCATCCCATTCTAATCTACACTTGATGTCCCTTTTTTGATAATTTTTATTTTTATATACCTCCGATTTGTTGTGTGAAGACTTATTGGTTGTTTAGTGTCTTCTTTGGTTTTATATGTATCTTTGCTTACTTTTACTTTTGTATCGTTGGGTTTTGGATACCCTAAGTCATTTTCGTCACGATTCCCCTTCCAAGTATCGTTATGTTCGAATGGAGTTCTTTGTTCTCTTTTTTAGTTTCTTTATTGGATTGAGATGTGGATTTCGTTGATCTTTTTCTTCTTTACTTCTTGGGGTCCCAGTCATCTTCCTTTCTTTAGTATTTTTAATCCCGTCTTTATTTACTTTTTGTTTGTTTCCTCTGGTATCGTTCTTAGTTGTTTCGATTTTCGACCAAAAAACTCTTCTATTTATTTTATTTCTTTGGTAATCGGTCTAAATAGGTTTTTTTTCCCCCACCCCTTATTAGTTTAGTTGTTTTAATCTTTGCTTTTACATCTTTAGTGTTCTCTATTGTGTCTTAATGTTTCCTAGCATTCTCTGATGATAGTCGTTGATATACGGTTATTTTACTTGCTGAACCTTCTTTACCTGTTTAAGAATCTTTTCATATTGAAAGGTTTTGACTTGGTCCTTCTTTATCTTTTAGAATTGTCTGGGTAGTGTTCGTACCTTTAGCTAGACATTAGTCTTTAGAAGGTCGTTTGTTTTCGGGTCCAGGTCTGCCGAAGTGTCGACTTATGATGGTTTTTTAATCTCTTCTCGATTGTGGATAGGATGAGTTTGAGAAGGTCTTTTAACGTCTGCTACCATTTGAGGGTTTGAGTAAAATACTCCGGTGGTAGTGAGATTATGGTTTTGGTCTGTTTCTACGGTGTTTTTTTCTTTTGATGTCCGGTCATAGTGACTACTTGTATCTACGTTTTCAGGAGTTGTTTTTAGATCGTTTGTCTTAGGTTGTTGTATAAGTTTTCTAGTACGTAGTACTGGTTCACCCAAAATAGGGTCCCTACGTTCCTAAGAAGTTATAAGTGTTTAGTTACACTATGTTGTGTAATTGTTTAACTTTCTATTTTTGGTATACTAATAGAGTTATCTACGTTTCTTTCGGAAACTGTTTTAAGTCAAGTCAAGTCAAGTCAAGTCAGCGAGTCAGCACAGGTTGAGACGCTAGGGTTCTTAACGTCGTGCGGTCCGGAGGGACAGGTAGTGGTTGAGGGCGTCAAGTGAGTTTGAGTACAGGAAGCTCAACGACTACGGTAGGTCGGTAGAGTAGGAGATAGCCGGGGAAGAGGACGGGGGTTAGAGAGGGTCGTAGTCTCAGAAAAGGTTACTCAGTTCAGAAGTGTACTCCACCGGTTTCATGACCTCAAAGTCGAAATCGTAGTAAGGAAGGTTTCATTAGGGGGAAGTCTTACCTGACGAACCTAGAGGAACTTCAGGTTCCCTGAGAGTTCTCAGAAGAGGTTGTGGTGTGAAGTTTTCGTAGTTAAGAAGCCGTAAGTCGGAAGAAGTGTCAGGTTGAGAGTGTAGGTATGTACTGGTTACCTTTTTGGTATCGGAACTGATCTGTCTGGAATCAACCGTTTCATTACAGAGACGAAAACTTATACGACAGATCCAACCAGTATTGAAAAGAAGGTTCCTCATTCTCAGAAAATTAAAGTACCGACGTCAGTGGTAGACGTCACTAAAACCTCGGGTTTTTTTATTTCAGACTGTGACAAAGGTGACAAAGGGGTAGATAAAGGGTACTTCACTACCCTGGCCTACGGTACTAGAAGCAAAAGACTTACAACTCGAAATTCGGTTGAAAAAGTGAGAGGAGAAAGTGAAAGTAGTTCTCCGAAAAATCAAGGAGAAGTGAAAGACGGTATTCCCATCACAGTAGACGTATAGGCTCCAATAACTATAAAGAGGACCGTTAGAACTAAGGTCGAACACAAAGAAGGTCAGGTCTCAAAGAGTACTACATCAGACGTATGTTCAATTTATTCGTCCCACTGTTATATGTCGGAACTACATGAGGAAAAGGATAAACCTTGGTCACACAACAAGGTACAGGTTAAGATTGTCAACGAAGGACTGGACGTATGTCTAAAGAGTTCTCCGTCCAGTCCACCAGACCATAAGGGTAGAGAGAGTCTTAAAAGGTGTCAAATAACACTAGGTGTGTCAGTTTCCGAAACCGTATCAGTTATTTCGTCTTTATCTACAAAAAGACCTTGAGAGAACGAAAAAGCTACTAGATCGTCTACAACCGTTGAACTAGAGACCAAGGAGACGGAAAAGATTTTGGTCGAACTTGTAGTGCTTCAAGTGTCAAGTGTATAACAACTTCGGACCGAACCTCTTAAAAATCGTACTGAAATGATCGTACACTCTACTCACGTTAACACGCCATCAATTTCGTCCGTATCTTCCTTATATGAAGTTGTATTATTTTCGATATAGACTGTTTGGGTGTCGTTTGTATAGTCTGTCCCCACAGGTGAGAGTAGTGATGTCAAAACCTTCAAAATCGCTGTCCTTAGTCTCTTCTTTTTATTTAATTTCCTTAGGTCTAACCTTTTCTTCTTCATTTTGATAGTGACAAACGTCTACTGTACTAGGAGATGTATCTTTTGGGATTTCTGAGGTGGTTTTTTAATGATCTCGATTGGTTACTTATATCATTCAACGTCCTATATTTTAATTGTGTGTCTTTAGGGAACGTAAGGATATATGATTGTTACTCTTTTGTCTTTCTCTTTCATTCCTTTGTTAAGGTAAGTGGTAACGTTACTTTTCTTATTTTATGAATCCTTATTTAGATGGTTTTTAAATTTTTTTTCGGATATTCATCTTTTGATATTTTGTGACTATTTTCTTTTGTTTCTACTGTGTTTATCTACCTCTATATATGGTACAAGTACCTAGTCTTCTTAGTTATATCACTTTTACTCATATGATGGGTTTCGTTAGATATCTAAGTTTCGATAGTTGATGGATAGTTCGATGGTTACTATAAAAAGTCTCTTCATCTTGTTTATTAAAGTGTTAAACATACCTTTATGTTTTTTTTTTTTTTTTGAGCTTATCGGTTTCGTTAGAACTCTTTTTTCTTACCTTACCGTCCTTAGTTGGACGGACTGAAATCTGATATGATGTTTCGGTGTCAGTAGTTCTGTCATACCATGACCGTGTTTCTGTCTTTATATCTAGTTACCTCGTTTTATCTTTCGGCTCTCTATTTAGATGTGTGGATACCTGTGGAATAGAAACTGTTTCCTCCGTTCTTATATGTTACCTATTTTCTGTTAGAGAAATTGTTCACCACGACCCTTTTGACCAGTTGGTGAACATTTTCTTACTTTGATCTTGTGAAAGAGTCTCTTCCGTTACCGTTGGGTGAGGTCATGAGAACGGACCTTTTAGGGTACCTACCTCCTCGGACCTTCCGAGGTCAGGTACCCCAACGATTCTCAGCCTGTGTTGACTCGCTGAAGTGAAAGTGAAAAGTGAAAGCACGTAACCTCTTCGTTTACCGTTGGGTGAGGTCACAAGAACGGAACTCTGAGGGTCCCTGCTCCCTCGGACCACCCGACGGTAGACACCCCGACGTGTCTCAGTCTTTGATGACTTCGTTGAATCGTCGTGGTCGTCTTGTGAAAGATTATGGTATGTGTTTTTATTTGAGTTTTGCCTAATTTCTAGATTTACATTCTGGTCTTTGATATTTTGAGGATCTCCTCTTGTATCCGTTTTGTGAGACTGTATTTAGTGTCGTCCTAGGAGATACTGGGTGGAGGATCTCATTACTTTTATTTTCGTTTTTATTTGTTTACCCTGGATTAATGTGAATTTCCAAACGTGTTACTTCCTTTGATATTCGTTCCCTTTTCTGTTGGAAGTCTTACCGTCTTTTATTATCCTTTACTTCGTTGACTGTTTCTTAATTAGAGTTTTTATATGTTCGTCGAGGACTTCGAGTTAAGGTCTTTTTATTTACTAGGTTAGTTTTTTATCCGGTTTCTTGATTTGTCTATCAAGAGGTTTCTACTGTATGTCTACCGATTGTTTGTGTACTTTTCTCCGAGTTGTAGTGAGTAATAGTCTCTTTACGTTTAGTTTTGGTGTTACTCCATAGTAGAGTGCGGTCAGTCTTACCGACGATAGGTTTTCAGATGTTCGTTCTTTACGACCTCTCCCACACCTCTTTTCCCTTGAGAGAGTGTGACAACCACCCTTACGTTTGATCATGTCGGTGATACCTCTTGCCACACCTGTAAGGAATTTTTTGACCTTTATCTTGACGGTATGTTGGGTCGTTAGGGAGACGACCCGTATGTGTGGCTCCTTTGGTCTTAACTTTCTCTGTGCACATGGGGTTACAAGTAACGTCGTGACAAATATTATCGGTCCTGTACCTTCGTTGGATCTACAGGTAGTCGTCTGTTTACCTATTCTTTCGACACCATGTATATGTGTTACCTTATTACGAGTCGATAATTCTTCTTACGTAAACTTAGTCAAGATTACTCCACCTACTTTGACTTCCGATAATATGTCTCACTTCAGTCTTTCTTTTTGTGGTTATGTCATATAATTGTGTATATATACCTTAAATCTTTCTACTATTGTTACTGGGATATATACTCTGCGGTTTTCTTTGTGTCTACATTTCTTGTCTGAAAACCTGAGACACCCTCTTCCACTCCCACTCTACTAAATTCTTTTATCGTAACTTTGTACATATAATAGTATACAGTCTATCTAGTGATCAGGTCCAAGTTACGTACTCTGTCCCACGAGGCCCGACCACGTAACCCTACTGGGGCTCCCTACCTTATCCCTCCCTCCATCCTCTCCCCCAGTCCTATCCCTTGTGTACATGTGGGTACCGACTAAGTACAGTTACATACCGTTTTTGGTGATGTTATAACATTTCATTAATCGGAGGTTAATTTTATAAAAAAAATCTTTTCTTCGTTTCAAAATTCTGTTTTGTTATACTTAAACGACTCTAAGATAGAATTTTATGATGTACTTGTGATGTTCTAAAAGACTCCACAAAGGATAAAATTAAACTAATAACTACTGAAGTCAGTGGTAGAGATACCGTTTTGTCAGAAAGAGGTTTGTATGTCACTAAATTTCCGTTAGTTAAATTCCCTTTTACATCTTACCGTCACGAAATGTTTCACACGTGTAGATTAGTCTCTTCTAGTTCGTATATTCTTTATTTTACCGTTAATGAAAAAAAAAACCGTTAATGAAAATAAACGATCAATGTTTAGTGCTGTTTACGGTGAGACTTTCATTTTAGGTTTACAATCTAGATAAACACACCTGTCATATACACGAAATAATATAACAGTACAAAACGAAATATTAGTTTTCAGATAAATATACGATTTATCAACCGAATACGTTTTTATAGAAATAAATAAAATTTTTTGGTTCTTATATTCATAAGGGGGTTTTTTCTTGTATACAAGTACAAATACCCCGGTTGACACTCGAGAAAGTCCTCGAGGGGAAGGACTGGGAATAGTCAGTGTGGAACGGATATAGAGTCTGGAACGAGACGTGTATAACAAGTAGATATAGACATGGAGGGTGAAGTGTAAAGGTAAGGTCTAGTCAACTGTATTCGGTAAATCTTTCTTCTATTTGTATAGTTTTCACTAGTCGTCGAAGTAGAATAGGGTTCTTGAGGTACAAAACAAAACAAAACAAAACCACCCCCCTCCCTGTTTTTGTTCTAAAGAACTCATCTCTTTAAGATCAGTTGTTTCGGTGTAAATTCAACATAAGACCACAGATATCTTATTTTTTTACTGTCGGACTGGTTGGTGAGGTTTAGTTTTAAGGTGAAGAGTTTTGGGGTTTGAGGGGACTAATTTTCCTACGTGAACCCTTAGACTGTTCACACCCACACTTTGAGTGAGGGGTTTTCGCGATGGATATAATGGTATTTTTCTATGGTAGAGAGGACAGAGCTCGGTGAATAAACCATCTTTCCCTTATTACTAAAGATAGATGGAGTATCCCCACACTTCTAAGTTCCCTTCGTAAATCGTACCTCGGAACTTTTTATAATTCACGAGATATTTCCAATTGACGATAATAATTATAATGGTAGTTCACCGAGTCAGTTACGGTTCATTCTACCTACTAGAGAGAACACTTTAAATTGAATATTGAGAATTTTCGGCCTTCTGGTTACCGCACAGACTGGCGTTATCTTGGTCCGTGTATTTGAGTACTAGAAGGGTGGGTCGATCTTAGAGTAATGGAAGTTGACCGTCTTCGTTACTTGGTAGGATCAAAGAGTTCCACACACACTGAGTCAATACAGACTGAGATGTGTTCGGACGGTCCGAGGAGACAGGTACCTTAAAAGGTCCGTTCTTATAACCTCACCCAACGGTAAAAGATGAGGTCCCATAGAAGGGTTAGATCCCTAACTTGGGTACATGGGGTATAGAGGACGTAACCGTCCGTCTAAGAAATGGTGACGTGGAGGACCCTTCGGGGGGATCGAAGAGTTCTCTTGGAGTTATAAAAAGCACTTTTAGGTCACAGCCTGAACCTATCGTGAAAGGATTCGTTTTCTGAAATAAAATGTATGTGCGTGAAGAGGTCTCACTTCGGTAGTCCGTCTGGGTCCATAAATATCAAAGTAATACTGTAATAGACGATTTGGGGTGTGTGAGGTATAGGTCAGGAGAACATCCAAAACACACCTGGAGTCGACTGAAAGTACGTAACCTCTTCCTTTACCGTTGGGTAAGGTCACAAGAACGGACCTCTTAGGGTCCCTGCCCCCTCGGACCACCCGCCGGCAGATACCCCAGCGTGTCTGAGTCTGTGCTGACTTCACTGAATCGTCGTCGTCGACTGGAGTCTGAGTGGTCTCACCCAATGGAGGAACTGATATTTCTGGCAGAATTTTGGAAGGAAGTCTCAGGTTCCGAATGACAACCCAAAAATAGTTATGTATAGGTTAGTGACTCTTCCTCTAACCACGCCCCTTTTGTAGGACGAGTCGTGTGGTCAGTTAGTCTTTCATTAAGTTTATGTAACGGGACAAATATATCTTCCTCTTTTCTTTTGAGATGTTGGTAGGAGTGTGGTTTGTAGAAGTCTTGTCTTACTGTCTGTGACTTGGTCATAGTAGGTTCGATGGTTATAAGAGGAGTTCTACGGTTCTCTTCTCCTCTGTCAGTGTCCACCCTGAAGGAATAACGGAAGGTGTGTCAAGTGTCTCGGAAATCACTTGACTGGTGTGTAAAAGAGTGGTCCAAGTAGTAAGAATAAGGTAGGGAACGTGGGTTACCAGGTCAGAAGGACTTACGTACTCCTAGGGAGAGTAGTGGACTATGATAACAGGTAGTAGCGAGGTATATGGACTTTTCGTCCATAAACAACTAAGGGACAATTTCAAGTGGGTTGAAAAGGGAATCTTGAGTCGACTTTGTGGGAATTGGACTTACAATGGACATGTGACTTGTATGATATGAGATCGACGTCCAAACATACAATTAGAACGTATAGTGTTAAATTCGGGAACCCGTTCCTGAAATGTCGAGTTACGTCCATGTATCTTCCGAGAGTTTTCAAAACAACTATATTATCTACAACGATAAGGATTATTGAATGACACGAAAATTAGATAATAGAAAATTAATCAATGATAACTAAATATTCTTTTGATAATCGGAATATAATAAAGGGATAGAACAAAGATCGAATGACTTTAATAAGTTTTTAGTATTATCAAAGTTTACCAAGAGAACAAAAATTTGGTTTTTAAGTATAGTAGATGTATACTATACAACTACAATAAAAACTATTGACTATAGAGGATAAAGATAAAGTATTAAGTAAACGTAAAAGGTATTTAAGTTCTTATACAAGTTCGTTACTGTCACTAAAGTCTCAGGGTCAAATAAAGACCAAAATCCTGTCGGTGACTATAAAAGGGTAATATATGTTAAACCGACAATCAGAAGTTATCAACTAAGTCAATTTTTCGTCTTAAACAGTTTCATTTTTCGGTTTTATTTAGAGTAATCTTGTTTTTAGTGTTTTAATTTCATTTGTTTATCAGTTCCATTTGGTTCGTTTTCCCTTGTTTCTTACGTTTGTCTATTATAATTATGGTTTCGTCTGTTTCATCAAGTAAACGAATAAAAAGAAGCTGTACCTTATATCTCAAGGTCCAACAAATCGTCGTTGATGATGTCCTTATTATAAGAAACGTCGGTTTCTACCTCTTCAAGATACGTAGGTCGTTTTTGTGCTGGTCCTCGTTTGACACCGAGTCTAGTACTTGAGTAATAACGTTTTAAGTCTGAATTTAACTTCTTTCATCTCTTTTGGTGATCTGGTAAGTCCATACTGGATTTAGTTAAGAGAATACTAATATTCACCTTCACTATTTATCTAAGTTCCCTAATCTGGACTATTCTGTCTCACGGACTTCTTGATACCTGTCTCCAAGTACTGTAACATGTCCTCTGTCCCTAGTTCTGGTAGGGGTTCTTTTTCTTTACATTTTTCCTTTTTACCAACAGACTCCTCCGGAATGTTTATCGACTCTTTTCTTATCTTCTCTTTTCGTTTCCTCTTTTCCTTTCTATATGGGTAAACTTACGTCTCAAGGTTTCTTATCGTTTTTCTCTATTCTTTCGGAAGGAGTCGTAAGTTACGTTTCTTTATCTCCTTTTATTGTCTTACCCTTTCTGATGGTTAGAGAGGTTCTTTTAATCTCTATGGTTCCCTTGTAAAGTACGTTTCTACCCGAGTTATTTCCCGTTGTACCATACCTAGATTGTCTTCGTCTTCTGTAATTCTTCTCGAACGTTCTTCTGTGTCTTCTTGATATGTTTTTTATAGAAGTACTGAGTGTGTTGGTACTACCACACTAGTCAGTGGATCTCGGTCTGTAAGACCTTACGTTTCAGTTCACCCGGAATCCTTCGTAGTGATGCTTGTTTCGATCGCCTCCACCACCTTAAGGTCGACTCGATAAAGTTTAGGATTTTCTACTACGACACTTTCACGACGTGAGTTATCCGGTCGTTTAAACCTTTTGAGTCGTTCCCGGTGTCCTGACCTTTTCCAGTCAAAAGTAAGGTTAGGGTTTGTTTCCGTTATGGTTTCTTCCAAGTTTGATGACGTGTTAACGTGAGTAGAGTGTGCGATCACTTCATTACGAGTTTTAAGAGGTTCGGTCCGAAGTTGTTATGTACTTTGTTCTTGAAGGTTTACAAGTTCGACCTAAAATCTGTCTCCTTGGTCTCTAGTTTAACGGTTGTAGGTGACCTAGTGTCTCTTTCGTTCTCACAAGTTCTTTTTATAAATGAAGATGAAATAACTGATGCGGTTACGGAAACTGACACACTCAGTGTTGTTTGACCCCTTTTAAGAAGTTCTCTACCCTTCTGGTCTGGTGGACTGGACGGAGGACTCTTTAGACATACGTCCAGTTGTTCGTTGTCAATCTTGTCCTGTACCTTGTTACCTGACCAAGGTTTACTCCTTTCCTCATGTAGTTCCGATATATAACAGTGGAACGAATAAATTGAATATACGTCTCATGTAGCACGTTTCATGGCCCGACCGACTTCATATTCGACCTTAGTTCTAACGACCCTCTTTATAATTATTGGAGTCTATACGTCTACTGTGGTGGGAATACCGTCTTTCGCTTCTCCTTGATTTCTCGGAGAGTTACCTTTCACTTTCTCCTCTCACTTTTTCAACCGAATTTACCTCTTTTCTGTTAGAGAAATTGTTCACCACGACCCTTTTGACCAGTTGGTGAAGATTTTCTTACTTTGATCTTGTTGTGGTATGTGTTTTTATTTGAGTTTTACCTAATTTCTAGATTTACATTCTGGTCTTTGATACTTTGAGGATCTCCTTTTGTATCCGTTTTGTGAGAGGTTGTATTTAGTGTCGTTCTAGAAGATACTGGGTGGAGGGTCTTATGACCTTTATTTTCGTTTATATTTGTTTACACTGGATTAATTTTAATTTTCGAAGACGTGTTGTTTCCTTTGATATCGGTTCCACTTTTCTGTCGGAAGTCTTACCCTCTTTTATTATCGTTTAATTCGTTGACTGTTTCTTAATTAGAGTTTTTATATGTTCGTTGAGGACGTCGAGTTAAGGTTTTTTTATTTACTGGGTTAGTTTTTTACCCGGTTTCTTGATTTGTCTGTAAAGAGGTTTCTTCTGTATGTCTACCGATTGTTTGTGTACTTTTCTCCGAGTTGTAGTGAGTAATAGTTTCTTGACGTTTAGTTTTGGTGTTACTCCATGGTAAAGTACGGTCAGTCTTACCGACGATAGGTTTTCAGATGTTCGTTCTTTACGACCTCTCCCACACCTCTTTTCCCTTGAGAGAGTGTGACAACCACCCTTACGTTTGACCATGTCGGTGATACCTCTTGTCACACCTGTAAGGAATTTTTTGACCTTTATCTTGACGTTATGTTGGGTCGTTAGGGAGACGACCCGTATGTATGACTCCTTTGATCTTAACTTTCTCTGTGTACATGGGGTTACAAGTAACGTCGTGACAAATATTATCGGTCCTGTACCTTTGTTGGATCTACAGGTAGTCGTCTACTTACCTATTCTTTCGTCACCATGTATATGTGTTACCTCATAATGAGTCGGTAATTTTTCTTATGTAAACTTAGTCAGGATTACGCCACCTACTTTGACCTCGGCTAATATGTCTCACTTCATTCGGTCTTTCTTTTTGTGGTTATATCATATGATTGTGTATATATACCTTATATCTTTCTACCATTGCTATTGGGACATACGTTCTGTCGTTTTCTCTGTGTCTACATATCTTGAAAGAAAGTCTGAGACACCCTCTCCCTCTCCCACCCTACTAAACGCTCTTACCGTAACTTTGTCCATATTATAGCATACACTTGACTTAGCGGTCAGGTCCAAGCTACACACTATGTCCTACGAGTCCCGACCACGTGACCCTACTGGGTCTACCTACCTTACCCCTCCCTCCACCCTCCCCCCAATTCCTACCCCTTGTACAAATGTGGACACCGCCTAAGTACAACTACATACCGTTTTGGTTATGTTATAACATTTCATTAATCGGAGGTTAATTTTATTTATTTAAATATAATTGAGAAAATAAATTTTTTAATAAAAAATTTTTTCTTAGACGGACGTTATCTCCTCTTGGACCAAGTTAAAGAACCAGTCCTTCTAGGGGACCTCTTCCCTATCCAATGGGTGAGATCATAAGAACCCAAAGGGACCACTGAGTCCTTTTTTTTTTTTTGAGATGCAAGTTTTTTGATTCTAGTACCGTAGGTCAGGGTGACGACGACGACGATTCAGCGAAGTCAGCACAGGCTGAGAACGTTGGGGTATCTACCGGCGGGTGGTCCGACGGGGCAGGGACCCTCAGAGCTCCGTTCTTGTGACCTCACCTAACGGTAAAGGAAGAGGTCACATACTTTCACTTTTCACTTTCACTTCAGCGAGTCAGCACAGGCTGGGAGTCGCTGGGGTACCTGACGTCGGAAGGTCCGAGGGGGTAGGTACCCTAAAAAGTCCGTTCTCATGACCTCACCCTACGGTAACGGAAGAGGTAGGTCAGGGTGATGAAGTACCGTTTATCTACCCCTTTGTCACCTTTGTCACTGTCCGAATTAAAAGAACCCGAAGTTTTAATAACGTCTACCACCGACGTCAGTACTTTAATTTTCTGCGAACGAGGAACCTTTTTTTCGATACTGGTTGTATCTGTCGCATAATTTTTCGTCTCTGTAATCAGACGACTGTTTCCAGGTAGATCAGTTTCAATACCGAAAAGGTCATCAGTACATACCTACACTCTTAAGTTGGTATTCCTTTAGACTCACGACTTCTTAACTACGAAAACTTGACGCCACAAAAAAAAAAAAAATTAAAAAATAAAAAAATTTAAAATTTTAGAAATTAAGAATGTACGCAAGGGTTTGTACTTGGGGGGAGGGTGGAGGGAGGGGTGTTGTAGAGAGACCCAGTAGGGGTACGTGGTCGGGGTTCGTTCGACGTGGGATGCAGTCTGTACCTGACCGCTAAGTTAAGAATGTACTGTCATATGTACAATCTTAAGGGTAAGAGGGTTTAGTAGGGTGGGAGAGGGAGAGGGAGACTCAGGTTTTCAGGCAATATGTGTAGACACAGAAAAAAGGACAGAACGTATGTCCCAGCAGTAACGGTAGAAGGATTTAAGGTATATATACACAATCATATGACATAACCACAAAAAGAAAGACCGAATGAAGTGAGACATATTAACCGAGGTCAAAGTGGGTAGAGTAGTCTTGACTAAGTTTACTTAAGAAAAATTGCCGACTCATTATGAGGTAACACATATACATGGTGTCGAAAGAATAGGTAAGTAGACGACTACCTGTAGATCCAACAAAGGTACAGGACCGATAATATTTGTCACGACGCTACTTGTAACCCCATGTACACAGAGAAAGTTAAGACCAAAGGAGCCACACATACGGGTCGTCACCCTAACGACCCAGTATTCCATCAAGATAAACGTTAAAAAATTCCTTAGAGGTGTGACAAGAGGTATCACCGACATGATCAAACGTAAGGGTGGTTGTCACATCCTCCCAAGGGAAAAGAGGTGTGGGAGAGGTCGTAAATAACGAACGTCTAAAAACCTAGCGTCGGTAAGACTGACCACACTTCACCATGGAGTAACACCAAAACTAAACGTAAAGAGATTATTACTCACTACAACTCGTAGAAAAGTACACAAACTTGACACCACAACCTCTTCTGAGAACCCTCACGGAACCTGACTTTTCTTTAGTTTGGTCAGTTAGGATTTCCTTTAGTCAGGGCTGATAAGTAACCTTCCTGACTTCGACTTCGAGGTTATGGAACCGGTGGACTACGTTTCTTGACTGAGTAACCTTTTCTGGGACTACGACCCTTTCTAACTTCCGTCCTCCTCTTCCCCTACTGTCTTCTACTCTACCAACCTACCGTAGTGGTTGAACTAACTGTCCTCAAATTCGTTCGAGACCCTCAACCACTACCTGTCTCTTCGGACCGTACGACGTCAGGTACCCCAGTGTTTCTCGACCTGTGTTGACTCGTTGACTTGACTTGACCCCTTTCCCAAACCCCAACAAAGATTCCTATTAAGGTATCTCCCAACGAATCTTTCTTTTCCCTTCTATGACAAATCCTAATACTTTATCTGGTGTTTAAATTTAAAACAAATATGACACGTCCTAGACTAGAAATTTAGAATCATAAATTCGATTCTAAACTTTTGACCTCAATTCTCGATCCCTCAGTCGGACCCTGCACCCTGTCTCTCACGTCTCACCCATTTCATAATATTGGACTAATTCCTTTGAGTACATATCTTCCACCACCATTGTCATCTCGTAGAAGTTCCGTGAAGAGGTCTACCGACCTCGAACCTTACATTTCTCAGTTCGTCTTGTTTAACATGGACTTCACATTCAACACGGAGGTTCACACGTCACTTTCTTCTTTCGTCGTTATATCATACTCTTACTTGATTAGTGAGAATTCGTGAGGTTGCGACTTTTAAATATGGTACTAGAATAGATTCAGTAGGTCATAGTAGACTCCTTTGGACTCAATAAGGGGTTTTAAACGATGTTCATGACAGTTACAGAGTGGACTCTCTTTTTATAGTGTTGTGAATGATCCTTTCAGACACCGACTGTTGGTGAGTTGTGGTTAAAATTAGACATTTACGAGTTATTTATAAACAACTAATTGACGTAGGTTTATATATCTTTACTTTTCTTATCGTTAATTTATACGTACGAAACAACGAGTCAGTACAGACTGAGAACGTTACGGTACGTGACATCGGGTGTTCCGAGGATACAGGTGTCCTAAAAGGTCCTTACCTTACCCAACGGTAAATAGCTTGGTCATAGAGGACGCAGAGACGTGACGTCCACCTAAGAAATGGTGACGGGGTAGACCCTTCGGTTCGTTACTTTACATGGATACCGAATTTAAATTAAAAGTCTGAACAGATTCTAGAAATTGTAATTTTACGTTGATTTTCAATGTTGGTGTTTTATACGTGTAAAATGTTTCCTAAAAATGATTCCTAAAATGTTGGTATTGTCAAATAGAAGTTACCGAGTCTTCTTTCTTTTTTTTTCCTTATACCAGTTTACAGTCATGAAGAAATGGTTTGTCCTTGTTTCCCACGTTGTCACATTAAGTAATGTTCGTTTAGTTTCTGCGGCACCTGATTTTTGCCGGGTACTTGTGGTCTGATTAGGAGGGGTTCAGTCACTCAATGACACCCTCGAACGCTGGGGTGAATTGTACTCACACAGAGCTAAGGGGTTAAACATTTCATCCCAATTATTAAAATTGGATGAGGAGTCTCTATCATCCACATAATTGATATTATTGTTATTTGACTAATTTTTGTGTTTAGTACTCTCATAAAATCGTACTCGACATTAAATAGTATCGTTCTTTAGACTGAAAGAAGAAGAGATCTTGACAAGGTTTATGAAGTCCACTATTAAATGTTCTTACTTTTTATATATCACTGGAAGGGAAAGTTACTGACTTCTATGAGAGACCTGACTCAGACAAAAAAATTATTTTTGAATTGAAAAAATCCGTATTTTTTACTGAAACTAGGATAGAGTCGGATCGTTAAGTTACCTACCGTTGAGTCGGTTCTAAATTCTCGTGACAGGGGTTGAATGTTCTGAAGTGACTTTTTTATAAGTAAATCGTCAAACTCAATGGAACTGGATCTTAAATAAGGTCCTTGTTGTTCCCGCATTTATATTTTGTCGAAATCGGGTGATTAGTTTTATTCGAATAGGATCTGTTTAACTAACTTATGTCTCGAACGGTTAAGTTAACAGATGGAGTTGAAGTGTCAATGGTCTCATATTTATGGTACACGGGTCTATCAAAAGGATCTTGTTAATTCGAATAACACAGAGATCTTTAATCGTAATGACCTTTTGTGACTTCAAGTAACGATTCGTGAGTAGTAGTGTCAATGATTTGTCAGCGGTCGTAAACATGAAATACCTTTATAAGTGTAAGGATAGTGTAGACCTTACGACGTCAAGACCACATCCCTCGGTCAATGTGTTTCTACTTCCCTTAGATTTAGACATGTTATGTGTAGTCACAATTTGGGACCGATCGATGTTAAATAATGGTGGGTGTCTGTATAGTGAAGACAACTTCATTTTGTCCGACCTTTTTTTTTCCTAAAAGAGATTAGACCGATGGGTTAAAGGGAAGTCAAAAGCTTTCTAATGTTGAAGGTAAAATACTGTACTGGTGTAAAAAAGGTGATTGTCCGATTTCTATTTAGAGTAACGCGTATTACTCCCACCCTAGGGTCCTGTCCTCTCAGTATTTAGGGTGGAGGTCTTCCCAGCACTTGGGAGGGTTAGGCACTGTGTTCACCGTGCGTCTTGTTCCGAAGTGGTCGATACACCGGTGACCTGGCGTGTTTCATCCAGTCTTTCAAGGGGTTTATCGTCGAAGAGCTTGTCACAAAGGTTCCTGTGTTTTATCACGACGAAAGATGACGGGAAGGAAGGCTAAGTTTTTCTGTCTCTTGACAGGTTAATATGATTACGTTACGCAGGAAGACCTCGATAAGGTCGGATAAAATCACTTCTTGATTTAGACTTCTTCCTTTGTCTTTTGTTTTTCACGGTTCTCATTTACTATAACCTACTAAAAGTTCAGTAATTGTTTCCACATTGTAAGTAATGAAACTTTCAAAAGTAAGAATTTTTATATAATTTCATGTCAACAATTTAACATTTCACCATCCAATGTAATGGTATTTTACGACCCAATGAGATTGATGGATCCACTAGTGACAAAGATTTTATTGACCTCAATTTAACTCCCTTTTAAATTTTATCTCGTCGTCATTAGTACTTTATTTTAATTTAAGAACAATAGGTCCGATCTATAGGTTCTTATTACTTTTAAACTTCTCTTTTCCTTTCCAAATCTAACCAAACTTGTTGAGTATTCTTACTTCCTTCATTTCTGATTCAGAAAAATTATTTTTATCTCGTTGAAAAGGTGACCATGAGTTTGTTATGGTATACCAGAAACCATTTTAGGATAGAAGATGTATGTAAAGTCTCTCCTTAAAAATGTAAATGACCTGTTAAATTTATTATATTTACCTATATCCGTCAGTTTCGTCTTTCATGTAGTCCTTTTAAAGGTTCAGACTATAATTTTTACTTTAATTGTATTATAATGTGACAGAGGTACGAAGTCTGAAAGACAAGACAGAAGTCATAAGGAATGGTCAATGAAGACTCTAGGGACGATATCATAAATAGTCTTTTTACATAGGTCTACTTCTTGAAAAATTAAAAGGATCCCTTTACAAATTGCTATCAAAAGGTGATGTATTCTATTCGTACTTTCATACAATCGTTTATGCTACCTTTACGATTAATCTTGTAATTCCGTTAAAAAAGATACGTTTTAATTGTATTTTTATTCGTAATGTCCACCACCTTGTAACTTTCAAGTATTTAGTCTGAAACGTGTAAACCTCTTTTTACACTTTATGCATAATAAGAGAATAAAGAATTGATATGATTCACGCAATAATTAAACCGATCTTTAGAATTGAGTGACTAGTGGTTACTTATTAGTCTTTGACAACCTTTATGATTTGTTCTTCAGGGTACCATTTCACCAAAGATTAAAGATAAAAGTTAAAGATTTTATATTATTCTCTAGGATGTATTTTTAGTCTTAGACTCAGACGGAACAGGACAAGTTACATTTACCAATTTAAAAGTCCAAGTTGATAGTGACACCATCTTTGACTGTTTGACGTAGGGGGAGGACGAGAGAGGGGTGTGTGTCTGGGTCACCTCAAATTTTTAATGAAAGTCCCCAAAGGGACCAACCAAGCCCCTACTTCTTAGACGGACGGTTAAGTTCTCTATGTGACCCAAACTAGTGACCAGACCCTTCTAGGGTGTACGAAGTCTCGTTGTCTCGGTACATGGTGTTATGACTCCGACACGGGATCTCGGACCCTTGACGTTGATTTCTCGGGTGGTGTTGATGACTTCGGACTCGTGGCCTTTCGGGTACGACGTGTTGTCTTCGGACGTGTCGTGTTGATCTCTCATCGGGGCGAGTGCGTCGTTGTTTCTGAGTTGTGTCGGTTATTTATTTATTTGAATAAATTTTACATTCATTAATTAAAATTTTTAATCTTATTTATTTTTAACCCGAAAGTTTACTTTTGTCTTTACGAAACAACAAATGTGTAATTCTATTTTTTTATTTAAGACGGTCTCCTTTCTATTGATATTTAAAATTTTAGGACCACGACTTTTCAAATAATCTCTACGATAAAGAAAGTGATACCGTTGACTTCCTCTTCCCCTGTTGTCTCCTACTCTACCAACCTACCGAAGTGGCTGAGCTACCTGTACTCAAACTCGTTCGAGGCCTCAACCCCTACCTGTCCCTTTGGACAGTACGACGTCAGGTACCCCAGCGTTTCTTGACCTGTGCTGACTCGTTGACTTGAGTCGACTTCCTTAAGTATTTGTTTTGAAATTAGAATTAAAAGTCACAAGAGTGACCTATCGATACCCAAGTTACACTAGTAACATCTTCAATAGTAAAACTAAGGTTTCAATCAAAAGTATTCGGTAACAAATACCTGTATCATTTACGTTAATCAAGTCAGTTACCTTAAACTTTTCCTGTGTGAGAGAACGGAGGGAGGAAATTTGTTTAAGTGTGGGAGTCAAGTCAAGTCAACGAGTCAACACAGACTGAGAAACGCTGGGGTACTTAGCGTCGTGACCTCAAGTGAGTCTGAGTGTAGGTAACTCAGGCACTACGGTAGGTCGGTAGAGTAGGAGACAGCCGGGGAAGAGGAGGACGGGGTTTAGGGAGGGTCGTAGTCTCAGAAAAGGTTACTCAGTTGAGAAGCGTACTCCACCGGTTTCGTGACCTCAAAGTCGAAATCGTAGTAAGAAAGGTTTCTTTAGGGTCCCGACTAGAGCAAGTCTTACCTGACCAACCTAGAGGAACGTCAGGTTCCCTGAGAGTTCTCAGAAGAGGTTGTGGTGTGAAGTTTTCGTAATTAAGAAACCGCGAGTCGGAAGAAGTGTCAGGCTGAGAGTGTAGGTATGTACTGGTGTCCTTTTTGGTATCGGAACTTATCTATCTGGAATCAGCCGTTTCATTACAGAGACGAAAACAAAAAAAAAAAAACAAACAAACAAAAAAAATTTAAAATTTTAGAAATTAAGAATGTACGTAAGGGTTTGTACTTGGGGGGAGGGTGGAGGGAGGGGTGTTACGAAAACTTATNAATTTTAGAAATTAAGAATGTACGCAAGGGTTTGTACTTGGGGGGAGGGTGGAGGGAGGGGTGTTACGAAAACTTATACGATAGATCCAACCAGTATTGAAAAGAAGGTTCCTTATTCGCAGAAAATTAAAGTACCGACGTCAGTGGTAGACGTCACTAAAACCTCGGGGGTTTTTATTTTAGACTGAGACAAAGGTGACAAAGGGGTAGATAAAGGGTACTTCACTACCCTGGTCTACGGTTAACCGGTCAAAGTAAGAGAGTGTAAATACAGTAGTGGGTGGATAGTCTTTGTGAATCTTACAACTGTCCCCTTTAACCAGGAAATATCAAGATCTGAATGTCTATACGAGTATTTGGTCTCTAGGGAATTGTCATTGTTAATGGTAAAGAACTCGTAACACTACCAGTTAAGTGAATAGAAGAGACGGAGAGACCCGAGACGTTCGGACTGGAGACACCTGACGAACTAGGTCCAAACCTCGGGAGTCAAAGTGGGTACCTTCGGTATGTGTTCTCTAGTCTTCCGTCCTTTTGTCTCCATCCCCTAAGAAGAGACAATTAAGAGACGAAGTCAGGTTCTGAGACCGTCATCGACGGAAGAGGGTTCCGGTATCGACAGGGGGTGTCAGGGTTTGAGAGTGGTCCGAGACTATTGTTATAGGACGACAACGATAAGAGTCCGACGAAGTAGTAAGGATGACACGAAGGAATTAGGACGAGTGGAGACACATGTCAGATAATTGTAGATACGTTAAACTTGGTAAACACCTTCTGTGTTAAGTTTTTACCATGGTTTTTAAGAACGACAGGGTATACGTGTGGAATATATTAGGGGAGTAGAACTCGATGGGGAGGGACCATCGAGTCCACCATTTCTTAGACGGACAGTACGTCCTTTGAGACCAAGTTAAGGACCTAGTCCTTCTAGGGGACTTCTATATCCGATGGGTGAGGACATAGGAACCCGAAGGGACCATCGAGTCGACCACTTCTTAGGGGGACTTTATGTCCTCTGGACGCAAGCTAGGGACCCAACCCTTCTAGGGCACCTCTTCTCTTGTCGATGGGTGAAGTCATAAGATTGGACCTCTTAAGTTACCTGACACATGTCAGTTACCCCAACGTTTCTCAGTCTATACTGACTCGCTAAAAGTGACTCACTTTCAGATCGATCACTTTCAGATCGGATTAGTTTACTCGGGAAATTCTTCTCCTAGATCCCGTGTCTCTATTTTCCTTAGTCTCTCTAAATTTCGACCTCGTCTAAGAAAAGACTTCCGGAACTTCCTTGTTTGACGGTATTATACCTTTACCGGTGTACCAGTCCTTACCGTCCGTTTGAACTCCTCGACTCCCAGTGGGGTCGTCTGTCGGTCGTTGTTTCGTCCTAGAGTCAGGATATCGATGTTGGTCCTCTACGAACCTGTTTCTGGGGTTCGAGGTCTATTCTAGTGTTGAGACCGGTTGTGGAAGTAAAGTTAAAAGATTCAGGGACTCGTCATTTGGATCGATTGAGTATGGGGTGAAGACAGGGTGTTTTTGACACTCTATTGTTTACGTGTCAATGATGGTAACGATATGTTGATGTAGTGTAATCAAATAATTTATCTTTACGATGACGAAACGAAATTATTAAAGTACTTGAATTTTCTTTATATAGGAAAAAGATAATTGTAAGGTATGGGAAAGAGTAAAGTTCCTGAATTTCATTGATTCCAAAGATATAATAAGATGTCAAGTTTGAAAATTTTTTTTTTAGGTGAGCTTAAAACAGATGTAATCACTAAAACATAACAGGACTTTCGACTAAAGAATCGTAGTAAACTTACTTAATACTGAGATTTATAATTTTTTAGAAATAGAAGGAATCCGTAGAGATATTGATCGTTCAACATGTCAAGACCAAGTTATAGAGAAAAGAAAGGGGGATAAGGACATTGACAAAGTTTTAATCCACTTACCAACCGATTGAGGAAAGTATTTAGTTTATTGTAAGAAGGACACTAAAGTTACCTCATTCAGTTCGAAGTCTTTGATCGTGTCTATGAATGTCAGTGTTACAAGGCCCTTGGGGTTCCTTACTTTCCGAGATACTTTTTCCAGATATATTCAGTGTAAGGGTGGGTCGTATTAGTGTCCGAGACGACGACGTTTTGTTACAGACTTAAGATTTAGTCAGGAAGTTAATAGTCTCGACAGTGAGAAAAGGAACTACATAAAGGACGGGGTCGTTTCAAGAATTAGAGTGACGATAACGAAGTCTCAAGAGTTAAGAATGGGAGTCTTAAAAAGACCTCTTGTCTTTCAAAAGTCCTTTGTTACTGATGACCATCTACGACTCCATTCCTCTCCTGAGAAGGAGATCATATAAGTTAATGAAGGAGAGAGAACCCTGAACGAGGTTCTTTTAAATTTGTAGGAGTTCACCAAGTTATAAAAATTATAAAATTTATAAAAAAATTTTTCTGGAGAAAGTACGGGTATATCTGGAAATAGAGTATAGGTAAAGAGTCGGTTTGAAGACCTTTATAGGTATAAGTGCAATAGGTAAAGGAGAACTCGGTGATTAAAGTCGAAGACGGAGGTAACGAGATGATTTTGTTATAAACGATACCAATGGTTACTAGAGGTGTGACAATTTAGGTTTCTTATAAGGAATGAGAAATAACATAAACGATAAAGTCTTTGTAAGAAGAACTTGAAATAGAAGTAGAGACCTTGTGTGAGGGGACCGAAAGAAGGAAGGGGAGATCAAATATAAATAACCAGTAGTAATAAACATCCGGAAGACTAGACAGGACATGACACGAATTTGTGAGTCAACACGGACTGACACTACGGTATCTTACATCGGGTGGTCCGAGGAGACAGGTACCCTAAGAGGTCCGGTCTTAGGACCTCACCCAACGGTACGGAAGGAGGTCCCCTAGAAGGGTTGGGTTCCTAGTTTGGGTCCAGAGGTCGTAACGTCCGCCTAAGAAATGGTAGACTCGGTGGTCCCTTCGGGTTCTTATGACCTCACCCATCGGATAGGGAAATGTCCATTTAAAGAGGTGGGTCTTTAACTTGGTCCCAAAGGACGTAACGTCCGTCTAAGAAATGGTCGTCTCGATAGACCCTTTAGCGGGAAGACCAGATAGTCGGTGATATTTACAAGTGTTTCTCTTTAGGATCCCAACTAGGAACTCTTAGTGGAAACCTTAGAGGGAGAAGTTCAGACTAATTAAAATGGAGAATTTATCAAAAGTTTAGGTATATGAAGAGGGGAACAGGTAATAGTAGTGGAGAGTAGGTTCGATATTAATAGAAAAGGAATGATGATAGTTGTCGGAGAATCAACTGGAGGAGTTCACTGGGTAGACGGGAGATTCTACAAAAGGAGTTACTCCGGTCTCCCTCTAAAATTTATATGTCAGACTCGTGTGATAGGATAGGGGAAATTTATTCGTAAAGGTACCGAATGATAACGAAAATCCCATTTTTGGAAATTTCCTGAAGGTACAAGAAATTTAGTAGACGTAAAAGTCGAACGACAGATTGATGACAGTGACACGTAACAAAAGAGAGGTAAAACGTAAGGACACTAAGGAACTTATCAGTCATAAGGAGGTATCAGAATCGTTGTCGACACAGGGGACATTTTTTTTAAGAATGAGTTAAATGAGTTATTATCAGTGAGGAAGGTCTCTTCCGTTACCGTTGGGTGAGGTCATGAGAACGGACCTTTTAGGGTACCTACCTCCTCGGACCATCCGACGTCAGGTACCTCAGCGATCCTCAGTCTGTACTGACTCGCTGAAGTGAAAGTGAAAAGTGAAAGTACGTAGTCTCTTCCTTTACCGTTGGGTGAGGTCACAAGAACGGACCTCTTAGGGTCCCTACCCCCTCGGACCACCCGACGGTAGAGACCCCAACGTGTCTCAGCTTGTGCTGACTTCACTGAATCGTCGTCGTCGTCGTCAGTGAGGAAGTCCCTTCGGAAGAGACTGGAGAGTCGTAGTAGTATAAGAAATCAACACAGAGAACATTAATAGACTTTACGGTAATTAATGTAATAAATGGTACTAGAAATCTTACAAATGGATTTCAGACGGAGAGTTGACTTGATATCCAAGGAACTCTTTTCCTCGACACATGTAAACAAATATCAACGTCACAAATGAGTCATGTCACGGGACTTCTACGAAATTCTCTTTTCGTAAGTTATTTAAGGACTCATTCACTTTCTTATTATAATTTAGGTGTGTTCCCTCTAACCGTCCCGGATTGAGACGGAGAGACGGGGAGTGTAGTATTCTTTGTTACACTCTTCAAGTCCTTTTTTTAAATTCAAAACAAAAAGTGTTTCTACGTGGTTTACAAAACACTTACAAATAATTTTCTTGTTTTAACACCTAACTCTATAGATACATATTGAGTATTACAGAGGTCCAGATTCATGTGATTGGTCTTTTTGTCGTGATCCTCGAAAATTTTTGATCGTAAGTCCCCGAAAACTGATCCCAGAGGGAACACACCTGGGATTATACCGGGAGATGGTCGGTTCGGAGAGGGGTTCTTACTCTTCCCGGAGCCCAGTTCCCCTACTCGGTGGACCTCGATACAAGGTGGGAGATCGATAATGAGGTACACGGGTTTATAGGGACTTGACCTTTACGAAGAAGGACCCAGGTAAGAGGTTTCCCGTCTATCGTGGTGCCCACTGTACAGGAGTCCAGGTTGTGTCCCGGTACCCTACTGACAGTATCCCACCTCACCTGCACCGTCTGTCTCGGACCTGAGTGTACGACCACACAGATTTTGGTAGATGGTTTTTTCAGGGGGGCCTCTCGTGACTCCGTCCCACCCTTCTGATACCCCGGTCTGTCGGCCGGTCCCCCAAAGTAAACATGATTCGTTTACATTCTCTTTTATCTTAATTTCGATAGGTTTATGACCTCTTCCGGGTGATTAACCCATAGATAAGATTATTATTTTGACTGAAGGTAGAGAGGGGAAGACAAGGTCAGTAATCCGGTCTTGTAAGAAGTACCGGAAGAGAGGAAGTCATTAAATGTTCCGTTAAAAAAACGGATGGAACGACTTATGTTAGAAGGGAATATTCGGGAGTTTCGAAAGATGGTATCTTACAGTTGAATGTATCAGAGATGTCAACGACCTTGGACAGAGAAGGATAGTATAGGTAAATGTGTGTGTGTGTGTGTGTGTGTGTGTGTGTGTGTTAAGTGTAAGGATCGAGATACGAAAATGGAGACGATGAGAACGGGGATCTTACAGATGGGACGAGTCAGAAAGGTTTTGGTACGGGTGTAAAGTCTTGAAACGACTGTTAGATAGAGTCGTGTGGAGACACTAACGGGTTTCGTGTGTGACTTATAAGGACAGGGACTTGAAGGTATCAGTTCTATAGTATGAAAGGTAATAGCCATTGTAGTAGTCTTTAGGTCGACAAATTCGGGGTAATTAAAAACATTGTTACAGTTCCTTGAATAATTGATTAGTCTTTATCCCTCACTTTTTCGTCAGGGGTTATCTCACTTAAAACAAATCTATATTCACGGTTGGCTCCGAGTCGTAAGCAGCAATTGACAAAAAATGGTTCACTCACTCTTGAGACGGTAAATTATTCGACTCAATCGAAATTTTCTTAATCCCGTAAAAGTCGGTCCTATATAGAGTTAAGATTGAGGTCTAGGAGGAGTGGTCCTCCTTCTCCTACGAAGAACCACAGAGAGACTTGTCTAAGTGTTTTCTTCTGTATTAAAGTACCTCGAAGAGACTCTGTTTGTTTTCGTATCAGGTCCCTGAACGGTGTATCGTTCCTAAAAGGCCTCTCAAAACTATGACTAAAGATGGATGTCTTAAGGTTCTTATGAAAACCTATACGTCAAATAAAAGTTAAGTAAGTCAAGAAAGACTTTGAGTGGAAGAAGGAGGTGTACGTTTTCTGAGTTGATTAGGTCCGTAGATTATTTTCGAGTCATTTAAGGACGACGAATTCAGTTAACTCCATAAATGCTTTAATATCATAAAGTTACGGTGGGAATTAACGTTAGTGGATGGTTCAACACCCGTCGACTTTATAAATCGAAAATTATCCGAACGTTTGTTTCCGTTTGGTACTTTTATAGAAACCTAAGAAAAGACGAAATTTTTTATCGTGATTATCTAATATCTACGAGGAAATTATTTACGAAGGGTTGTACGATAAACGATATAAAAAGTCACTATTTGTATGTATTATTCAGTGAAGGACTGTTCACGTAGATTGTTAAATGACATATTATAGATTATTCCTTTTGGTTATTTAGTGTTTTGGTAGTCCCCTTTTTTTTTTGTGTTAATTGAGATAACATCTCCTTCTAGAAACACACACACACAAAAACAAACAAACAAACCAAAACCAAGTAGGTAGTGATGATCAGACCGTATAATACGTGTAGTAGTGAAAGACTTGATCGTGAAAATACAAAAAAACCGATTTAGTGTCAGTTTTCTCCTTTTTCCTTCATTTATAAGGGATTTATTTAGATCTGTTTTTAATAAGAATAAAAAAAATAATCTTTAGTTTCTCCTGTGATTATCTACCTCTTTATATGGTACAAGTACCTAGTCTTCTTAGTTATATCACTTTTGTTCATATGATGAGTTTCGTTAGATATCTAAGTTACGTTAGGGATAGTTCGATGGTTGTCATAAAAAGTGTCTCGATCTTGTTTATTAAAGTGTCAAACATACCTTTATGTTTTTCGGAGTTTATAGGTTTCGTTAGAACTCTTTCTTCTTACCTTACCGTCCTTAGTTGGACGGACTGAAGTCCGAGATGATGTTTCGCTGTCAGTAGTTCTGTCATACCATGACCGTGTTTCTGTCTGTATATCTAGTCACCTTGTTTTATCTTTCGGGTCTCTATTTAAGTGTGTGGATACTTGTGAAATAGAAACTGTTTCCTCCGTTCTTATATGTTACCTCTTTTCTGTTAGAGAAATTGTTCACCACGACCCTTTTGACCAGTTGGTGAAGATTTTCTTACTTTGATCTTGTGAAAGATTGTGGTATGTGTTTTTAATTGAGTTTTACCTAATTTCTAGATTTACATTATGGTCTTTTATATTTTGAGGATCTCCTCTTGTATCCGTTTTGTGAGAGACTGTATTTAGTGTCGTCCTAGGAGATACTGGGTGGAGGGTCTTATAACCTTTATTTTCGTTTATATTTATTTACCCTGGATTAATTTTAATTTTCGAAGACGTGTTGTTTCCTTTGATATTGGTTCCACTTTTCTGTCGGAAGTCTTACCCTCTTTTATTATCGTTTACTTCGTTAACTTTTCTTAATTAGAGTTTTTATATGTTCGTTGAGGACGTCGAGTTAAGGTTTATTTATTTGTTGGACTAGTTTTTTACCCGGTTTCTTGATTTGTCTGTAAAGAGGTTTCTTCTGTATGTCTACCGATTGTTTGTGTACTTTTCTCCGAGTTGTAGTGAGCAATAGTCTCTTTAAGTTTAGTTTTGGTTTTACTCCATGGTAAAGTACGGTCAGTCTTACCGACGATAGGTTTTCAGATGTTCGTTATTTACGACCTCTCCCACACCTCTTTTCCCTTGGGAGAGTGTGACAACCACCCTTACGTTTGATCATGTCGGTGATACCTTTTATCACACCTGTAAGGAATTTTTTGACCTTTATCTTGACGTTATGGTGGGTCGTTAGGGAGACGACCCGTATGTATGGCTCCTTTGGTCTTAACTTTCTCTGTGTACATGGGGTTACAAGTAACGTCGTGACAAATATTTTTGGTCCTGTACCTTTGTTGGATCTACAGGTAGTCGTCTGTTTACCTATTCTTTCGGTACCATGTATGTGTGTTACCTCCTAATGAGTCGGTAATTTTTCTTATGTAAACTTAGTCAAGATTACTCCACCTACTTTGACCTCGGATAATATGTCTCACTTCATTCGGTCTTTCTTTTGTGGTTATGTCATATGATTGTGTATATATACCTTATATCTTTCTACCATTACCATTGGGACATACACTCTGTCGTTTTCTCTGTGTCTACATATCTTGCCAGAAAACCTGAGACACCCTCGTCCGCTCGCACCCTACTAAACCTTCTTACCGTAACTTTGCACATAATAGTATATACTTTGCTTAGAGGTCAGGTCCAAGTTACATACTATGTCCTACGAGTCCTGACCACGTGACCCTACTGGGTCTCCCTGCCTTACCCCTCCCTCCACCCTCCCCCCAAGTCCTACCCTTTGTGTACATGTGGACACCGTCTAAGTACAGTCACATACCATTTTGGTTATGTTATAACATTTCATTAATCGGAGGTTAATTTTATTTATTTAAATATAAAATTATTTTTCTTTATTCGTTTAACTTTAAAACTCTTAGAAAAAAAAAAAAAAAAATGAAATAAAATGAAATGTTATGACATAACCAAAACGGTATGTAACTGTACTTAGGTGGTGCCCACATGTACACAAGGGTTTGTACTTGGGGGGAGGGTGGAGGGAGGGGTATTGTAGAGAGACCCAGCAGTGGCACGTGGTCGGGGTTTGTACGACATAGGACGTAGCCTGTATCTGACCACTAAGCTAAGAATGTACTATCATATGTACAATGTTACGGTAAGAGGGTTTAGTAGGGTGGGAGAGGGAGAGGGAGACTCAGGTTTTCAGGCAATATGTGTAGACACAGAAAAAACGACAGAACGTATGTCCCAGTAGTAACGGTAGAAAGATTTAAGGTATATATACACAATCATATGACATAACCACAAAAAGAAAGACCGAATGAAGTGAGACATATTAGCCGAGGTCAAAGTAGGTGGCGTAATCCTGACTAAGTTTACATAAGAAAAATTACCGACTCATTATGAGGTAACACATAGACATGGTGACGAAAGAATAGGTAAGTAGACGACTACCTGTAGATCCAACAAAGGTACAGGACCTATAATATTTGTCACGACGCTACTTGTAACCCCATGTACACAGAGAAAGTTAAGACCAAAGGAGCCACACATACGGGTCGTCACCCTAACGACCCAGTATTCCATCAAGATAAACGTTAAAAAATTCCTTAGAGGTGTGACAAGAGGTATCACCGACATGATCAAACGTAAGGGTGGTTGTCACATCCTCCCAAGGGAAAAGAGGTGTGGGAGAGGTCGTAAATAACGAACGTCTAAAAACCTAGCGTCGGTAAGACTGACCACACTTCACCATGGAGTAACACCAAAACTAAACGTAAAGTTAAAACTCTTAGATAAAAAATATGGAATAAAACTAAAATTTTCTTCTACGGACACAAGAAATGATATTGCGTGGATAAATGGTTATCCATTACTTTTATTTGTTAGAACGAGAAAAAGATGAGACTGTTCTATAATGTAATATACGTCATCGGAGTGACTCAAAGTTACGAAATTACAAATTAAATAAATAATAAAATGTGTATGTGTGTACGTGAAGTATAAGAGATCAGGTTTGGTGATCTTTAACACTCGACCACTGTTGAACGACAATAATTTACTTTTTTTTTTTTTTCTGTTCTGAGAGACGAACGGATTCTCTGTCTATCTACAAACCAGTAAAAATTTTAAAAAAGACATGTACTGTACAAAATTTCCAGAATAGTTAAAGAGTCGTTACTTTTAAAAGAAAAGAACTTCTTCAAGGAGAAGTTTGAAAAGTAAGAAGTTTCAGAAGATCTACTCAGATCCGTTACTTCTCCTATACTCTTCCGTCTGGTACCACAGTTTGGAATCATTCACAAAAGTTCATATACTCTTACCATAGTAAAGATCTTCTTAGTTGGTCTATTCCTCCAAAAGCACTGAAATTCTCCCAAAGTGACGGCCCTAAAGTCTGATCACTCTTTAAAGGGATACATATTTTTGTGTTCTCAATTAAATTTTATCTTGTACATGACGGGAAAACTTGTTGACTTGACAAAGGGATGAAATTTTAATAATATTGATAAGGACACGTAGACAGTAACCATTTAGAATAGAATTTTGGAGACGTGTTCAATTGACAAGTAGTTTTTGTGATCTTTGTTAAACAATATTCTCTTATATTGGTTGAGACTTCAAGTTTCCTTGAAGGAACTGTCAGCTCACCAATTCTGAGACGAATTGGTGAAGGTTACGTTGTCCACGTCTAAGCTAGGGATCAGCCCCTGGATTCTAGGGTGTATGGAACGTCGGTTGTTTGGTTTTATATTTTGTCTTCGTTTTAATATTATTAGTCAGCACAGGTTGAGAAACGCTGGGGTGCCTGACATCGGATGGTCCAAAGAGGCAGGTACCCTAAAAGGTCCGTTCTTATGACCTCACCCAACGGTAAAGGAAGAGGTCTTCTAGTAGGGTTGGGTCCCTAACTTGGGTCCAGAGGACACAACATCCGTCTACGAAATGACAGACTCGGTGGTCCCTCAGTTTATAATTTCTTAACGAAGTCTTATACTTTTGTTCCGGTCTTTACAATGTAAGAGATTTCACTCTTTATTTTTTCAGGGGGATTTTTCTTACCAATAAATTTACTCTAATCGTAGTCAAGTCAAGTCGGTGAGTAGGCACCGGCTGAGAAACGTCGGGGTACCTGACACCGTACGGTCCGAGGGGACAGGTAGTGGCTGAGGGCCTCGAACGAGTTTGAGTACAGGTAACAACAAGAGTTAAATTATTCCACCAGTTCCAACTGTAGTCCGTTCATTGACTGTATATTGAATAATTTGTTTAGTTGTTTCCTCATAGATGAGTCTTAAATGGAACTGTTATACTCTTCCTCGATGTATAACTTTATATTTTGTGGCTCGTCCCCAGACGTCTCTGTCAATTTCATTCCCTCTAGAACTTCATTCTTAAACAGTCAAAGGTGTCCACGGACCCAATCTCGTAGAGAAAAGTATCCGTCTTTATAGGGACTACGTGTCTTGTCACTAGGTATGATGACTGGATCTAATGGCATCTGCGCGGAATACTAATAGACTAAGGGAACGAAATCTTAGTGAACAAGTAAGTTATCGAGAGAATTCACGACTAAAGTACTTGTCGGTGTATTATGTACTTCTCTCATGGTCCTTACTCTACGAGTTCCTTTCAGGTTATACCTGTCTCTTCCTCTGATCATGAGTCTGTCAAAGTTTCGTGAAACTATTGAGAAACAAGTGACTGAGTGGACACCGGTATATGACAGAGAGGACGCCCGGATAGTCACACCAGAACCAAGAACTCAGTCTGTATTGAAGATACTATTAAATTGTTTCGTCGTAAGACAATTAGTCGTTCAGGGGACGTTTACATGATTGTTCTCAGTCGGAGAGACGTCCGTTTATGTAGGGTAAATTAAAGACGTATACGTTTCAACTCCAGGTCCGAGGTTTGGATACTCCTGAGGTAAGGTCCTCCGAGACGGACTTCGTCGGTTTACTATAGAGAGTCTACGTCCTTTTCGGTACATAGTCATTGTGTGAGTGTACTGTTCTAAAGTTAATGGGTTATTGTATAGGGGTTCTGGACAATATTTATGTGTACTTGAAAGTCAAAGAAGAAACGGTCACTAAGAGGTTGAAATCTCTCCTATCGTAAGAAGAGATCTCCAATAGAATTTACGTCTTAGGATTCGGGGTAGGATTCTCTCACTCTAGGTCTTTCAGACCCTCTTCCGGGTCTTCATGGAAAAATTTGTGAGTTCCACTAAGACTATACTGATTCTTTGTAAGAAGTCATATTTGTGATTTTTACCACAAGTATTTAAATTCAGTTTACGTAGTCACACCTCCATAACACTGGAAGCATTAAAAACGTTATCGTTAATATGTGAGTAATGATAATTTCAAATCTTTAACTTAGGTCTGTAACGTCCTATCCCGGACGAATCAAGGTCCGTAGACGAGGAATAAGGCACCGGGATGGTCTGTCTTGTAGACCGGACGACACGGTGAGACATAGAGTTCAGTACGAGAATTGAGAATGACCATTGGAGAGGGACCGTTAAGTTTGAGTGTTGTCGAGAAAAACTTAGGACGAGTAGAGACCGGGAACCACATCTAATAAAGAGTATTGTATGTGAACACATTTATAAAAAATAACAATATGACAACATGGTCGAAGGGACCACTGAGTCCACTATTCCTTAGACGTACATTATACCTTCTGGGACCAAACTAGGGATCTAACCCTTCTTGGGGACCTCATCCTTTACCGTTGGGTGAAGTCATAAGAACGGACCTTTTAAGGTACCTGTCCCCCCAGACCGTTTGATGTCAGGTACCCCAGTGTTTCTCAGTCTGTGTTGACTCGTTGACTGTGGAAGAAGTGAAAGTAACAACATGGACCAGACCTACAACCTCTACCTTTATTGTGTGTTTTAATAAACTAATAAAAATCTAGGTTCACTTCCCGTACTCAATCTTTGAAACCACTAAGTAATCATTTCTTTGGTGGACCTTTACATCCTCTGTGCCCAAATTAGGGACCCAGTCCTTCTAGGGGATCTCTTTTACCGTTGGGTAAGGTCATAAGAACGGACCCTTTAGGGTATCTGTCTCCTCGGTCCGATGGTAGGTACCCCAGTGTTTTCTCAGTCTATACTGAATCGTTGATTTGTGGTTGTTTTCCTTAGGTGGGAGGGAGACTGTGATCCGACCTTATATCGGGGTACTCGAGGGACGGTTACAAACAGAAAGATTTGAATGAGGTAGGATAAGTGTACTCCATGTGTAAACCAGATCGGTACTCGTTAAAATTATAATGTTTCACTAATATACACTGATCTCCATCATCGCTTTGTACTTTCCGATAATCCAGATTTCCAACATCTATGTCATGATCATAAGAATTATCTTTACTATCTTTTAGAATGTCGAAGACTCATTAGGTACACTTATATCGTTTCACGACTCTCTTCTGAATCTGACAACGGATTCTTCACCATCGTACTTCTGTTACGGTTACTGTCTCTGCAGTTTATGAGAAGGAAAATTTCTTTACACGTCTTTTAACTCCCGGTCTAGGGGGAAGGCACCGATGATTCTTGTTTGTTTTGTTGGGACTTCAGAGGGCCACTAGTGAGGTTAGGGGTCTGGGAGAGGGGTTGGGTCGGACTCTTCGTAGGGTGATGACCCCCTTCTCCTCCCGACCCCTTCTCATTCATAAGACGAATCATTCAGTCCCAAGGTCGAAAGGTTGTTGGGTGTACAATCGACTGAGGGAGTGACTCGAAACATCCGACGTACCATAAACTACCAAGTCGACTTCTGTAAAGGTCCGTGACGTGTTTCTACGGCAGGTTCTTTGTTGTCAAGTTAAAGTTGTCAAAGGTAGAAACGGTTATATCGTACCGTTACTAACTTACAATTGAGGGTATCGGACTTTATATGAAAAGAAAGTGTGTCTAAAATATTTGGACACTGACTCAGTTTATAAATTCAATAAAAAGGTGAAGTAGTTAAGTAGGAAAATTAGGGGACGGGAAGATCCCCAATCAATCAGGTCTCTTATCTTTATGGGATGAACGAATCATTTGACGAATGTCCAGAACACCGGGGTTTCAATTGTGACGTAACGTTTCGTGTCGGTGATGTCTCGTGAGAAGAAGGGTCTACACGGTCACCTCTCTAAAAACTCCAACCACGTTGTGACTGGGAGTTCACTTGATCTTTTTCTCAGACTACGAAAATGGTAAAGGGTCTTTATTAAATTCTCTGGTCTTTACTTCGGGGTAGAAAGACGAAACGCTATGATTTATCTCTTTTTCTTAAGGTCTAAATCATCGGACCACCGAGACTTACTCGGTCTACTGAACTGCTAGGTAGAATATGATAGGTAATTTATTTTTACTACGAGAATTCGAAAGTCTGTGTGTAAGATAGTAACAGTAGGTGTGTACAATTCTCCTCCCGTTCTGAGGTAAATAAAGGTCTCGAAGCAGTCACTTTCTACGACACACACTACGTCGTAAGTGACTGTATAGTTAAGTGTTAACGAACACTAACAGTATCTTTCCATTTCAAAGTTTGTTATATTTTATCTCTACCTAGAAACAGTGTTTTATGTCCTATTAGTAAGTAGACTCACAGAGAATGGAAGAATCAAAAACCATTGAATCATACGCCCGTACAGATTGGACGTAGGGTAAAGGTAGGTCTGGTGTTAGACCCGGTACAATCTGGTTTGTGGACTCGAATACCGTCGATATTACAATTCCCGGTTGACGTAACTTGAGAGTTAGTAGATCTAACCCAAGTACCGGAAAGAACTAGTGAATGGTCGACCCATCGGAGTTCGGGTGTCAAATTTTTGAGAGTTTCTGAGTCTAAGGAGTGAATGCTTTAAGTCTGTTACGAAATTAAGAAACCTAATAATCCCTCAAAATTCAACTTTTATAAATGTCTTTATGGATCATATCAACAAGGACTCGTGTCTTCGGGTGATTAATTAGAAGGGTTTTTAGATACTTATTCACATAGAAAGATTCAAAAAAAGGTACTGTGTGTAAGAAAAAGGAAGAAATGGACAACATCGACAATTTCAAAGGTTCATGTTTGATTCACTGGGAGCAGTTCGTTGTCTCTTTGTTTAAGAGGTCGTCGATAAAGGACAGACTGTCAACCACACGAAGTCACTGACATGACAGTCGGAGCTTTGGAAGTAGTATTCGCGGTAAACCAAAATTGAAACGTTATTCCATTAATATCACGACCCGAATAATTTTTGTCTGAGGTAGTGTCCTCTGAAACTGCCTACAACCACCTTCAAGGTCGAACTGTCCGTTCCCCCTACTCGTTCACCTACCGTCTCGATTTCTGTAATATAACGTTTACGACAAATAAAAGACAGTTGATATTTGATACGCCATTTATTGTGTAATATTTTCTCTAGGTCTTTATTGTAATTCGATTTTACCTTGGTAGTTAATAAGAGAGAAGAAATCGTAAGTCTTCTAAAAAAAGGACAAGTGATAACCATGAAAAAAGGAAATAAGCAATTAACGAAAAAGAGGTACTGAGGGGACAAGACGAGGTCACGGATATTTAGTGACATTTTTTCTATTTTACAATGATAATCTTTGCTCATATTTTTGCCAAAAATTTATTTAAACGAAAACGGTAGCTCGGTTTAAATAGATTGGAAATTCCCTTGCAAATTTCAAAGATGACTCTTGTGTCATTTGAGAAACCCCGTCTCATGCACATAAAAATCGTGAGTGTGATAAAATCCGTCATCTGTCTCAGGTCTTAACTTCCTCAGTGAAACGTCACTCAAAACTCTACATTTAAAGTTTATATGACACTCTCCTTCAAGTTCCAAAATGAGATTCTTCACTGAAACTTTGTATAAGTGGATACCATCACTTAGTATGTCCCAAAACCTAATCGACCGTCGTTGTCTTCCTACTATTATTTACCTCGTCTGTCCTTCTTCCTCTTCTTCTTTTCTCATACACTTTTAAATACAGATTGGATTGAGGTAAGGGGTGACCGTCAGTACGGGTGTAGGTTCTGAATCCTTCGATCAGGTCAAAGGGACGCACTCTCGGGTTCCAAGTATAATCTAGTTTTTCATCGAAGACTTTTAAATGGTGTACAGGTCGTAGTGTTATTTACGGTAAAAATAGTTTTGGTGTTACTCCATAGAGTACGGCTAGTCTTACCGGTAGTTTTTCAGATGTTTGTTATTTACGACCTCTCCCACACCTCTTTTCTTAGGAGAAAGTGACGACCACCCTTACGTTTGACCATGTCGGTGATACTTCTTGTCATACCTCTAAGGAATTTTTTGACCTTTATCTTATCGGTATACTGGGTCGTTAGGGTGACGACCCGTATATGTGGTTCCTTTGGTCTTAACTTTCTCTATCTACATAGGGTTACAAGCAACGTCACGACAAATGTTATCGATCCTGTACCTTCGTAGGATCTACAGGTAGTCGTCTGCTTACCTATTCCTTCGACACCATATATATGTGTCACCTTATAATGAGTCGATATTTTTTCTTACGTAAACTCAGTCAAGATTACTCCACTTGTTTTGACTTCGGATAATATGTCTCACTTGATTAAGTCTTTCTCTTTGTGGTTATGTCATATAATTACGTATATATACCTTAAATCTTTCTACCATTACTACTAGGGTATACGTTCCGTCGTTCTCTCTGTGTCTACATTTCTTGTCTGAAAACCTGATACACCCTCTTCCCCTCCCACCCTACTAAACTCTCTTATCGTAACTTTGTACATATAATGATATACATTTTATCTACTGGTCACGTTCAAGACACGTACTTCGTCCCGTGAGTTTTCGGTCACGGGACCCTGTTGAGTCTCCTTACTCCATCCCTCCCTCAACCCTCCCCAAAGTCCTACCCCCCTGTACACGTGGGTACCCACTAAGTACAGTTACATACCGTTTTCGGTAGTGTTATAACATTTCTGTAAAAGGAGGTTAATTTTATTTATTTAATTAATTTTATAATCATTTTTGTGCGTTTTTTATTTATTTACGGTAACAAAATTCACTCAGTAAGAAAGTTTGTAAAACTCGTGGATTATACACAGTGTATAACCCTAGGTTGACACTTACTCTGTATTTACACAGGAATACGAATTCTGTGTCAAATAAAAATATAGACGAGAATGTTATAAGTCTAAATTGATGTTTTTGAGAAAGAAACGAGGTTCTATTACGGGTTGAATCACGACAGCGGTACTTCACTTCACCGAGTCAGTACAGGTTGAGAAACGATGGGGTACCTGACATCGAATAGTCCAAGGAGGTAGGTACCCTAAAAGGTCCGTTCTCACGACCTCACCTAACGGTAAAGGAAGAGGTCCCCTAGAAGGGCTGGGTCCTTAGCTTGGGCCCAGAGGACGTAACGTCCGTCTGCGAAATGGTAGACTCGGTGGTCCCTTCGGATTCACGACAGTGGTATCTTGGGGAAATAATGTATTAGAACTACTCGGATAATAACAATGTTCATTTTGTTACTCCCTTATCCTTTGAAGGTAATAAAGTCAATTTATGTGGGTATATACATCCGGTTTCGTCTCTTGACTTACCCTATCTTGACTTGTTTTAAAATCTTAACCCGATTACGTAAATAGAACTAAAGTAGTTACCCAATATTTTGATCATAAATCAGTTGTTGAGATAAGTCTTATCTTTGAGGGTTTATGTTTCTGTGTTTGTTATTTTGGGTCACTCGTGTCAGGATCTAAAGTCCAAGAGCCATTTTTAATTATAGTGTATCGACGTCTATATGTCACCACGTTCGCCGTTACCCGTGAAACTTATCACCGGTTCCAATGAGCATTAATTTCGTTTTTGCCTATGACAAGAGGTGACTCGAAAAGTTAATACATGTCCATTAAGTAAGGTGTAATTTTTATTATTTTTGATATTATGTAAAATAATCTTTTACAATTTAAGGAATGTAAGGACTTCTATTGACCTCTAGTAGACTTTGTAGAATTTGTGGTACTCACCCTTAGTGATAGACCAATAGTTTCTCAATACACTTAATGTTTCAAAACCCTTTGTAATTAACGTTTCTCGTACACAGGAATCTCGAAAAACCGATCGTGTTTTATGGTACCCTTTTTGACGTTTCATAGATTTTGGTGATGGGTAATAGTGTTAAGTTGTCCTTATTCTGTAATTTTGTCTTTGTGACTCCATGGATCTATTATACTAATTTAGAGTAACTATCTTGACGTTTCCTTAAACGTGGTATAGTCCGGTCGTGTCCTTGGACGGGGGTAAAGAAATGGTAAGACTCGTGATTTTAAGAGATTTTAGTAGTTCGTTTTAAAACTATTGAAGTAAATTTATGAGAGGACATTCCTTTCACTTGTAATAATATTTCGTCTACAAAGACGAGTATTTTCCTTCCGTATTCTTTCAAGTACCGTAAATTCTATGTCCGTCGTCAGTTGTTCAGGAGAAGTCAGAACCCCAAAAGAATGTCGATGACGAAGAGGTCTTAGGTGTGTAAACGACGAACAAGTAAGACGGTGAAAAAGTCGTCGTATAAAAGTGTATGTACAAACAGGATGTAGAATCCTGCATTTGCATAAAAACTGTGTAAGTTCACTACACCTTCTTATACACCAGTTAGTTTTAGTCTTTCTGAGTTTATTACCATAGTGACACACGATAAATAAGTACCACGACACCAAAGGAGTTGATATTGTACTCCCACCACAACGATAGAAGATGAAATCACACAATAATCTTCATTTACTTCAGTGGTTAATAGAAGACGAAATCACACAATAATCTTCATTTACTTCAGTGGTTACGGTTCCAGAACCACCAACGATTACCACCAACGATTTTAATGATGATATCCTCGGTATAATTATTATGGAAACGGTCACCATGACTATACGTATATACGTATATAATACATGTGTCTTTGTCTCTCTGTCTGCCTTAAATACGTCTTACTCATCCTTTCCTCAGACTTTCTCACTTAGAATTTTTATTGGTCTGAGAAGGTCTGGATTTTGCTAAAGTATTAAGGGGTTGTCATTGAGTCATAAGAAGGTACAAAGGTAACATATCTTAAGGTGGGTACACGGGTCCCGAGGAGACCGTCGGAGAAGGCAGAGGTGACCGGTTAGCTCCATTGAAAGTTGTCGAACTAAGGATGTCGCGGACCCGTATGAAGGTACTGTCGTGACACGTGTACTACGACTTTACTAACGAAAGGTGTCTTTAGAGGGAGTGGTTTGACAGTTGAGGACTCTTTACTGGGGTAGGTAGAGACTCAGGACGTCAGGATTATCTCGCGTAACGAGGTTTAAACTTCCTCCTTCTTTCCTTTTCTCTCGTCTCCTTTCCTTTTCCCTTTTTTATTCTCCCTCTTCCTGTCTTATATGTGTTAGGTTATTTATAAAGATCCAAGACAAGAGTCTCCAAAAATAACTAAAGTTCTCGGAGGGGACCTTAAGAGACTGAGAAAAAAGGAGACCAGAACTCAAAAGTCAGATTCTGTCATTTACGATGACCGAGTTATTCACTCTGGATACTTCGGTGTTCTTTTAACTATTCTTTCTTTTCGGAAGTAAATTTATAAATCTATAATAGGGGGACGTATACCGTTCTTTTAATTCTTTAATACATAGGATACGTAAAATTCTTTGACTGTTAGAAAAAAATCCTTAAGGAGAGTAACAAACAATGAATAGAATTATCTTCAATAAAATAATTAAGTTGTTTCTATATAACTCGTGGATGATGATCATGTATGGTTGGTAAGAGGACCCCTGACTTCGGACGGAATACTTTGAACGTAAGGGTTCTCCTCTGTCTGGTTTTTTCAGTTATTCATTGAATGATCCACTACCTACCCCAGTCCTCATCCCGTCCCCTCCTCTTTCTTCACAACCCCCTTAGTCTCACGGACCAAGGTAAAATTTATCCGGCTAGTCCAATCACCTTCCTCCTGTAAACTTGTCTCTCGTGTCCGTCAAGAGTCTTATAAGGTGTGTCTCCCCTTTCGACGACGTTTGTACGGGTCGTGGGAACTTTCTGTCACTCCTCCGGTCACAACTACCTCGTGTCAACGACCGTCACCCCCTTCTCTCATCCATTTCAGTCCCTCCAGTGTCCTGTCTCCCGACCGTTTCGTACGTGGCGGAACCTCGGTGACGTTTCTGATGTTGAAAGGAGACTCAGTGCACCGTTGGGAAACCTCTCAAAACGAACTGAAGGGAAGGTTATTTGTCGATGGATCTTAACGATAAGTTAGGGAGTGAACTTTCAATCCCCGGGAACGTCAACTGCACGGACGAGTACGAAAGTATAGTTTACATGCAGGGAATCTAGACCTTTGACCTGATGACTGAACTTAGGGAAAAACAAAACAAAAATTAGGAAGGGACAAGACCGGGAGAGGACCAAGTGGAGAGGAGGATCCCACTCCACAGGCCCTCCAGTTCCCTGAACGAGTAGACCTCGGCGAAGAGAGGAAGATCTAGTGTAAAGTTGCGGGTCCTCGAAACGTGTTTTTATCCTCGGAGAGTAGGGGTCCAGGATACGTCGGGAGAAGACCAGATAGAAGGGATTCGGTCCAGCGCGAGGAGGCACACGTTTGTGGCTCCGGGTTCTGTCCGGTTCCAGACGACGACCGTCCCTTGATCTCGAATCAGAAAGTTCGACCCCTCCCCGTGGAGCGCGCATGTGACTAACCTCCGGGGGACCCACACCCACCTCGGTCTCCCTCGTCCGACCTCGGTAAGTATGAGGTTAGGATCGGGAAGTTCGTAGGTCACCTGATCCAAGTTTCGGAAAACTCACTAGTTGGTCTTATAAGTTTGACAGGAACTGTTTTCACTTTTGAACGGAGTGGTTGACTAAGATTGACGTTGTTCTTCGACGAAGGGTGCGTCAAGATGAAACGAGGGGACCGAATAAATGAAGTAGCTTTACTTAAAGGTCTAGCCTGTCCCTATACCTAAGGACGACAGTGGACTCGTGTAGAGAGGGTGTAGGGGTACAAGGGTCCGACGGTCGAAAGATACTCTATTGTCAATGGGCTAGTGGGGACTCCGAGAGAAAAGTCGGTGTCCAGTAGTCTGTGTGGTACCTTTAACTAATAAGATGAGTGAAGTCGACCCTCCGTTATTGACAGGTAGTTTTACCGAGAACGGTCGTCGTTAGTGAAGAATTTCCCTGACCCGTGAATCCTTATTAAAATTGAACTTATATTGTATAAAAGTTGTCAATTTATCATCGAAAGAGGTATTCTCATGTGAGAAAATCTTCACGAAAATTTAGATACTAGAGGAAAATAATAGAATTGTAAAGACACTTCGTCCATTTCATCGACTTCCCTGTCTTAGGGTCTTACTTCCTAACCTGGTACTGATGAATACCTTTCTCGTAAGGATACTACAGATTTAGAACCAGACCTAGACTAAAGGTATCGTAAAGGTCATATGGTACGTTCAGGAAGACTTAGGGAGGGAGGAAGGGAGGGGTCTGTCGGAGTTAGATAAACCGGTAAAGGTTCACAGTACACCATAGAGAAGGAAAGACCTAGACGGTGTAGTCTTACTTTATTTACCTTTTCCGGTATAAAAGGTCGCTTTGAGAAACAGAAAAGAAAGTGAGTCGATTGCAAACGACTCACGTACTGAGGTCAGTGGTACGGACCCTTATGTTTTAACAGTTGTCGGTGCAAAAGTATTTCGAATACAAGACCAACTGGTTGATCTCTTGTGTGTTTACTCGTTCTCCCGAGACAGATCTCCCCGTTCTCCCCGTCGCTCCACGGGGAGGGGTCGACGTGGAGACGGAGACGTTAGTGACAAGAGTGGGAGTGGTAGGTGGTCGAGGGAGGACATTCGTTGACACTGAACTATGGGTTTCCGTGTATATGGTCGGGGGTCGTTACCGACCTAATCTGTCATATACTTCACGTCAATCTCACTTGGAGTCGGTTTTTTTTCTTTGTCACTAAGTTCTTAAAAGGAGACCAACAACGGTATACTCCGTTGTTAAGGCAAGGACCCGTATATAGGTCTGTTTTGATTAAGTTTTTCTATGTGCGTGGGGATACAAGTATCGTCGTGATAAGTGTTATCGGTTCTATACGTTCGTTGGATTTCCAGGTAACTGTCTACTTACCCTTTTCTATAACATGTATATATGTTACCTTATGATGAGTCGGTATTTTTCTTACTTTATTACGGTAAACGGTGTTATGACTACGTCGATCTCTCACACGTATGATGTCATACGTGTGAATCATACACGTGAATATGATTCACGTCAGTCTTTTTATGATATAGTGAGTATACACCTTAGATTTTATACTGTGTTTACTTAAAATAGATACTTTGTCTTTGTCTTAGTGTCTGTCTCTTGTCTGAACACCGACGGTTCCCCCTTTCCCCCCCCCCCCCCTCTTCCTGACCCTCAAACCCTAATCGGTTACGTTAGACGATTATTATATATCTCTTACCTATTTGTTGTTTCAGGATGGCATGTCGAGTCCCTTGATATAGGTTATAGGGACTAGTACCTTTTTTTATATGTGCACATTAACTTAGTGAGTCGACAGGTCGTCTTAGTTGTGCTGTGACATTTATTTTATATGAAGTTATGTTAAAAAAAAATTTAAAAACGAAATCAATTACTTTTTGAAGGGTTCAGACATCGGGATGTGTGAGGTCCAGTCCTTCCGTAAGTAGTTCAGGAAACACTTATCAGTACCCTTCACGTCGATCGTGTTATAATGAGGGTTTATACAGAGTTCGTGGGTACACGAGTTCTCAAGACGTAGAACTTGGATTTTCAAGTCTCTTAAGTAAGTGAAAGGACCGTTGGTAAGACTTAATTTTTCTTTTCTACACAAGACGATTATTCTCTTGTTACTTCCAGTTAAAAAGACTGGTAGACCGGGGACTAAAGTTTTCTAGCGACGAAAATTCATGAGGGTCGAGAATTACCACGACATGATTACGTATTTGGAGGACTATCCTCGAAGAACCGGTAAAACGGTAAATCACACCTACGACGTCTTCGTCTCCAATCTTAGAATGTGGAAAATCCCGTTTTTCTATTCCGATCAATTCTACTACGAACTGTTCGTCAGTCTTATTTAATCAAAGGGAAGAGACTTTACAAGGAAACAGTCGAAGCGTTCCCAGTCATTGCTGAACTCGAGTCGTTTACGAAGGTTCTCATCTTAAAGTCTACTCTACGTCTCTTCGAATGAAGTTCTAGTGACGAATCTCTATTGTGTAGAACTACGGAAACTGTGTCACGTACACTCGGGTATAGGTATAGGGAGGAGAGAAGTTTCCCCCTAAGGTGGTAAGAGGTGACAAGTGGTGGTTATGGCCCTCCATAACTGACCCTCCGTCTGATAAAACACTATCTCACACAAAGATTTACGGAATTAGGTCACCATTTCTTTGGTGGACGGTTACGTCTTCTGTATTTTCTGTGTCCAAACTAGGGACCCAACCCTTCTAGGAGACCTCTTCTTGTACCGATGGGCTAGGTCATAAGAACGGACCTCTTAGGGTACCTGTCTCCTCGGACCACCCAATGACAGGCATCCCAGCGTCTTTCAGTCTGTGTTACTTTCACTGAATCGTACGTATCGTGTGTACGTGAGATTCTTAATGCATATATCTCTTTTACAAAGATCTTTAATTCGTTTAGTTTCTTAGTGGGTGTGAAAAAATTTCATTTTAAAAACAAATTTTCTCATTTGTCGGTAAGGGAAGAGGACCCCTAGAAGGTTTGGGTCCCTAACTTGGACCCAGAGGACGTACCGTCCACCTAAGAAATGACAGACTCGGTGGTACCTTCGAGGATCATGGGACTGGTCCCTAGTTTGGGTCCGAGGGGCTTAACACTCGAGTGTCAGACTTGCTGACCTGGTCGTCTCTTCAGGGAAATAAGTAAAATTAATACCTATAAAAATCCTTTAAAATATAGTGTTATTCTTAGTGAGGAACTAACTTTATAAAAAAACGTTAAAGTCAAGAGTGTCGTTATAGAAGACGTTAAACTCACACCACAATGACCTATTATTATCTTTCAGTTTGTAGGGGTTCTGTCTTTGTCTCCAATACAAAAAGACCTCTCTGTCCTTTAGTCCAGAAATGAGACACGAGTCCTTAGTCGTAGCATTGGTCGTGTCCTTGTTCCTTTCGGATGACATTTGGGATGACGTCTGTTTCAGTAACGACTCACTACCTCTACCATGAAAAGTTAATTAAAACTAGAGTAGTCAAGTCAAGTCAGTGAGTCAGTACAGGTTGAGAAACGTTGGGGTACCTGACGTCGTGTGGTCCGAAGAGACAGGTAGTGGTTGAGGGTCTCGGATGAGTTTGAGTACAGGTAGTTCAGTTACTACGGTAGGTTGGTAGAGTAGGAGACAGTAGGGGTAGAGGAGGGTAGAAGTTAGAAAGGGTCGTAGTCCTAGAAAAGGTTACTCAGTCAAGAAGTGTACTCAACCTGTCTCATAACCTCAAAGTCGAAGTCGTAGTCAGGAAGGTTACTTGTAAGTTCTGACTAAAGGAGATCCTAACTAACCAACCTAGAGGAACGTCAGGTCCCTGAGAGTTCTCAGAAGAGATTATGGTGTCAAGTTTTCATAGCTAAGACGTCGCAAGTCGAAATATCAGGTTGAGAGTGTAGGTATGTACTGATGACCTTTTTAGTATCGAAACTGATCTACCTGGAAACAGCCGTTACAGAGACGGAAAATTATACGATAGATCCAACCTGTATCGAAAAGAAGGTTCCTCATTCGTAGGAAATTAAAGTACCGACGTCGGTGGTCGACGTCACTAAAAGTCAAGTCAAGTCAAGTCAGCGAGTCAGCACAGACTGAGAAACACTGGGGTACATAGCGTTATGTGGTCCGGAGGTACAGGTAGTGGTTGAGGACCCCAAGTGAGTCTGAGTGCAGGTAGCTCAGTCACTACGGTAGGTCGGTAGAGTAGGAGCCAGCAGGGGAAGAGGAGGACGGGGGTTAGGGAGGGTCGTAGTCTCAGAAAAGGATACTCAGTTGAGAAGCGTACTCCACCGGTTTCATGACCTCAAAGTCGAAATCGTAGTAAGGAAGGTTTCTTTAGGGTCCCGACTAGAAGTCTTACCTAACGAACCTAGAGGAACTTCAGGTTCCCTGAGAGTTCTCAAAAGAGGTTGTGGTGTCAAGTTTTAGTAGTTAAGAAGTCGCGAGTCGGAAGAAGTGTCAGGTTGAGAGTGTAGGTATGTACTGGTGACGTCACTAAAACCTCGGGTTGTTTTCTTTCGGACAGTGACCAAGGTAACAAAGGGGTAGGTAAACGGTACTTCATTACCTTGGCCTACGGTACTAGAAGCAAAAGACTTACAACTCAAAATTCGGTTGAAAAAGTGAGAGGAGAAAGTGAAAGTAGTTCTCCGAGAAATCAAGAAGAAGCGAAAGACGTAATTCCCACCACAGTAGACGTATAAACTCCAATAACTATAAAGAGGGCCGTTAGAACTAAGGTCGAACACGAAGGAGGTCGGGTCTCAAAGAGTGCTACATGAGACGTATATTCAATTTATTCGTCCCACTGTTATATGTCGAAACTACATGACGAAAGGGCTAAACCTTGGTCAGGCAACAAGGTACAGGTCAAGATTGACAACGAAGAACTGGACGTATGTCTAAAGAGTCCTCCGTCCATTCCACCAGACCATAAGGGTGGAGAACTTCTTAAAAGGTGTCAAATAACACTAGGTGTATCAGTTTCCGAAACCGTATCAGTTATTTCGTCTTTATCTACAAAAAGACCTTGAGAGAACGAAAAAGACTGGAGTATGATCGTTTTATTCAATTTAAAGGTAAAACTTGAAGACAAAACACAAAAGTCAACATAGGCATAAAGTTAAGAACTTTATTAATAGGTAAAATGTCATAAATATATTTATTGGTAAGTTCGAACAGTTTACACAAACACCTTATTCGGGGTCACTTTAGTGAGCAAAATTCAATGTATACACTCATTTCATCTTTTATAACTCGATGTTAACGATATAATAGTTATACACATTCATATCAGTTTTGTCATGTACTATAAATAAATAAGGTAGTAAGTAAGTTGTTTAAATTACCCATGGAGAAGACGTGGTCCGGAACAAGACCCAGGATTTTTCGTCGTCACTGGTTTTGTCTGTTATTGAACAGTGGACAACCTCAAATACAAGATCACTGGTTTTCGTCTGGTTTGTTCGGTCTCTCTCTAATACGAATACTGTTTCCGTTATTTACGATTCCTCCTTTTATTTCGATTCTACTCTTTGTTCCTTCCGGTACGCTTGTCCTCCCGATAAAATTTATCTCCCGGTCCCTTCGAAGTAACTACGTCACTGAAAACTGGTCTTTGGACTTCCTCCACTCTCCCTTTAGGTAAGGATTTAGGTCCTCCTTATCAGGTCCGATTTTATTACCGTTCATGTTTCTGGGACTCCACTCTGATCCGAAATCCATATATCCCTTGATGTTCTTCCTTTTACACCAACTACGACTTACTCGTCATCCTTTTTAGTGTCCTTTACTCCTGTCACTCCATCATTTTGTCACTCGGTCCGGTCTGTTATATCCCGGAGTATCGATCGATATCTCTGGATAAGAAGTTTGCAGACGGTCTTCGGCCCGTGACTCCTGTCCCGTCACTCGTTATGTCGATTCTAGGAACTATGTGTCTTAAATGAAGATCATTTGTGTGTGTCCGTGTGTCTGTGTGTGTGTGTGTGTGAAGAGAAGGAATGGGAAAGAATTAGGAGGTCGTTGACGTGTTAGAAAGGGATCAGTTACCTCCTTCGTTCTGGTTTAAGATACCCTTCATTTTTTACCGAACGGGAGGTAAAACGGACCTCGTATCGACTGGGTCTTAAAGTATCGAGTATCCCTCGGTCGCGTCTCGTACTTGATATAAAACGGTCATTACTGTTGTTTTATGTAAAATTATAGTTCTTAAAGATAAACACAATTTTGTTCTTTAGTAATCGTTTTAATTCTGTTCGGTCAAACCCTAATTGTCTATATGTGATAATATATATTTTATCTATTTGTTGTTCTTGGTTGACGTATCGTGTTCCTTGATATAGGTCATAGAACATTATTTGATTTTACCTTTTCTTAGACTTTTTCTTATATATATATACATACATATGTGTGTGTGTGTATTGACTTAATGAAGTGACATGTGGACTTCGATTGTGTTATGACATTTAGTTGATATGAAGTTAAAATTTTTAAAATCTTTTGTAATGTTTGTTATTCTTTCTGAAGTTTCTCTTTTTATTGACAAGAGATCTTATTGTAAAATTTTTCATTTAGACTTCGGATTCTATATCTAGTAAAGGGTATCGAGGGTCCTGACACCAGTAGTAGAATAAATATTAGGAATAATTAAGTAATGTTTAAAACTGAACCTTCGTTCGGTAATAAGAGACGAGACCGAACAAGAAAACAAATCCAATTTTGAAATTTCAGGGGTCATAAAGACGAAACAAGGAGAGTCCTCGTTTAAGTGGGTGGTAGGGGACTACAACAAGACCACTGTTAATCGTGACGTCCGGGACGCGGTAGGTGATCGGTGGTTGGTTTACCTGGTGGACGTCTTCCTGTCAGTCGTTTAGTGGACCATAGACACAGTGATTAAGAGCTCCCGGTACAAACACTAAGAGACCATGACACACTTAGGTTTAGAGGACCTGGGGTGTCACGATACACGAGAAGTAACGGTCTCGACCTTAATTGAAGATCGATAGGTTTTCAAAGGTCAAGAGTGGGTAGGGGATGGTTTATGTGTGTGCAAGTGTGTCTCCATTGTCCTAAGACAACGGTGGACGATCCGTGATTGGTTATCGAATACAATCAAAGTACAGAAACAAAATAAGGGAAATTCCTAGAAAAGAGGCATTCGTGTCCATAAGTATAGGACGGAGAAGTAGAAGAATGGAATGACTGACGACCTGTTTTCGATGATTGAAGGGTAACCCTTGACCACCATCTTTTCCCACCTTACTCCAACTTCGGTCCGACAAGTTCGGGTTAGGGGTTCGGATCGTTTCGTGCGGGTGGGTCGCGTATCCGAAAGTTCGATCCTGAGCCCCCCGAATTAAACATGTGTTACTGTTTCCAATTAATTGTGGAAGACAGGACCAACGGGGATCGTTGACCGAAACCGAGTATTGATTTAGGGTTCAATCTCTATAAAGAATCTCTAAAATTGAATACGATCTTCTTTCCTCTTTAAACAAGTCGTACATCTTGTCTTTTAATTGACCTCCATTCTCTTTCAAAAAGGGAACTAATTGTAGAGATTTAGGTGTAGAAGATTGTCACCAGGACAGGAATAATGAGTTCCAGTGTCATTCTTTCGAGCACTAATGTACTACAAGATAACTCAATTTCTTTGTTCGTAGGTGACTCTCGGAACCTTGTGGTCATGCTTGACTTCGATTCCCTAGACCTCACCCCTACTGTTTCCGAAGTATTATGGACCACCGGTCCAAATCAGTGGTCGTCACAAACGGATTGTGTGCGGGGTTGGTCGGTCGGAGGTAGGAGAGGTAATACCTTTAGTGAGTCACGGCGTCGTCTTTAACAAACACGGAAAAGGTGGGGTAATTAAAGAGACATAAATTCTCCTTGTCGTAAAGGTAGAGAATCTAATCTAAAACAAGTAATTTGGGAGTAGAGTGAAGGGTTGGACGGTTTAAAAGTAGTCATCTCTAGACCCTAAGTCTTGGTGTTGGGTAATTCGTGTTGTAGAACTTTAAATGTTAAAACAAAATGTTTGGGGAGATTTCTATTAGGTCGAGTGTATATCATCGGATAATTTTCTAATTTATATTTATCTACAGAAGAATTCGTAAAACTTATATAATAATAACCGAATTGTGAAATGTCTGTCTATTAAAGGTAAAACGTCTTATGTGAATTAGTATGTATGATACGTTTCCGAACTCTTATGTTCAAGAACTAACAAACAAATCAAAAATTAATATTGATTTATCACATTGGTAAACAATTGAAAGAAAAAAAGTAAAAAAATTACTCCCTCCCTTTATGTGTACTACCAAACCCTCGCACAACAAATTATTCCGAATTTCATCTTTTAAAAATATTAGTTTCACAAAATACGGTCTTTGTTCTTCCCCAAATAACCTTTTCGGACTCGGGAACCTCATTTTGTCATGTTGGTGGACCAGGTAGACCAAAGGAACCCACGCTGGTGGCACTAGTTTCCTGTAACCTGTATCTCCCTCATAATTTATCGAGGTCCCGTGTCTACTCGTTGTCGTTCGGAGTGTAGTCGGGAGTCAGTTGAAGGGATATTCGTTGCCGCACACTCACACGTACGATTCAGGAAAGTCTACACAGGTTGAGAGACGACGGGATACCTACCGTCGGGTGGTTCGAGGAGACAGGTACCCTAAGAGGTCCGTTCTTATGACCTCCCCCAACGGTGAAGGAAGAGGTCCCCGAGAGGCGGTGGGTCACTGACTTGGGTGTAGAGAATCAGAGGACGTAACCGTCCCAAGAAATGGTGCTCGTGGTGGACCTCTTGATCCAGTTCCTCTGGTGTATCCTGACTAGTACGGACGTCTACGGTCTTCACCCTCTCTCGGGAAATACCACTCCTCTCGTCCTTTTTGGACTCTGATCCAAAGACGGGCTGTTCGATCTTTCTGTCGGGTCTCCGTCCTTCGACCCTTTTCAGTGTTTGGGTCTATGGAGCTAAGTTTATTTCTTCCCAATTTGGTACCCTGTTTCGTCGAGATCGTCAAAATGTTCATTAGAAAGTCGGAGTCCTTTGATTTGGTGTCGACAGGAGACTCCTTTCAGACGAAATTTATAAACGTTGAATGTAGGAGTACATCCGATTAGTGCAGTCTTTACTTTTACAGGTCTATGTTAAAGCGAGACGAGGACTAGTCGGGGCAAGATGTTACACTAATTGTGACCATAGTGTTATTTTTACAAAATAAATCACCTATTAACATACATGGCCATAGATGGTAAAGGTTTACAGAGGAAAATAATGGGAATAAGTTCTTTCAGAATTATAAATTCACTAAATGACTAGTGAATTTTACGGTCGGAGTGGTAATCCTCCATGTAAGTGATATGCACCGAATTAAAATATCATGTAATAAAGAAATATTTGTCTGTGGAATGACATCGTGTAATTAATTTCGAGAAGGGGTAATCCGTGATGTAAAGCTCCTGTTGTCATATTGGTTCACGATCGGACTGCCGACACGTATACTGTGGTCAAGAACCGAGTGTTTCCTTCGTGTGAAGGACCCTTCACCACGACGATCCTGAGGTCCTCCTCCGTTGTCTGTCGCAATTGAACACTTTCTGCTCGAAGTACTTATTACGTACCGTCTACGCGAAGTTGTTGGGTTAAACGACTTGATAAATCGTAGTTATTGAATCGATATTATCTTTGTCTTCCGGAAAATCTCGACCCAATACCCTTCTCAAAATTATTTTACTATAGTGAGGTTAGTACACGTAGGGTAAACGTAAATCATCTTGGATCGCAAATCTACCCATGTTTTTCTTTTGAAAACATCGGAGTAAAAACATTTTGGGAGTGAGTTTTTACATAGTCGGATGTCCTCGTTACGCTCCAAGTCGGTACTCCTTCCTGAACTTCTTTGTGACTCGCTCCAGAAGAGGGAACTTAATGTGTCCTGATTTTTCTGGTTTGAGACTAAAGTCTTTTAGGAAGACCAATTTTTTATTAAGATCACTCCTCGTGTTTTGATATTCGTTTAAAGGATAAACGAAACTCTGACCTACTGTTTATAATATGATTTTTAAAGGATACCTTTTGTAAAAAGATAGTAAGTACTTTTTCCCGTTCTCATCACAGTCCTTTGATTAGAAGTAAACGATTTGTACAAATTTAATGGACAAAAGATAAAGGGACAACTGTGAATGAGAGGTTTTAGTTCTTCGTTCTTTTTTTCAGAGTGCGGATTGTGGACTCTCTGGTCCTGTTACAATACACGTTTCATAGGTCAATCGTTATAAATTTACTTTTAAATATTAAGTCGTGGAAGGGTAACTATTATTTCTATGTACGTGTGCACGAGTAACCGAAGTCAACACAGGTTCAGAAAAACTGGGATACCTGATATCGGACGGTCCGAGGAGACAAGTACCCTAAGAGGTTCGTTCTTATGACGTCACCCAACGGTACGGGAGGAGGTCCCCTAGCAGTGTTGGGTCCCTAACTTGGACCCAGAGGACGTGACTGTCTACCTAAGAAATGGATGACTCGGTGACCCCTTTGGGGTTATTTCTATGAGGTGTAGTTTAAAGGGTCATGATTCTTATATATATTTCTTGTCTTGATTTAAACTGTTCTTATCATAAAATGATAACGTAGTCGTCGTAAATGACACACTTGTTTCTCAAGTTGTAAGTTATAACTATCAATGTAGTTCTGAATCCCCTTTAAAGGATCTCGTTTTCTAATCAGATTTGGGTACCAGGTATGTCTTGTCGGTTTTAGTAGAAGGTCCTCGTTGTACAATTTTAAGAGGGACCCGGATCAATATAGGGATATATCGGAACTTTAGGTTACTGTAGAGACTTCAGATTAACAACCGGTTTGTCGTCTGACCCGAATCCCTGCGGTTAAGGATTCTTCTAAATTCAAGTTCTAGAAGATGGTAACAGTCTGATTTGTACCCTCCTTTCGAGACAAGGGGACCCACTGAATTGAGGGGTAAGTCTACACTCGTTAATCCGGGAATTTCTTTCAGTGACATTTACGTTTTGTGACCCGAAGACGACTTTTTCTTTACTACTGCCAAATCTAAGATGTACGATCCGTAACACGCTCTACTAGGTGTGTGACAGTCATTGCTAATTGTTTCTACTTATAATCTTAACTGTTTCATTTTACTTCAATTTCACTTACCTTCTTGGTTTCATTCATAAAAACGATACACCGAAGCCCCTTTTCTTTTTATTTGTCTTCTTTTATTCTGTCTCTCCTCATCAGGACAACCCTGATGTGAGAACAGACAGAATCTCTTTCACGATCTACTCGTCCAACTGTCCAAGACGATGTAGGACCGTACCTTATAGTAAGGACTCGTCGTATTTCAGTACATAGGGACCCTTGCATCCTTCTCCTACCCCTTTGTCAGGTGTCCGTACAAAGAGGAATCGTTGGGACTCGATCAGTGAATATCTTTCTAGGGTTTTGAAGAGGATTGGTAGGTTTAACAGGACGGAAGGATCTACCGTGTCCTGAGGACGGTATACTTAATTATGTAGAAAGTAGAGTTACTCAAAAGGTGAAATAACCTCTTCTTTCGTTCCAAATTTACATTTAACAGGTACAGTATCTGTCGGAACCTTAATACAGACCAACTGGGGTTTTATAGTGGAGCGTCTATACTTATCTTCGACTTGTAAACCCCGTCTCTAAGTTGTCTTAGAATTATGACACCTAATCAGTTTCTAAGAGGAGACACGACCCTTAATTAAAGTTTGGACTAGAATTTCCTCCCTTTTCATAACGTCTTTAAGGAATATAAAGTTGTACAAGTTCTTGTTGAGTGTTGAAAAGGTGAAAGAGAGAGTCACTCACCATGGTCATAGGTCTGATAAAGACACTCGTTCCCTCAACTTCGGTACGACCTTAAAAGGTGTTGGGGGTAGGGTTTGTGGGTGTTCATTCATAGTATCCGTCAGGTAGTGGCTCAGGATGGTTAACATGGAAGATTCATGGACACCCTTATTGGATGAAGAGACAACGTTACGATTAGACCCGTGGTAGTGAAGGGTGGGGTAGGGGGGGTGGGGGGAAGTTGTTGGTGTCGTCGAAGAGTCGAGGAAAGGGATGTAGTCGGTCTCGGAAGGATCGGGACAGGTAAGACAGATGACGTCGGTCTCCTAAGAAAAACTCTACATTCGGACTACTGTCGGGACGAGGTGACGGGGAAGTGGTCAAGAACTTTGTGTGATTATCGAAGGGTAACAATTGTTCTGTCTCTTGTTTTGGAACCGTACTAGGACGTGTCTGATTCAGATGGGTGAAGAAAGAGGTCTGAGTACAGTTTGATAAGAGGAGAGACACACAAGGTTGGTGAATGTCAGAATAAATGTCGAGAAGTTTGAAGGGTACAAAGAAATGAAGTATTCTGGAAATGTCTGTATCCCTTGGGTGAGAGTTGACTGATCGTTGAGGACAGGTAGGAAGTTTGGAGTCTAGATTGCCACGTGGGACTGTCTTCGGAGGAGATTCGGGATTTTGATTCCGGGACAACAACATGTACGTGTATCGTGGGACATGGAAGGGAAGTACCTTGAATAGTTCCAAATATTAATATGTACCTAACCATACTAATAAACTAAGAGAAAATAAGTCAACGTTCGAGGTCGTCCCGTCTCTGATGTAGACGTAAGAGAGGACCTTTAGGGATTATAGTTCGTGTTAAGGACTGTGGGGCATCCACGAATCATTTATAAATATCTACTCTCTTCCTTACTTATTTCCCTCCCTTCCTCCGTCCTTCCTTCCTTGTACCACTTCTGATGAGTAAACATAGGATTCAGAGTCCTAGTCGAACCCTTGACCCCACCTTGAACCGTCGTCGGGTCGACGAACGATTCTCGTCCTGTCCTTGACCAGTTCTCTTTCCAATAGTTGTCCCGATGAGACAGAAGGGACCTTTGGGTGTACGAAGTGGTGGAAACTCAGATGGGATACTTTCGGTCTTAGAGGGGCTATCCCGAATAAACTCGTAAACAGGATGAAGATAACCTACATTTTAGTCTTTCATACACCCTAGACTCTTTTGTTTATCGAACGTGACCAGATTTACCTGGTGTAAATAAATTCGACGTAGACAAGTTCTGACCAATGACTTGTCGTGAACCAGTCCAATACACAACGAAAAGGGTGAGTCAACAAGTCGTAAGTACAAAAGACATAAACATGTAGTGGACTAATAATGGATCGTAAAGTGACGACGGAATCTTACAGAGGGACTCCGTAATGGAAAGGAGAAGGGAACTAAGGACACCGTGGTTGACCCTCGACTGAGGTAGACCGAAGTGAAAATTGAGGGAGACCCAACGGAGGATCGAATGTGAAGAAGGAGACACTACGACCGTGGGTGGGCTACACCTAAAATCTTTACGACTGAGCGTATGTCCCGTGTTTGGAGACCCGATGGTGCAGACGTGGTACGGTTAGGACGAATACATGAGTTTCTTAAGAATGTCTTCCAATCAAAGTCGAGTTTCGACTTTAGGACACGAATGGTTTCTGTGTTTTCTTCAAGGTTCATTGTGAGGCAGTAGTCGACGGAGATTCGTGAGTAAGGACGGGTTAAAGCTCTTGGTGAACTGTTAGATGCCGGTGACCGAAGGGACGTCACACAAATCGGTCGAGGTATAAAATCTAAGATTTTTGCTTGTCGGGTAAGGTGACGGTGTCTCTTAGGCCCTTTGTTTCTCGTTTCCGACGTTCTTACGACCGTCGTGGGTACCGGGAAGTGAATCGATAACTACCATTCTGTTTACTCCCGAAATTTGTCTGCTTACGACGACTTTTAGATACACTAGGTGGGAAATTTCACTTTTACTTTGGAGCAGTGGAGTTCGTCTGTACTTTGTGACGACATTCTAATATCGTGGTGGAAGGATGTGGATGGTTATCGTGAACGTCCATCTAATGACCATTCGAACCAGAACCAAAACGACTGACATATCTCGAAGAGGTAGAAACCGACGTTTCTTATATTAGTTAGACCACTACAGTTACACATCTCAGAGGAGAACACAACAACCTTCTCCCCCTAACGATACTGGTCACGTCACTGATCTGGTAAGTCCATGTTGGATTTAGATTAGGGAATGCTAATATGTCACCTTCTCTGTTTATCTAAGTTCCCTAATCTGGATTATCTCACGGACTTCTTGATGTCTACCTCCAAGTATTGTAACATGTTCTCCGTCACTAGTTCTGGTAGGGGTTCTTTTTTCTTTACGTTTTTCCTTTTTAACCAACAGACTCCTCCGGAATGTTAATTTATCGACACTTTTCTTCTCTTCGCTTTCTGTTTCCTCTTTTCCTTTCTATTTGGGTAAACTTACGTCTCAAGGTTTCTTATCGTTCCTCTCTATTCTTTCGGAAGGAGTCGCTAGTTACGTTTCTTTATCTCCTTATGTTGTCTTACCCTTTCTGATCTCTACAGAAGTTCTTTTAATCTCTATGGTTCCCTTGTAAAGTACGTTTCTATCCGTGTTATTTCCTCTCTTTGCCATACCTGGATTGTCTTCGTCTTCTGTAATTCTTCTCCACCGTTCTTATGTGTCTTCTTGACATGTTTTTTTCTAGAAGTACTGGGTCTATTAGTGTCACCACACTTGTGAGTGAATCTCGGTCTGTAGGACCTTACACTTCAGTTCACCCGGAATCCTTCGTAGTGATGCTTGTTTCGATCACCTCCACTATCTTAAGGTCAACTCGATAAAGTTTAGGATTTTCTATTACGACACTTTCACGACGTGAGTTATACGGTCGTTTAAACCTTTTGAGTCGTCACCGGTGTCCTGACCTTTTCCAGTCAAAAGTAAGGTTAGGGTTTCTTTCCGTTACGGTTTCTTACAAGTTTGATGGTGTGTTAACGTGAGTAGAGTGTACGATCGTTTCATTACGAGGTTTAAGAGGTTCGGTCCAAAGTTGTCATACACTTGTCTCTTTAAGATCTTCAAGTTGGACCTAAATCTTTTCCGTCTCCTTGGTCTCTAGTTTGACGGTTATAGGTGACCTGACAGCTTTTTCGTTCTCTCAAGGTCTCTTTGTAGATGAAGACGAAATAACTGATGTGGTTTCTGAAATTGACACACCTAGTTTTATTTGACACCTTTTTAAAATTTCTCTACCCTTATGGTCTAGTGGATTGGACGGGGGACTCTTTAGACGTACGTCCAGTTCATCGTTGTTAATTTTTGACCGGTACCTTGTTGTACCAAGGTTCGAAGATTGGTTCTGACCAAGGTTTAGTCCTTTCTTCATGTAGTTCCGACATATAACAGTGGGACGAATAAATTGAATATACGTCTCATGTAGTACTCTTTACGACCTGACCTACTTCGTGTTCGACTTTAGTTCTAACGGCCCTCTTTATAGTTATTAGAGTCTATACGTCTACTGTGGTGGGAATACCGTCTTTCGCTTCTTTTTGATTTCTTGGAGAACTACTTTCATTTTCTCCTCTCACTTTTTCAACCGAATTTTGAGTTGTAAGTCTTTTGATTCTAGTACCGTAGGTCAGGGTAGTGAAGTACCGTTTATCTGCCCCTTTGTTACCTTTGTCACTCTCGGAAAGGAAAGAACCCGAGGTTTTTAGTGACGTCGACCATTGACGTCGGTACTTTAATTTTCTACGAATGACGAACCTTCTTTTCAATACTGGTTCGATCTGTCGTATAATTTTTCGTCTCTGTAATGTAACGGTTGTTTCCAGATAGATCAGTTTCGATACCAATAAGGTCATCAGTACATGTCTACACTCTCAACCTGACACTTCTTTCGACTCACGACTTCTTAACTACAAAAACTTGACACCACAACCTCTTCTGAGAACTCTCAGGGAACCTGACTTTCTCTAGGTTGGTCAGGTAGGATTTCCTTTAGTCAGGACTAATAAGTAACCTTCCTGACTACGACTTCGACTTTGAGGTTATGAAACCGGTGGACTACACTTCTTGACTGAGAAACCTTTTCTGGGTCTACGACCCTTTCTAACTTCCACTCTCTTCCCCTACTGTCTCCTACTCTACCAACCTACCGTAGTGGTTGAGTTACCTGTACTCAAACTCGTTCGAGACCCCCAACCACTACCTCTCCCTTCGGACCGTACGACGTCAGGTTCTCAACCTGTGGTGACTCGTTGACTTGACTTGGACGAGTCAAGACCTCCACTTCGTCAGCCTTCTTGTGTCTCATTTACACAGAGGTAGGGTGTGACGAGACATCAGACGTCGAATGAGGAACACCGGAACTCTTTCCTCTGTTGTATTTTCCCGTCTTCGATGTTGTACCGTCACACCTAAGTTGTCTTCGCCCTTGATTGTTTAGTCGGGTTCTTAGTACAACCGTGGGAGATCACCGGTACTCCAGAGATAGTTACCGACAGGTCTCTGTGTCCCCTCTCTTAGAAATGAGTTTCTGAATCCTATTTTTGTTTACGGATGTATATTCACTTCCCATTTTCCTTCGGAACTCCTTCGAAGACTCTACTGATCGTCTGACTCTGACAAGATCCTGGTTTTAACCTAGTTCAGGACCGTTAAAGTTTAAATTTGACTTGTTGAAAAAAGATCCTATAGTGTCTTCCGTTCGGTAGAGACCTATTCGTCACCCTAAAGTAGTCAAAAGTCAACCTTAACGATAGGGGAAGGGTGCTTTAAGACACAGTATGAAACATACATGGGTACATGAAAAACCCCCTCTCACCTATCTGTAATAGTTTAAGATTTTCCAATGTGTGATGTCAAAATCTATTTGAAGTTTCGTAGTAGATCACCATATGTGTACAAATTTTAGTTTATAGACCTATAATCTTTATAAGGGAAAGAATGAACCATAAGTTATTAATTTCCAATTTTCGATACTGATCCTAATTAGGGACGAGAAACCTCCAGACTCTCATTTATTACCTATTCATGAAGAGTCTCCCGAAAGGTCCACCGCGTCACCATTTTTAAGGTGGACGGTTACGTCCTCTAGGTTCTTTGTGTCCAAGTTAGGGACACAACCCTTCAAGGGGACCTCATCCTTTACCGTTGGACGAGGTCCTAAGAACGGACCTTTTTAGGGTACTTGTCTCCTCGGACCGTCCGATACCAGGTACTCCAGCGTTCCTCGACCTGTACTGACTGGTTGATTCGTGTGTGTGAGGAGGATGACTTACTAATATGAAGTCTACCATGACTCCTGACCCTCAAAAATACCTCAGGACCCTTACTTTCGAATTGTATTACTTATATCATTTAGGTCAGGTTTCCCACTAGGGATACCATACACATCACCTGTGACTTGTAAGGGAAGTGGAGGGGTTTGAGGAAGAGGGGAAAACCGTTGACGAAATTAAAAAGAAACCTCTATTCTAGGAGGATGACAATTTATTACACTAGACCTGTCCGGGGGAGGTGTCAAGACCCCCCACTTCGGGGAAGTCAGTCAGTCTGGAAGGGACCGGTGTCACTGACCCCATCCCATCCATCCGTTCATTGGATTAGGTCAGATCAGGAACACTAAAAGTCCTATGAAAGACCGTTGTGACTCTGTTCCTAGGAACGAAAGAGTGGGATCTAGATTTGTAGACTTACCGACCGTCCATGGAGTATTGATACACTCCAGGGGTTTGTCTCGGGCGTGACATATTGTCCTTGAGTCAAGAATCGTCACACCGGACTCGGCGCTTAGTTCCGTGTGAACCACAGTGTAGAGTGAGTACACGTGGTTATTTGAGGTTACAAATTCGTTCAGTTCGGTCAAACCCAACCCAAAAGACAGGGAACGTTGGTTTTCTTAAGCCTGATTTCGTCTTCCACTTTTACGTTTTACTGTCAAACTGTCAATGGTAAATCTCAGGAGTCATTTTTCTTTTCTTTTTGAAGGTAGTTAATTACACCGAAAGAGAACACAAGTACGAGTCGGCGAGACAGTACCTGCTGAGACGTTGGGGTATCTGCTATCGGGCGGTCCGAGGAGACAGGTACCTTAAGAGGTCCGTTCTTATGACTTCACCCAACGGTAAAGGATGAGGTTCCCTAGAAGGGTTGGGTCCCTAGCTTGGGTGCAGAGGATGCAGAGGACGTAGAGGACGCTAAGGGCGTAACCGTCCGTCTAAGAAATGGTGACGGGGTGGACCCTTCGGGTACCGAAAGAGTCACGTATGGATTTAACTTTCTCAGAAGAATGGACGAAAGAAGAGTGAACGTAGAAACGAAGAAAGAGGAGAAGATTCTTGGAGGTTCTATTGTGTTTAAAGGACCTCCCGGGTATAAAGGTAAATTTTGTACGAGACTTTACGTTAGTCGAGAACTTTATTAAAGTGTCTTTACAATGGTTCCGTTTCGTCTTTTTCCTTACATTTTACATTATACCGGTACCAAAAACTTGTCCCCCATAATATCGTATTACTCCTTTGTCTGGAAGAAGGTCCAGGTGAATAGGGTTCTTTTACTTTAGCCACACTTTTTATTACAGTGGAGAAAAGTGTCTTTATTTAATTAAAACGTATTCCTTTTTTACTCAGAATATAGGACACTGAATTAGGAGACAAATATTAAACACTTTAATATTAAGTTTGTGGTTAATCGGTCACTGGTTTTTGGTTTGGTTCTAGGGTCTTCCGAACTTCCAATAAATGTCATCTCTGTCTTTACTTCAGTCTATTTCCTTATATAGAAAGGGACCATACCAGTTGTTTGAGTACCCATGAGTCATTTAGTGATAAATCGTGTCAGGAAAGATATTAGTAAATTTGGTGTACGTTACAGGATCACCATTTAGTCTGTGTGCATCAGTGTGGATTGAACTTTAATCCACTAATTAGTTAGTTATTTATTTTGGTGGATGAATTGTCATTTTCAAAATTAACGTTTGTTACTTTTATCGTCGTTTTCTTCGACTCTCGACTGTTCCATGTCTTAAGACGTATGGCATTTTAATTTTCTTCTCCCTAATAAAGTATTTCATCGATATTTGTAGTTTTCTCCAACCCTGTTAGAAAGGTTTTACAGAAGTCGGACTTATATTATCAAGTGTACTTTTATTTGTGTACATTTAGAGATTCACAGATTCTTAAACGGAATCGTATAAAAGGGTCTGACTGAGTATATGACAGTAAGGTCTCCGTTTATGTTTAAATAGACAAGTCACTCAAGGACCTAAAAGAGTTCAAATAGATCTCTGTGAATAAGTCTACTTTATTTCAATTAAGTAGGTTTATTCAATTTAAGTTTAAATCAAAAGATTTAAAGATGTCAAGGTTTCCAAAGGAAAACATGATGTAAATCGTCTTTAAAATGGAATGTTTCAGTGGAGTAGTAGGGAAATTTTTCTAATTGTGGTTCCTTTTAACCAGTCTGGGTCACCGAGTTTCTAAAACTTTAACACCAAAATCTAAAACGTTGTAGGAACGAGAAGGATAAAGGATACTTAAGAATTCGTAAGTTTAACTTTATTTCATTAAATTAAAAAAAAAATTAAAACACTCACGAAAATCCTGTTAACTTGTCGGTATGGAGACTAGTCCCGAAGGGTGCACCACGATAACCATCTCTTGGACGGACGGTTACGTCCTCTACGTTCTCTGCACCCAAGTCAGGGACCCAACCCTTCTAGGGGACGTCCTCCCGTACCGTTGGGTGAGGACATAAGAACGGACCTCTTAAGCTACCTCTCTCCTAGGACCTTCCGATGTCAGGTGTCCCAGAGTTTCTCAACCTGTACTGACTTTCACTATCGTACGTGCGTGTAGAAGACTAGTTCTCTATTTGTTCATGTCTCCGGAGAGTCTTGTTGGGATAGACGTGAAAGTGTCTCTACATGTGCGACAGAACCAGAACTCCGGTTCAAGACGGACTGACTTCTAGGTTATGGGACTCTAAACTGATTACAGTTTTATACTATCGTCTTTCATTAATAGAGTCCAGAAATTTTCTATGAATTAAATGAATTTGATTCATGTTTCTAATACCTTATAATCTGTTTTTACATTCACCGAGAAATTTACAGAGTGTTTAAATGTCAGGTATTTTTTTTTATACGCTGTGATTGGTCAATTCTAAACTCTGCTGTTACTTTTATCCCATAACCTTTTTCCGTTTCGTTTTCGTGAGGGTTTTATGACATTCGTGAATTTCCCGTCTTTATACGATTGGATGTTTTTATTATAAAATATTTATTCGAAAGGTTGTATTTTATTTTACCTTTACGTTACTTCTTATTTAAACCTCGGATTCTCAGTCAAGTTTATTTCTATAAAAATTTGTGGATATAAGGAACTCATCAAACAAGGTACTTTATTTTGAGTATTTACTTTAAAAGAAAAGACCTTTTATCATTATCGATTAATTTCGAGGGTTAAGTATGTCGACCCAGTATTTAATAATTATTCGAGTTCCTAATTATTCTTTCGGGATTATCCGACGAATTGTGGTATTTTATGGGGTCTTTGTCCTCTAAGTTCCTTCACTTTTGGTCGAGAGAGGTCTTTCTTTTTAAATCGTGAAAGGTATTAAAATAAAACTTATAAGTATTTCGTCCTTTTGATCTCTAAGGACCATTTTCATTTTTATTATATTTTTAAGATAATTACTTGTAATAACAACCTCAATCGATGATTTGTCTCATTATAGATAAGATGTCAGTCGTGTCGTCTATGTCACATCCAAAAAGAAATTTGACCATACCAGTGGATTGAGTAATATTTATATATATAAACTTCCTGACAAAACTTTTGTAGTATACTTCCATTTGTCGTTCACTTGGTTTTGATAATTTCGATCAAGACTCAATGTTAAAGAATTCGGGATTTAAGGGTGAACCTTGTAAACAAATCTCTGATCGTGAGGGTTTCTCTCTAGTTAGTAATCGTCGTGTCCCTACACATATGTGGTTCCTGTCGGTTTTCACATCACTTTGTCCTGTTGCACCTTGGTAGTCCGTTTTTGTTTTTATGGACAGAAAGTAGAGACGGGGCGGAAGGTCTTTTAAGAGTAAAGATATCTAAATAGTCGTCAAGGGTAAGTAGTTGAGTCCATACGTCTTCTTTGGTTTAAGTAGTTGGTCCAAACTGTAGATGACAAGTTCGTTACAAGGAGGTACCAAGAGAATCAACTTTATAGAATCTCCTCATTTAGCCCTGTCAATTGATACCAAACTTTAAGACTCATCAATTAAGTATCTCCGTGATCGTATTTTCTTGTTCTCAAATTATGATAACGTAGAGGTACGATTTAATCAGAAGAACTTCTCAGATCATACTTTCGGAATCTGGTCATTCAACAATGGGAGACATCGGGATAAAAAGTTAGAGTGGGTAAGATACTCACAATCTTATTCCCTACACGGAAAGGGAACTAAACACCCCAAAACAAATGACGAGATCAATAACATCCAGGAGTTTAAAGTAATAGACACATTGACTTTTCAAGTCAATACGAATTTTCGTTTTCATAGACGGGGACATCCTCTTTACTATAAATTGAGTTAAAAATTAGTCAATTGTAATTTGATTACGAATACTACACGGTGTGAGATACAATTGTCTTTTGTATTATGTACTCTTGTGTCTTTTCAGATTAATGGTTATAAAGGTTTTAAAATAGTATCGATTTCAACGTTTGATTAGCGACTACTGGGTCCAGAAAACGGTCTGGACAACTACAACCCTCAAGAGTAGAAGGGTCTGGAGAAGGGGAAGACCAGAATAACTGACATAATCTCAACTTTCAGTCTGTTTTCTTCCCGTCGTTTTGATTTTCTAAGATGTCGAGTGGTGGGTAGTAGAGAGAAACCTTCTTAGAACAGAACTTGAAATAGTTGACCACTATTTATAACATAACCTCTTCTGGTTGGCTCGGACTCCGTTTTGAAGGTTCCATTACCCAACTAAAAGTCTCGGGTGGTATGAGGAAAGTCGTACAGTAAAGTTAGTGTCACTTCCGACCGAGATCTAAGGTCGTGTGTCGTTGTTACAACTCGGGTCACCTCCACAGTTATTCATAAACATCCTAGTTGTTTTCCTTTACCGTTGGGTGAGGTCACAAGAACGGACCTCTTAGGGTCCCTGCCCCCTCGGACCATCCTCCGGTAGATACCCCAGCGTGTCTCAGCCTGTGCTGACTTCGCTGAATCGTCGTCGTCGTCGTCGTCGTCGTCGTCCTAGTTGTTTAACTAATTAATTATACATCAAAGATATGGATCTAAGGAATCGGTAGTAGTCGGTTCGATCTGTCGTGGTTATTTTGTACCGGGGATAGTGTGAAGTGATGTCTTTCAGTAGACTCTTTCAGTAGAATCTAAGTTAATTTTACGAGTGTTGTACCCTTCCGTGATCTTAAACTTATAAGGTCGTATCTATTTAGTTAATCGTCGAAAAATGAACTGTCGAAGGTATTTATGTTACTTAGAGGTCTCAATTTAAAAGTATAAAATAGTTTTCGAATCCGGTCCTCCAGGGAGTCTATTGTGTTGTGGTAAGGGATTGGGTGTTCCGATGCGGATCTCGTTTTGTGACACCGGAGAGGACCTCTTTTTCTTCTCTCCTCTTAAAAAAAAGAGATAGAGACACATATAAAATGATACGAAAAGTAATGGTGGTTCACTTAGGTTTTATCTAATACTGTTTTAGTACAATTTTAGATAGTGTTCCGACTGAGTTCTTGTTACTTTTATCAGAGAGAACAAATAGTGTGTCCAATAATTGTGTCTCCGCGTTGTCATGTGACCAATCGTTGTGTCTGAGGTCTTCGGCATGATCAACACCGAAACCTGTTGAACGCAATTGACGAATTAAAAGAGTAGAGAATCCTCTGTCATTAACTTCTGGACTACAAAAACTTGACACCACGACCTCTTCTGAGAACTCTCAGGGAACCTGTCGTTCCTTTAGTTAGTCAGGTAGGATTTCCTTTAGTTGGGACTTATAAGCAACCTTCCTGACTACGACTTCAACTTCGGGGTTATGAAACCAGTGGACTACGCTTCTCGGCTGAGTAACCTTTTTCTGGGATTACGACCATTTCTGACTCCCGTTCTCTTCTTCCCCCACTGTCTCCTACTCTCCCAACTTACCGTAGTAACTGAGTTACCTGTACTCAAACTCGTTTGAGGTCCTCCATCGTTTCCTATCCCTTCGGAACGTCCGACCCCAGTGTTTCTCAGCTTGTGTTGACTCACTGACTTGTTTTTTCCTCTGTCACTTTGTGGAAGGAGGATCTCAACGATACTCCTTCTTGTCACGTATCGTGGTTTACTTGTCAATCATTCCCTGTGGAACATATTAAATTTCAGTTTCTTTTGACCTTGTAATAGTCAGTTCGATGACCGGTGAAACCAAAAATGTTGTATTAAAGTTTGACTCTTTGCTTTTGTTCGTGATCTAAAAACTTGTTTACTAGTCTCTGCTATCAGCCCCAGAGTCTAAATTTGTATCGACTCCTTGAGTACAAAACCGTCATGAGTCTGTAAAATTCAATCACACTACTCACTGACTTTTATATCTAATACCATAGTTGGTTGTTTACCCTTAACATTTTCTCTTACCAGAAGGGTTATCGGGATTTTATATGACGTCTCATTCAGTTGGAGAGCTGAGTCCCTACTAATAATCGGTCTTTTCTAATTTTAAGAAGGGATGATTGACCATTTACCGGTGACGGAGTGTGGACACGGGTCCGTGGGACGGTCGAAGGGTTTGTGGTGTCAGGGTGTGGTTTCCCGATTCGGAACTGTGTTCAAGTCGGTACCCGGAGACTCTGGACTGAGGTCTCGGTGTCGGTCGTACGTGTGGTTATGTTTGGTGAATAATACCGAACTTAATCCAAGGATTTTCTCATACAACTTCGGGATTCGGGGATCATGAAGTTTTGCACTGGAGTAAACTTTTCTCAGAAAGGTCTTCATTAGTGTTACTCCAATAATACCGTCCGGGAATAGGTTATAATCACAGGAGTATTCTTCTTCTTTATACCTCTAACTGTGTCTATGTGTGTGTTCTTCCTACGTACACTTCTACTTCCGTCTCTACCCTTACTACTTAGATGTCCGATTTTGGAGGTTTCTAACGGATATTTGGTGGTCTTCGACCCTCTCTCCATACCGGAAGTCTTTCCTGGTCGTGGTAACTGGGGAACTAGAGTCTAAGGTCCGGGGGTCTTGACATTCCGTTATTTGAATACAAAAAATTTGGTGACTCGAACACCATAAACCAATGTTGTCGGGATCGTTTGATTATGTGGTGAAGATTATTATTGAAATGTACTACACCATAGATGGAGGACCTGAAAAGTATTTTAGATTCGTGTCGAAGAGTTGAGAACCCTTCCATTTTCGTTCTAATAAGACGTCAACGGACTCATGTAAGAGTATTGAGTTAGTCTTCAGGTCTCGGAAAATCCTTGATCTCCACTAGACTCTTACTTCTAATTTCTTTTTTTCTCGACCTATTTATACCGGAAAGTTTCGGACACTGGTCAATCTAAGAGTACAAGGGGTTGTCTTCGGTCCAAAATGACTGTTCCCAATGAACATCGGGGTGGACGAGGAATTGGAACCGGTTACCACAGACACTATATACTTTCTCGTTCAGAGGACTCTTTGGTTCTTTTGACCTATTCCAATTTTATCTCAGGGTACCTTAACAAAACGGTCCATCCGGAACCTTTTTTTACCGACGAGACTTTGAATTCATTGGACGTGTAAGAAGTAGAATTTTGGAGTACTCTTGTTGTAACGAGTAATAATCTCTTTACGTTTAGTTCTAATGTTACTATATAGTGGAGTGTGGTCAGTCTTACCGGGAGTAGTTTTTCAGGTGTTTGTTATTTACGACCTCTCCCACACCTCTTTTCTTTTACCAGAACGTGACAACCACCCTTACGTTTGACTATGTCGGTGATACCTTCTACCATACTTCTAAGGAATTTTTTGATCCTTATTTTGGTGGTATACTGGGTCGTTAAGGTGAGGATCCGTGTATAGGACTCCTTTAGTTTTAACTTTTTCTGTGTACATAGGTTAACAAGTGACGTCGTGATAAATGTTATCGATCTTGTACCTTCGTTCGATCTACAGGTAGTTGTCTACTTACCTATTTCTTTAACACCATGTATATGTGTTACCTTATATTGAGTCGGTATTTTTCCTTACGTAAACTCAGTCAAGATTACTCCACCTACTTGGATCTTGGATAATATGTCTCACTTCACTCAGTCTTTCTCTTTCTATTTATGGCGTAAGATTGTGTATATATGTCTTAGATCTTTTTACCATGACTTCTTAAGTAAATATCCCGTTGTCACCTCTTTGTCCGTATCTCTTATGTGAAAACCTGTACCCCTCTCCCCTCCTCTCCCACTTTACATACCTTTCTCATTGTACCTTTGAATGTAATGGTATACATTTTATCTATTGGTTACCCTTAAACGACATACCGAGTCCTTTGAGTTTGTCCCCGACATATAGTTGGATCTCCCTACTCTACCCCTCCCTCTACCCTTCCTGAAAGTTTTCTCTCCCCTATATGAATATGGATACCGACTCAGTGCAATTCCAAGCTGTCTTTTGTAGTTTTAAGACGTTTCGTTAATAGGAAGTTACTTTTTATTTAATTAAAATTTTTTGAGTATTTCCCTCTCCCTCTCCCACCCTACTAAACCCTCTTACCGTAACTTTGTACATATGATAGTACATTCTTTGCTTAGCGGTCAGATACAGACTACGTCCTATATCGTACGAACCCCGACCACGTGCCCCTACTAGGTCTCTCTACTATACCCCACCCTCCACCCTCCTCCCAAGTACAAACCCTTGAGTACATGTGGGCACCGCCTAAGTACAGTTACATACCGTTTTGGTTATGTCATAACATTTCATTTTATTTCATTTTTATTTTTAAATTTATTTTTTCTTTTTTTTTAAAATTATTTTGAGTATCCATTTAATTCTTGTGAACACCATCGGTAGAGTACGATAGTACTCAACTAGACTACATGAACTTAAAGGAGGGTAAAATATTCGTTCCTTTCTCCGGGGCTCTACGTGTCAGTACCTCTCCGACCTTGATCTAAGAGTGGTCTAAAAGGTACTTTGGTGAGGTAATAATTTATGATTAATATACGGTTCCTAGGTGTCTACTCTCATCAGTCCTTCCCGCTCCTCATCCCTACCCTTGTGAATTTCTTAACTTCAAGTCTCCCGAGTATACCACTCTTGTGAACCTCATCCTCGTCCATTCTCAGATCCTGTGTGTTTGTTCTACGGGAGACTCGACTTCCGAGTCCGAAATTTGGTTGTGTCTCCGGTCCCTCCGGCTCCTTCTTTCCGAAAAGGTTAGTCTTCTCATCCTTTTTTCACTGTTTCGTGTTTCGCCCTCCAGGGGTCACTCTTCGTAGACCTCCTCCCGTCCGACCCAGAGTCTCCAGTCTTCAAACCCCGAAATAAAAATAAGATATCCGTTGCATCTCGACGACTACCCAAATATACCCTAAGTTAGTCAACAAAGTCTTTTGGACGAATCACTGTTACAAATTTTACTTGATCGTGACTTCTATCTGACCTGCGTCCCTCTGAATAATTTTCCAATAAAGTTCTCAAGTCCTTTTCATTCTCACCCTTTACTACTCGGTAAAGTCTTTCCCTTGATTTAGGCCCACCGGCCGACTTGTTTCCCTTCCTTTCACTTCGGTTTCTGTTGACACTTCCGGAGACCAGGTTTTTGGTGTCACTGCTAAAATAGTTCATTCTTTTATTTAGGACCCTTTCCATCATTAAGGTCTCCTTTAAAACCTAACAGGGAGTGTCGAAGAAAGATTGTGATTGTCCTAGTATGTCAACACACCTTGTCTGTATTTGACACTATTTTTGAGATAGGTGACTGAATTCAATTTCTGTTCTGTCAAAAAGAAATTCGTAAGTCGTAACTGTTGTATATGTAAAGTCTATTACGGGATGCTTCAGAGATATACATTGGATTAACTTGTCCCTATTACTAACATTGAAACTTTTTGTTAACTGTCTCTTTTGGTTTATAGGGGGAACATTCAATATGATATCTTATGTAGTTATTTGGTTTCTGTTTCTTAAATAAAATTAATGAACCCTAAACATAAAATCGTGTTTCAGGTTGTATTGAGGTTTGATTTAAATACGAACTCACACCTGTCTATGAGCAATTTAGTTATCCCTCTGTGTTTCCCCCTAAGTCTATATATTTCTGAATCGGAGTAGGAGTTTCTTGGAGGTGAGAATTGTAGTACTCAAACTTGTTTTATACCTTGTACGGAATCAAATACAGGTTATCGTGAACATTTTCATATAATCGAAACATTTGGTCAGTTATTATATCTGGAACTTTAATAAGTGTCTTCAACGGAGTTCAGAAGAGTTAAATATAGGATAGGAATTCGATGGAGAAAATAAAGGTACGTTCCTAACAGAATACTAAAGTTTATGTCAGGAGAGAGGACCCTAGAAAAAGTTGACCCATGGTACGGAGAGTCGAATTTGAGTCTTATTGGTTCTGACTTCAGTTTAGAAAGTAGAGGGGTCTATTCAACCGTGAAGGAAGAAATAACAGATAGAGCCGATTCCCTTAACAGTAGATAGATCCGAGGGATTCCGACCTTGAAGTCGTAGTAGGTCCTACTGAGTAAGATTTATGGAGTTAGTCAGGATGCAGGTAAAAGATTCAGACGGGAGAGGGGAAGGTTGGTGTAACGATGAGCGGTACAAAGTCCTAGGGTTTTAAGAACGTACCTTTTGACGTCATAGGAAAAACTGGAACGGAGTTTATAGATATGAAGGTTGATCCACTAGGAACACTTCGTACTTAGAGATTTCGTGGTGGTGTAAGAAACTTATTTACATACAGTTATCGAAGAGGAACATAAGCCCTAATTAAGTTTGTGGAATACACCATTCGTTTTATTGTTGGGAGGTGTCTATAGGTACAGAGTGCAGGTCTCGAACACTACGTCGGGACTCGGCACCTGACGTCCGTCGGAGATCTTCCGGTCCTTACCTCAGAGGGGATCTTGTAAGTCTTCCTTATATCAAGAAGGTCGTGGAAGTACAGTCGGGGTATCCTGTAGACTGTCGACCTACTATTTAAACACAACAAAATTTGGTGATTCAGAAACGATTAAACAATACTTTATTAACCTTTGACTGTGAGGAGACATACCGTACATCCCGGTAATTGTTTGACCCGGGCTGGATGGTGACCATGTAGAGAGGTGAGTTTGAGTCGTGTTGGTTTTAACTTCATTTTAGAAAAAAGTAGGGTTTGAACGGCCAAGGGGGAAGGAATAAAAGATAGAACCGTTAATCTTAGTAACAGACGCTCCCATGGAAGGTTTCAGGGACGAGAAGTTAGTTTAGTTTATACATAAAAGGGTACAAAGATACAAAGACACGTACGTCCGGAAAGGTGGAAGAAACGAGTAGGAACTACTCAGGCAATTTCGTCGTGGATGAAACTCTTTCGAAGGAAGAGTAAGCCTACCTCAGTGTACAGGGGCAGAGGAGTCTAAGTCAGAGGATTGGACCGAAACATAACTAGTGTTAGGTGATACAACCAAGGTAAACTGGTAGTCGATGAACTTTTGTCTGTGAGGTACAATTAGAGACGGAGGGGTCACAGATTGAGTATTTCCACTTGACTTGTCGTGATAACTACGACTCTTATTTTTATCTTGTCTGGTTTTCATTCCCTTCCAATTGTCTTCCCCTAAGATCCTCTACTATTTTAGAATTAAATAACATCTATTTAACGTTTCCTGGGTGACCTCTGTCCCTAATTTATACGTTTACTTTTTTTTCCTCTCTTTAAATAAAATGATCGGACTTTCATCAGGTTTATTTACTCTAGTGACTGTTATTACCTCCCTGATAGGAACTTTTCCTCCTTTCATAAAAAAAAGGAGGTTTATTTTTTTATGTCTTCTAATTGTGTATATAATTGAATGATTCTCTAATTATATGTCTACTCTTTTACGTTTTACGTAGTAAAATGTTCCAATTTCTGTTAAAATTCCGTAATGTAAATACATCAAGGAGGTATAACAGAAAGAGGTTTTAGAGAGTCGTATTAAAATTGTTATCTGGTTTCTCGATGACCGAGAACCCTTAAACAAGAAGACGTAGTCCAAGAAAAGGTTTAGTCCTTTCGTAGATTTATAAGGGTCCCCGAAGAAAAGTATATACATATATAAATATAAATCGTCTTAAACTAACCAACCTTTTTTGACTATATATATATATATCTATATATACCGATTGTCTCGGTATTATTTAGAGACGATCCGGGTTCAGTTTTGGTCAAAGACACGAAACTAGAGATCTGGTATCGTGGAGTCAATATAAGAGAATTTACTTAAAAAGTGTTCGTTTCGTGTGGGTCCAAATGATCTTTTGGGGTAGGGATGACTTCAGTCACCACTACTCTACTGTTCGTTTACGGTGTCTTTGTTTTCTTATAACTCTCTGAAAATGTCTCTATAATGGAGTCTCCCACCACGGTCTGTGGTGACTGGGACGTGAGCTGAACTCAGTTTTTTTTCGGAGGTTATAACTGTTTGAAGGTACCATTCTGTTGGAATGTCTTTTTGCACGAGGTTCCCCCATTGTGCCGAGTGGACCGTTCCTTGTTCAAGTGCGTCTTCCGAGTTTAGGTATAAAGATTCTCTCGACAAGTTGGAGCGTTGAATAGTTTCGTCGTGATTTCCTTCGACGACGACTTAGTCGTCGAAATCCAAGTAGACAGGTCAAAAAGAAAGGTCAGTGAAAGAGGTTGTTATACTATTTCCAAACAAAAATGAGGTTTTCTAGTGTGAAATTTTCGATTAAATTTTTTACAAAAAGATTACCAGTTCGAAGTCCATGCCCGGGTCTTTCGACTCTAAGAAAAAAAAAACAAAAAAGTCCTAAACAAAATTTAAATAAACTCATATTAACGAAACGTTACAGCACAATCAAAGACGACACTTAGTCGATATTCATATGTATATAGGGGAGGGAGAACTCCGAGGGACGGTGGGGTCGGTTGTGGGTGGAAGATCTAGTAGAGTCTCGTGGCTCGACTCGGGGGACACGACATGTCGTCGAATCGAGATCGATAAATAAAATATGTGCCATCGTATATGTACAGTCACGGCAAGAGAGTCAAGTAGAGTGGAAGAGGAAGTGGAAAACCCAGGTGTTCATACAACGGATACAGACGTTGAGATAAGAACGGGACACTTAAATTCATGTAGTGATGGTAAAAAGATCTAAGGTATCTTTCGACTCTAAGAATCAGTCAAGTATAAAGGGTGTCCCATACCCAGGTTTGTTCAATGGAATAGGGAAATTCGTCTTTGAACCACGGTAGAGTGACAAAAGGTCAAAGGTTACGGGATATGACCAACAGTAGTGTTGGTGATATCCCAACTGTATGGGGAGACATTTCTCCGATAATGGTTACCTTTATCAAAGATACGGTAAAGATACGGGGGAAAATTCTCTAACGAAGTGGATTAAGTTTTTAACGTAGGATAAGTAACAGAGCAAGTAAATACCTTAATTTTGTAAAATTGGAGGAGGACGTATATCCGTGACCTAGAAAATTCTTTCCTTCGACGGTGTCTGAACTTACAAAAAGTCAAGTCAAGTCAGCGAGTCAGCACAGGTTGAGAAACGCTGGGGTACTTAGCGTCGTGCGGTCCGGAGGGACAGGTAGTGGTTGAGGGCCTCAAGTGAGTGTGATTGCAGGTAGCTCAGGCACTACGGTAGGTCGGTAGAGTAGGAGACAGCAGGGGAAGAGGAGGACGGGGGTTAAGGAGGGTCGTAGTTTCAGAAAAGGTTACTCAGTTGAGAAGCGTACTCCACCGGTTTCATTACCTCAAAGTCGAAGTCGTAGTAAGGGTGTTTCTTTAGGGTCCCGACTAGAGGAAGTGTTACCTGACCAACCTAGAGGGACTTCAGGTTCCCTGAGAGTTCTCAGAAGAGGTTGTGGTGTGAAGTTTTCACGAGTCGGAAGCCGCGAGTCGGAAGAAGTGTCAGGTTGAGAGTGTAGGTATGTGCTGGTGTCCTTTTTGGTATCGGAACTGATCTGCCTGGAATCAGTCGTTACAGAGACGAAAACTTATACGATAGATCCGACCAGTATTGAAAAGAAGGTTCCTCATTCGCAGAAAATTAAAGTACCGACGTTAGTGGTAGACGTCACTAAAACTTACAAAAATAGGGGGATTTTACACATACAACCTTGGATTAGGGGTCACACTACTACAAAACTTCATCCCGGAAATCTTTCACTAATCCAGTACTCTGGCCTCGGGAGACTTACCTTGCTCACGGGAATATTTTTTTCTAAAGCTACTCTAGGAACGGGGAAGATGGTACACTCCTGTGTCGTTTTTCTACTTAGATACTAGGTCCTTCGTCCAGGAGTGTTCTCTTTTCTAAAACGGGAAGGGTCAGAGGTGTTGATAATCTTTATTTAAATATAAGAAATATTTGGTGGGTAGATATCATAAAAACAACGTCGTCGGTTCGACTGATTCTATCTTCGGTTTGTATCTCCTGGGTTATGTGACGAGTATGACCCCAGGGTCCACAGTAAGTCAGTTCTTTCTATTAAAAGACTTATCGATGAGACAAGGTTCGTAGTGTCTCATTGTGTCCTGAATATTTTGTACCGAGACCAAGAGTGTCCCAAATGTGTCGTCAGTCTTTTAGTTTTGTGTATTCGTACTTTCCTGTTCCCTTTTTCGGTTCGCTTATCGAAGAAAGTTCCATTCACTCCTAATTGTACCCCATCCCCCATGTCGTAACACCTGATTCAATTCTGCGTCCTCTAGGTCTTACGGACAGTGAACTCGCCTCCCATGATAGACCACACCACTTCACAACCTTACGTAAAGATGTCCTTTTCCTTTGTATTCTCGGTCACGACTCGACTCTTAGACGTGTCGCAAAACTTCTGTTGAATCTTATCAAGGGTGAAATTAGTTTCTTCGACCGTTTGATAAGGGGAGTTTGATTCTTTTGTATTTTTATAGGACCCCCCTATCCCAGATACTTTTTGATGAGTACACCATTGTGAAACTTTTCTTTATAATGAAAGGGAAAATCGTCCCCTTTATAATTGTAAAAATTGAGGGTAGAGTAAGGTAATAAAGTTATTGTCTTCACGAAACTTGAAAATTAGATGATAGGAAAATGTTTGATAGTAGTTCTATCTTGTAAAAGGGGGTATACTTTTTTATTTATTTATTTGTGATGAAAATGACCACAAATGTTTAATGTAACATATCTTTGTTGTTGTGTTTGTGTTTATTCTATGGGAGCAAAGATAATCAAACCCGGTTGTCTCTGGAGTTTTGAGGTAAGGAGGTTAAGATATTCCGAGTAAAAGTACTAAAATATTTTACATGGTAAAGATCCTTGTAATGTATTGGAATTATTAAGTCTTTGATTTTCGAAGGAACAATCTATAGGTGGAACACCACCTATATTTTGATTGTCGTTTTAGTGACTATAAAAGTATTTACACACAGTTTAAATATGAAGGTTATAATACTTTATCAAACCTTTTTAGTATAGTTGTTAGTTGTAGTGTTTCTTTTTCTCTCCGTCCTAAATATTACAATTTTACAATAGTGTACTTGTTCACTTTTTTTCAGGTTAGAGTTTAGTGTCGTGAAATGATCGGGTCACTCTTAATTTCCCCTTCTGTCTTGTAACTTCTATTTCGGTCACCAAGATTGTAAAACAACTGTGTTCTTGGTGGGAAGAAAAATCTTTACCAAAAAAAGGAAATTTCAGGAAAACCACTGGAAAATAATTAGAAGATTTGACTAGAAATGATTAGACCTTTATCACTTACTTATGGAGAAGTCCTTCTATAATATATTATCGGTTTTGTTTGATGTAAAACTGTTACTAGACAACTTTTTCTTTTTAATAGAATAAGTTCCAAACCTGAGTTATATGACTTTTGTTTAGACATGGCGACGTCGTGTCTTTCGAACCCGAAAAAAGGGAGACGACTTATCTCTCCAACCGTTCTGAACGATCCAAAAATTTTCTTTTATTAATGTAACGAATCGACTGTCACGAAACATATAGCTTCCACGAGTTTTTTTATGAAGCATTTTCTTGATTAATAAAAAATTGACACTTTTAAAATTTAATTTTTCGACTAAATAGCCCAATCGGGTCGGATATGTTTTTCCTGTCGAAAACCTCCCTACCTTACTAAAAAGGGGTAGTAGAGGACATGGTGGAGACGGGATTAAAGTCGTCCCAGACCGTCGTTAGTAGAAGGTGAATCGTGTGTCCTCGTTACGGAATAATATGTTAATGAACAATAACGAAAAGGAGATATTTGTTTGGGTCGTAAAGTTTTTTTACCATCGTGACCCAGCTCTAAGAAACAGTACAAAAAGACGAACCGTCTTTGGATACTTCTTGTCTACCTCTTTATGACCACCAATTTTTGTTTTTGTTACGTGTATATTAACAAATATCAGAAAAGTATTTTAACCTTGTTAAGATGTACGTTTATAAATTAGACAGAACCATCTGTGCTACTTAAAAGTTATCCGTATCAGTTCTTTTTCGGAACTACTCCTTTTTGTAGTTCGTCATAAAGTGTGATTTGTACGATCTGAGACTTATAGACTTTGAAAGGTCTAGGGGATCTTGTGTAAAAACTTTTTTCTTTGATTAACTTACGAGAAGTCCAATATGACTAGAAGAAGGAGGAACTGTCTGTATTTTCTACTTTTGTCCCGAGAATGTCTCTTAAAGGGTCAGATAGTTTTTTCTTGTTATTTATAGACGATTTAAAAATACAAAAAGGGTCACTCCATGATAGTATGACTCTGGTAGGATGTTTTAATTAAGAAGACTTTTTAACACTTCTTATTATTAGTAGAGAATGTTACAAATTTTTCGAGTAGAGTTCAGGGTTTTAAATCTTACGTAATAAATTCTTTTGAAAATTTTCTTTTTGGATTGAGTAAAAGTAATGATGGTAATAATAAATTTACTTCGTTTCTATAAAGGTTGTCGTTGTTATTGGGTTTTGGTGATTACTCTTACTACGTTCTTTTGGTTTGGTTTTTAAGGTTCATTATACAATAGACCCTTTCTATATACAATGAATTGTATGTATGATTGGTACCATTATTTTATTTATAGTTTTATCAATTATATCGACGAATAAAGTAGTTTTGTAGACCTCGAGAACACATTATAAAGAAACTACCGTTCTCTAAGTTATGTGTGATATACTGAATTCTCGGTTTTTGGATAACTTAGGTTCCATAACTTTTTGAAGTCTATAAAGGTGTTATGTATTTAGAAGTTGAATTATCGACTGTCTATTTTTTAACTTTAAACCTTCGATGAACACACGTGTATGTGTATTCATGTTTGTGTGTGTTTAAATGAGCATCAATTCTTCCGAGTCGTCTATTCCTTAGGTGAACGTTCCGTCCTCTACGTCCTCTGAGTCAAGCTAGGAACCCAGTCCTTCTAGGGGACCTCCTCCCCTTCCGTTGGGTGAGGTCATAACGATGGACCTTTTAGTGTCCCTGTCTCCTCGGACCGCCCGATGTCCGGTACCCCACCGTTTCTCAGTCTGTGTTGACTTCGCTGACTCGTTGTTGATACGTCTAGACTCCAAAATTGGATAAACGATCGTTTATTTAATCGGACGGTGACGAAGTACCGGTCGCTGTCTTCTGTCTAAAGATCCGGTCTCTGTTTCCTGTACTAACGAGTGTCGTGTCGTCGGTACTCGAAGTGTAAGTGAAAACAAGAGGAACGAGGAGTTCAGGGTCACACCACTACAACGTGTAGAGTGTATCTTAGACTTACGTCTCACCTAAAAGTGGTGTCGGTTCCTTATGGTTCGATTCCCTTTGGGTTAAAAAATATTATCCGTCGTTCGTTTAGACGGAATGGAAACTTGATCTACCTCTGTAATAGAAACAATATGTCCTGTCATTTATTTGGAAGGGGACGAAGTCTCCTTCTGTAGTGATCGAGGTAGAAAGTTCCGACAAGTGATGTGTTTATAGGAACTTTCCCAAGAGACGTCTTTTTAGACAGTCACAAAAAAGAGTGTCCTTACTTCTTCATGTTCTCTGGGTGTTTCTTGACAGAGGATCTATAATAAACGTTATATATCTCTCTCGAATACTGAAACTACAGGTTAAAACGGTCGAACCTCTTGGAGGATAAAGAGACTCATAAGATAAAATTATACTGAGGGTACGGGGTGGAGAGATGACACTCTCCTAGAGACCAGACAATCCCAGGACGGAAGGAATTATTGAGACTCTGTGGATCCCCAGATCAGTTACATTTCCGGTTGACAATAAAAAGAGTATAGAAGGGACTATGAGTCTGTGTTTAAGAGGCAATACCCCCTACTAAAGGACGAAAGGATCTAAGATCCACGAGTTCTAATGGAGTACATGATCAAAGGACAACGACAGTATTACTTAATAGAGTTTAATTCATTAATTTGGTTATGGATAAATAATGGAATATCAAAGATATAGAGTATTAAGACCTGTGTCTTATCGAGTTGACCTGAGAGACTAATCCCAGAGTATTCTGGTTTCTCCAACCGTCCCGAGGTACGGAATGGTCTGCGAAGTCTTTTCTTATGACAGTTTGTGTAAGTACTACAACCGTCTTAAGTCGAGTCAAGGAGGAGTATGAAAGTGTACCGGAAAGGAAGAAGTTCGGTCCTTTGTATACAGTTCAGGAAGAGTATACACCTGAGAGAGGTCGTAGGAGAAGAGACGAGATACGAAAATTCTCGAGTACATTAATATAACCTGGATGAGTCTATTAGGTCCTATTAGAAGGATAAAATTCCAGTTACCTAATCATTTGAATTAATGTAGATGTTTCAACGAAAACGGTACATTCCATAGTATGAGTCAAGACCCCTAATCCCGTATTTAAAAGAACCCCCAGTATTTAGAAAGATGATGAGAGACGATGTGTTTCACACTAGAAATCCGGTCGTCATAATTATAGTGGACCCTTGAACACTCTTTACTTAGTTCTAAGTGGGGTATAGACCAATTAATCTTGGATGTGAAAATGTTCTAGGAGTCTACTAAGTATGTACGACTTTAGACTAGAAGTCACACTTCACTATAGGTCTCTTAGTGATCCATGAATAACCAGATCTTGTATGACGGTCTACGACAAGGATGGTGAGTACTTTAACCTCTATCATTTTTAAAACCATTAGTCTTTTATAAAGGGGGAAAAGAGACGATTAAAGTTAACAATATCTCGGAAGTGAACTTTTTTGGATCTTTCGACTTCGAAACGTTGACCCGTGTCTTATCAGGATTAGTAATATGGAGGACGACCGGGTCTGATACGGTTTCATGGTTCCAAGGAATCCAATGTCTTCTTCCGGTAAGGAGGGTATTCGTAATTTTAAAAAGTAACGTTTCTTCATGTCGGTCAAAAGAGTACCGTACGAGGGTCATTCAAATTAACATTCTTTTTTTTTTAGAAGTATAAGAATCAAAGTATAGTAAGGAGGAGGAATTGGATCATCTCTACGGTTTAGAGATCAGGTCTTGACGGAAATGTAATTTTACTCAAAAAGGAATTCTTGACCATTGTAGAATGACGATTGGAATCAACCCCGATGAAAGTAGGTTTCTATGAAATTATTAAAACTTAGAGATTCACTTATAGGAATCAGAGATACGTTAAAACGTTTTGATATGACTAAGTTTATTTACGTTCTGAAAGTAAAGTACATTGAAGTACAGTGAGTGATAAGTACCCTTGTTTTTTATTTAATCAAATCTCAGTTCCGGGGTACAGTGAAAGTCAATTTTATTTTTACCGAAACAATTGATTATTGTAACATTACAAGGAGTAAGAAATTATATTTCGTTCGTTCTTCAACGTAAGTTTAATTCTTCACTACAGTAGTAGTACCGTTTTATTCAAACGATGATAGAACCGGACCTTCTTCTGGTTAAATCTTTTGGAGAGTACCTGTTCCCTCAGAAACCCCTTTAGATCCTCAAACCTTCTCTTCAAGATCGTGTGGTAAACTCGTTTTTTTTTATATACTAACCTTCATGACTTCTCCTATTCTCCTTGTCGAAGTGAAATGGACGTAGTGGAGAGGGGGATTTTTCGTGTCGATTCACACGTCTCAGGAGGAACAGGGTGTAAAGAGGGTACCCCCTTTTACTCCTACGTAGTCACTCGTGGGTCAAAAGGGTCGACACATCCTGTGAGTGACTTTTTCTCTGGTTGAAGAAAGAGTGGGGTAGGTTTAATAACTCAGCACTTGACGTCCTAGTCCCGTCCCTCACCGACCCTGTTGTCGTCAGTGTCCAGTCTTCCGTTAAAAGTTCCATCCACCTAGGTCCCGAAAGGACCATTGAGTCACCATTTCTTAGACGGACGTTATGTCCTCTGGTTTCAAGTCAGGGACCCAGTCCTTCTAGGGGACCTCTTCCTTTACCGTTGGGTGAGGTCATAAGAAGGGACCCTTTAGGGTACCTGTCTCCTTCGACCGTCTGATGTTAGGTAACCCAGCGTTTCTCAATATGTGCTGAACCTCTTATTACGTGTGTGTATGATATATTGTTGAACAATTAGTTATATGTTAAAATTTTCCATTCCGTACCTTTGTTTTGTTTTATACCCTTCATCTCCCATCTCAAAAACATACAACAACATCAATTCGACAATAGTGACATTTTGTCTGATGACATAGATTTCTACAAAATCTACATTGGCGTCTCATTTGTGAATGGTACCTATATGTGTTTCGTATAGTGATATCCTTTGATAGTTAAGTGTTTCCTTCTATATCGTTCTCTCCTTTTTTCCTTGTTCCTTTGATGTCAGTCTTTTGATGACTCTACCGTAATCACCGAGTCTTCCATTTCGCAGACAGATGTTACACTCTCTGGACCCAAGTTAGGGACCCAACCCTTCTAAGGGACCTCTTCCTTTACCGTTGGGTGAGGTCATGAGAACGGAACTTTTAGGGCACCTACCTCTTCGAACCACGTCCGATGACAGGTACCCCAGGGTTTCTCGGCCCGTGTTGACTCTTTGAAGTGAAAGTTGGTATTCATGAAATTAATCTAATTTTAGAGATTAGTTTTCCTTTTCTCACTTGACTACTTAACTTTTTGATTTGGATTGATATATAACGGATGTCTTCTGAATGAAGTCAGGAATTCCGGTGAGTGAAGTCGAAAGTCTCTTACCTATTTCTATAATGTACGTCTACCTTTGGTTTTCTCTTACCCCTATCAATATGAATATAGTATGTTTTATATGAAATTTAGTCTTTGACATTGTTCTCTGTTTCTTACAGTAATAAAATACTATTTCTCCAATTAAATAGTTCTTCTGTATTGTTCCATTTATATATAAGTGAGTTATAACGTTGTAGATTTGTTTAATTCGTTTGTTATTGACCGAATTTCCCTCTTTATCTATGGTGATATTATCATCTTCCCTGAAATTATAGTATGAAGGTCGTTAGCTATATAGTAGGTCTGTCTTCGAGTTATTCCTTTCACACTTGTACTTATTGTAATATCTACTTTGCTTTGATTGTTTATATATATCTTGTAAGGTAGGTAGTCGTTTATTTGTAAAAAGAAGTAACATATACCTTGTAAGAGGTCTTTTCTAGTATACAATAAAATTTTTGTTCAGAATCGTTTAAATTATTCTAACTTTAGAAATTAAAGTCTGGTGTCAATATAGTTTGATCTTTAGTTATTCTTCTTTTGACTTTTTGGATACTCTTACATTTTTTGTGTTAGGACTTGTTCGTAATCCAGTTTCTTCTTTAATTTTCCCTTTAGACTTTCATAGTCTGTTTTTACTTTTATGTTTTATGTTTTTTAATACCTTATGGTGTTTTTGTCACTGTGAATTCTTCTTTCTTCTGTACCTTTCTTGTTAAGTTGAAGTGAGAAGTTAATGGTCTATTTCTTGTTTGTTTCGGGTTTCAATCGTCTTCCTTCTTTTATTGTTTCTAGTCTCGTCTTTATTTTCTGATTTTTTTTTTTTTCTCTCTTGTAGTTATTTTGATTCTCAACGACAAACAGATTCTCTTTGTTTTTGTGTTGGAAATCGTTCTCATTCTCTTTTTTTTGTCCTGAGTCTTAGTTATTTCTACTCTGTAATGTTGACTATGGTGTCTTTATCTTTTTTTTAGTAATTTTTCACGATACTTGTTAATTCACTTTCACTTCAGTGAGTCAGCACAGGCTGAGAAACGCTGGGGTGCCTGACATCGGGTGATCCGAAGAGACAGGTACCCTAAAAGGTCCGTTCTCATGACCTCACTTAACGGTAAAGGAAGAGGTTCCCTAGAAGGAATGGGTCCCTAACTAACTTGGGTCCAGAGGGCGTAACAACTGTCTGCGAAATGGTAGACTCGGTGGTCCCTTCAGCCCTACTTGTTAATATACCGTTATTTAACCAATTAGATCCCCTTTTATCTATGTAAGGATCTTTGTATGTTGGATGGTTCCGACTTAATAATTCTTTGTCTTCAATACTTGTCTGGTGATTACTCAGAATTAGTCATTAAAATTTTTTTTTTTTTGAGGGTTTTCCCTTTCAGGTTCTGATCTGCCGAAATGACCACTTAAGATGGTTTAAAACTTCTTAATTACAGTTAGGCAGATTTTGAGAAGGTTTTTTATCTTTTTCCTTCCTTATGAGGGTTTGAGTAAAAGTCTCCGGTCGTAATGCGACTATGGTTTCGGTCTGTTCCTGTGATATTCTTTATTTTTTTTATTCATCATCTGAGTGTCTATGTCTCTCGTTCTCGTTTGGTCACCAATGGTCACCCCCTTCCTCGTCATACCCTCACCCCCTCCCACTCTATCTTTCACAACCCACATTCTGTCCGAGTTCCTACATAACATGTTGTACCCCTTATATTTGGTTATAAAACGTTATTGACATTTACCTTTCGTTAGAGAATTTTAACATATTTTTAATGTTTTTTTTTTTGTTTTTTCTGTGGAATCCTTCTTAAGAGATTCCAAATGGTGACGACGACGACGATTCAGTGATGTCAGTACAGGCTGAGATGCTGGGGTATCTGCCGTCGGGTGGTCCGAGGAGGGTAGGGACCCTAAGAGGTCCGTTCTTGTGACCTCACCCAACGGTAAAGGAAGAGGTCACGTACTTTCACTTTTCACTTTCCCTTCAGCGAGTCTGTTAATTTTTTTTTTTTTTCTTTACTTTTGATGTAGAGACTACTTATATTATCTACGTTTTAAAGAGTTGTTTTATGATCGTTTTACTTAAGTTGTCGTGTAATTTTTCTAATATGTGGAACTAGTTTACCCTAAATACGGTCCCTACGGTTCCTATCAAGTTTTATATTTTTAGTCATTTACATTATACGGTGTAATTGTCTTATTTTGTATTTTTAGTATACTAGTAGAGTCTTTTGTGTAAACTGTTTTAAATTGTACAAAAGTATTATCTTTCAGAATTGTTTAACTCATATCTTCCTTGTATGGAGTTGTAATTTTTCCGGTATAAACTGTTCGGGAGTTAATTATGGTATATGAGTTACTTCCAAGTTTCAAAAAGGAGATTCTAGTTCTTGTTCTGTTTCGACAGGTAGGGGTGGTGAGGATAAGATGTGTCATACCTTTAGGGTCAGTCTTGTAATCCGTTCTTTTCTTTAAAATTTTCCGTATGTTTAACTTTTCCTTCTTCACTTTAACAGAGGTTCCCGTCTGTTATACTGGGATGTGTGAAATGGGAACTTGTTCTACCCAAACTTAATGTGTCCAGGTGAATCCCTTACTACGATTTCGACTTTGAAACCGGTTGAGTACGTTTCTCAACTGAGTAACCTTTTCTGAAACTACGACCCTCCCTAACCCCCGTCCTCCTCTTCCCCTGCTGTCTCCTACTCTACCGACCTACTGTAGTGACTGAGCTACTTGCAACTCAGACTCACTTGAGGTCCTCAACCACTACCTGTCGCTCTGGACCGCACCACGCTAAGTACCCCAACGTTTCTCAGTCTGTGCTGACTCGTTGACTTGATTGAATATATACCTAAAAAAAGTTATGCATACATGTCGTCATAATGTGTAGGGTACCAACCAACTTAGGTTCCTACGTTGTCCGGTAGACATTTAAATATGCACCTAAAAGTTGGTGTATCCTCCAACGACAGGGATTAAGGGTGTAGTAAGTTCGTAGTTAATATACGTCTTTTGGGATTTCTGAAGTGGTTTTTTGATAATGTTGATTATTTAAGTCATTTCAACGTCCTATATTTTAACTGTATCTTTTTAGTCAACACAAGATATGTGGTTGTTGCTGTATGGATTTTTTCTTTATTTCTTTTAGGATAAATGTTATCGTATTTAATTTACGAATCCTTATATACGTTGATTCCTCGACTTTCTAAACATACGATTTTTGATATTCTGTAATTACTTTATTTAATTTTTGTGTTTATTACCTTTCTATAGGACATGAGTACCTAATCTCTTAATTTAATTTTACAGGTATTACAGGCTTCGTTAGATATGTAAGACACGTTAGTTGATATGAAGTTAAAAAGTTTTATTTATTAGAATACCATTAGTAAAACGTTATCTGTATAGTCTAGTAATGTAACATGTAGAATTACAATTTACAGTTAATATAGAGTTATTTGTCCTATAAATCAATTATGTTTATTACTATAGTAATTAATATGGATTTATAATTAGTGTGGATTTCAAGTATGACCGACACATTCTATTTACTCTTTTATATAGTAATAGCGGTAACATATCGAATCTTTTGACTCCGTGTGTATTTGTTAATAAAAGAAATCAATTCCGTTGATTATTCATCATCTTCATGTAAACGTTTCTTTACATGGATGGAATACTTAATTCTAAAAATTTAGTGTTAAAGGATTTCGTCTTGTATAAAAGGTTTGAAGTTCTCTATCATATCTCCTTCCCTATACATAAACCTCTCTTTATATATATTTTTTGTTCATTCCATCTGCGATAAGGTATGTAGGGCTTATGATGTCTTATCGTAACGTACTATAATTTATAAAAGGTCTCATGTACTTAGAAATTTTACAAAACACCAAATTTTATACAAAAATCAATTTCTCTTTTGATAATAATCAGAACTATGTAAAGACGACATTATGTATATTTTAATATAACCATAAGTGTACTAGACATCTCTCATGGAAATGACCCTTTAGTTACTTTATAGTAATTGGAAAATCACTTTTCACGAACTAGATCTGTTCATTTCGTTTAAAACATGGAAACCTCTCCCCGACGACCAAAACTTGTAGGAAAGTACACTTACACTAAATAATCGATAACTTCATGTAATCCACAAAATCCTTATTTGTGAAATATTTCTATATAGTTTTACAGAGAGTTTAAGTTTGACGTATAGTGTTCTAAGGAATCGAAATGAATCGTTAATAAGAAGTCTTACTTCCCTTTCGTTTATAAAGGTCGGTAGACGATGTTACCTCACTCTCTATTTCTATTAGTTGGTAAATATAGTATCAAAGATGTTTACTTGGTGTAGGTCCCTTTCAGTAAGGTATACTACAGTAGACCCGTAGAGAATGAGTGTAGAGTGACGAAAAGACACTGATGTCTTTATTATAGGACCGGGAAAAGTAGGACTTTTACAACAACACAAGTCAATGTACACGTTAACCGTTTGTTGTGAAAATAAGTGTTAAGTTAAGGTATAGAGGTTTAGATTTTCAGTGGTTTTGTGATTAATATGTAACAATAAACATTTAATCAACATATAAAGTGTATTTTACGATGAAGTACCAACACTACCGGATAATTCTAATAATCCTGATAGAGGTTCTTTCACTCTTTTAGATTTGATGAGTATATTGGTTAATAAATAAAAGTAGAATTTATAAAGGTCCTTCTACAAGAAATCTGAGGAATCGATTTATGATCACTATCAACGATTCTGAGAATCAGCATAGGCTGAGAAAGTCTGGGGTACCTGACATCAGACGGCCTAGGGAGACAGATACCGTAAGAGATCCGTTCTTATGACCTCACCCCACGGTAAAGGAGGAGGTCCTCTAGAAGGGTTGAGTCTCTAACTTGGATCAGAGGACGCCGAGGACGTACCGCCCACCTAAGAAATGGTGACTCGGTGGTCCCTTCGGGTTTATGATCACTATTATCAATTGATAAACAGCTGGTTTATTTTCCACTATACGTTTGATGGTCCATGGTTTAATTAACAAAATGAGTAGTAGAGTTCGAATATTATTAGGACGTCCTTGTTTATAAGTAGTTACAACGTGTACTCCTTTGAGTTTTTGTTTTTAAGTCCCGGTATCTCTTTCATTTACTGTCTAATCTTAAGGTTGGTCGTGATGCCCGAAGGGTTCAGAAAGATTGGTTGTTCAAAGGGATGTAAATGAAGTGAGTTATTTATGGGTTAGAGAATTCTTAGTTAATATTTCCGGGGTATAATGACACGGGAACCTTAAAATTTTAGACGGGGAAGACCTTAAGGTTCAATACATAAGTGGTCAATGTAATAGAAAGTAGTGAACGATACGGTTTGTACCAGAGATCTGTCCTTTAAATAGATAAGTAAGTTGTCGTAAATAAAATAATTATGTAGATGACACCCTGGTATAGACAAACTGGGTGTTATACAGTTTAGTACTTAAGGTAGGTCTAAGTCCACTGAAATGATGTTTATTTTAATTCACCCTAAAACACTAACTTTAAAATCTTTCCTTTTCTTAGTAGATTCACTAGTTTAATGTAAATAAGGTCTCAGATGAACAACGTTGGTTGGAAGTGCGTGTGTGTGTCAGAGGGAAAAAGGAACGATGAATACCTCTATTATGTGCGAGTACATGAAAAGACCGTCAAAACGTCAAATCAAAACAAATATCGAGGAGTGAGGTATTCCATAACAGAATTAAGATAAGGGGATACGAAGGGGAAGGGTAACAACCATTTTATATAAGATCTCTTCTCAGACTTATATTTCCACCTCAAGATTGAATATAATGATTAAAGAGTATTGATGTCTCAACTATTACTAATAGATCAAAACCCTGTTATAAACAGTTTCCGGGAGATGGTCCTTATTGTTGAGAACCAATTTCCATTGGTCTACAATGTATTGATCAGAACACGGTGCATCGAGAACTGGATGTCTCCATACTTTACGCCTAATTCTCCCTGTCACTACTTCTCTACCGTGATTCATATCTTCTGGAAATTACTACTAGAGTCCTCCGACCCGATTAAAAAAGGATGTACTCACAGAACATAATCTTCCTCTCCTTAAGACCATCAATAGGTATCCTCCCTGTCGAGTCCCCTTCCTGATTCCTACCTCTGGTTCATCCTACGATAACGTTATTAGAGTTGTTAGTAACTGTTCCCGACTTGATTTCACCGTCCCTACCGTTAAGTTCTATTACCTTTTTGACCTCTGTGGGACCTCTTTATGGACATGAAGGGAGTAAGTAAGTAAGTTGTCTAAAAATTATTCTTGATGATGCATGGTCCGTGACACGATCATCGGTCTCTATATTACAACTCATTTCACCCATAACACGTAATAGAGTTTTTTAAATGTATATGTCGTTATTTATAAATGTTTAATACTTCTTTTGTTAAAATTTTTTAGTCTCTCTCACTATTCTACCGGTCCCGTTACCTATCCAACACCTTTTTCTGTTTCTTACCGTAGTTTTGACGGTGACTCGTGAGTTCGGACCTACTGACTTGTTTGCCTCCGTAGTGCCTGTCTTTATTTGACTTAAATATCGTCCGTGTAGTCTGTCACTACATTGGATGAATTTAATATCCTCTCTGAATTTAATATATTTTTGTTTTGTGTCAATCTTTACAACCGGATTCAAATATCTTTTCAGTCTCGTAATCTATGTTTAGGCCCTCGATCGTACTTACGTTTGTTGGTTTTTGAAATCTGAAGAAGTGGTTCGTCCTTTCATTGTTCAAGTACGTCTCCTCGTAATTTCTTAAACGTGAGAACACTCTATTTTCCTTTTCCTTCGATCACTTTTTCTACTTCGGTGTCCTCCCTTTTCTCTTCCTATTGAGGGTGTAGGATTGTCTTTTATATAGTTTTTATAGTTGATGACATATAAAGGTCTTTCTCAAGTTCCTGTTACTCTCTTTTAATAAAACCTGAACTACGATCTTTCTATAGTCCCTGATAATTGACTCGTGAAAGTCATTTTGACACCCATTCAAGTGAAGTATCCATCCTTAGTCCTAAGGGATCTAAAGGACGTTGTGAGGTTAAAGTTAAATAAGACAGAGTCTTACGTGGTACACAAATCTAAAAGGCATACTTTGCCACCATTGTAGTACCATTTCTCTATCTTTGTTACATCAATTTCGAAAGTTCTACAAAGAGTCACTTTCTTTTCATTTATCATTAGTGGTTAGGAATATTGACCTTCCTCTTAGTTCTCCAAAAAATCCTCACTCTTCAGGAGTTGTGTAAACCTTCGTAGTCCCTTGATTCATTGATCACTTCGTCCTTCCATTTCTAAACTGTTTATTTTCCCTTTTATAATTACCGTGATTCACAATCTCTTTCCATCTTCAACTCTAGATATCGTATTTACCTACCATGCAATGAAGAAAATTTATCATCATTCATTTCTTATTTATACGTGTCATTACCTACCCGATTAATTGATCTACGTCCTCAGGAAAGTGTCATATTTACATATAGTTTTAGTTCACCATGTGTAATTTATAGAATATTAAAATAAACAGTTAATATAGTTATTTAGATCGTCCTACTCTCCTCTTCTCTCTTTCTACCTCTGTAAAAGTTCTACTTTCATCCTTGACTCCATTACTACGATCTTCGAGGTATTTGATTTTATATTTGATGTCCTCTAGTCCTAACTAATAAACTAGTAAGACAAACTGACCGAAAGTTATTTATAGTCGTCGTATTTAAGACACGACTATTTAGGAGTTAGGATGGTCTATTTATACCTTCGTAGGACTAGAGTATTTCGATTTCTGAACCGTCCTCGAATTTCTCTCCCTAAACTTTTGAAGACATCAGACTCTCTGACTCAGTTTTTCTCTACCTACTTTATTAATGACGAGTAAGTGTCCCCAGGTTGATTCCAATATCGTTGTTAGACAAGAGGTGAAAGAGGTAGAGAAATACGTTTTCGGTGACAGAGTCATTCTGAAAGTTATGTGTAAGATAGATTTTGACGTCGAAGAGATGGGTAGAGATGGAGACTAAGGACGAGGGACGAAAGTCAGATTTATGAGGAGTTATGAATATGAGAGACAACGCGATATATAAAATGAAATACCAGGGTAAATAATGGGTAGAGGGGGATGGTCTTTCATTCGTTCTCGTTCCTAAAACAGACAAAGAAGTGGTGAGAGAGAAGTCACGGATCTTGTTTCGTCCAACTTAGGAGACATATTCTCTCTCAACAGTTTACATTCACTGAAAAAGTCATCGTGGTTCAATAAACCCAACCTCTCTTCGACTTCTGTTTTTGTCTACTGTCCATTTAATCCCCAAACCTTAATTGTATATGTATGAGGATATATATTTTATCTATTGGTTATTCCTGGATGATATATCGTATTCCTTGATATGAGTCAATAAAACATTATTGGATATTCCTTTTTCTTAGTTATGTATATATACACATTGACTTTGATTGTGTTGTAACATTTAGTTGACCTGAAGTTAAATTTTTTTGTCTACTATCTTTACAAGGTCCCACCTATCACTGTCATTAAGTTTCCTTTCTCGTCGAGATCTTACGATTGTCGATCACCTTTCATCCCAGTGACCCCAGTCCCTTCACCTTACTACTTCGTGTCCCATTACTGGTGGTACGGTTGTCATCGATATTTACGGTGGAGGGAGAATTCTGCCGGTGTTCCGTCGTCCATCTCTCTAACCCCCCATAGTTCGATGTTCTAGGTGCACTTTTTGTCACAACGGACCGTGTATCAATCACTATTCACAACAACGAATCAACGATTCGACACAGGTTGAGATGTTGGGCTACCCGACATCGGGCTGTCCTAAGAGAGAGGTGTCCTAAAGGGTCCATTCTTATGACTTGACCCAACGGTAAAGGAAGAGGTGCCACAGAAGGACTGGGTCCCTAGTTTGGGTGTAGAGGACATGGTCGTCCGTCTAAGAAATGGTGCGTCGGTGTCCCCTTCGGGTCCATGTGCAATCGACCATGGTAAAAAAATAAAAAAAATTGGACGAGACCAGGTCTCTGTGACTCCCGATTCCGTTGAAGTACTGAGGATTCAGGTATAGTGTGACCATAGACCAGTCTCCCTATTAGGATGTCAACGCTCTTTTAGGACTAGAGAAGTGATTATTCGTTCAGAGTTCGTGTCGTATATGGAGAAAGACCTTTTAGTCTTAAACGGTTGGAACAGTTCTACATTAATTCAGTGGGTTGAAACGACTCGGTGTGGTATGACCATAAATGAGTATGTGTGTATGTGTGTGTGTGGAAAAGACCTAGTGAGTATACATGGGTGTTGAATTTTAATGTGTGCGATTTTGTACGGACTGTGTGCGGTTCTGAGTACCTTCTTCGTGACGATACGACGGAAAAATGTGGCGTCGAGACGATTGTCTCAGTCTATTGTCGGTTGAGATTGGGAACCCAAGTCGGGTGAATCGGAAAGAAATATAGTACAGACATCTTGACTTTGGTACGAGAAAACGGGGATAGTCAATGGAGTACCCACCGGCCCCCACCCCCTTTACCTTAGTAAAAAGGTTAATCTTCCAGTAAAAGTCATGGTTCGATTGTTGTATAAAGGTACAATTGACCGAAGTTTATTTCTCGTATACAGTAGGAGAAGTAACAAGTGACTTAACAAGCTCACTCACTTACCCCCTCCACGGTCTCTCCGTGTCGATTCGTGGTTGTTTCAATTTAGTGGACAGGTTCCAGTATATTGGACATTTACCACTCTGGGTCTACTGAGACTGGGGTTTCGGTTGTAGTAGAGGGTCCAAATTCTATCGCACTGAAGACACAACAGGTAAAGACTCACGACTCTTCCTCTAGTACCGTATCGTTCGAGAGTTTTTCCCTGATATCTGAAAAGGAAGGTTTTAAATTCTTTTTAGGAAAAGGTTTAGGATTGTTATAGATGATAGAAAGTTATAAGACGTAACTGTAAAACTTTATTCAGTATAAACAATCAATTTTCTTTTGTATAAAGACGTCGTTTGAAAAGACCGGTCTTCAATTAATTTAGGGGAAATCCATTCCTGGTAAAAAGTCATTTAAAAGTTCCTTTTTTTATGATTAACTAACATTTCGTCAAATTTAGTCAAAGACATGTACAAAAGTTCGACACACATACACTACACTCAAACTTTTCGGTGTCATACCAACAATCTCCAACAAGAGAAAGAGACAGAGTGTATGTGTGTGTCAGTACAAAGAAGTAAGTATACTGTTTATTACATATACTACTCTGTCTTATCTTTTCCCCTTCCTGTAGAACTACATCTTTGACGGAAGACAGGATCGACTCTTGAACTAGTATTTTTACATTTTGAACAGTAGTAGTGAATAATCGGTAACTGCCAACCGTCCTGTCCGTAACTTCTTACAATATTTTTACATTTATGTACCAGAAGATGTTTTTTCTTTGGTTTACCTTTTCTCTTTATTTTTATACATCCTCATCCACACCCGTAAAGGTAAGTACGTAAAAAAAAAGAAATGAGGGGGTCCATTAACATACTGATAAAGACCGACTGTCTAAGAAGGACTATCATCAACGGACGGGGACGTCTTACTTAGTGGCGGTTTGAATCCCCGAATTGTGATGTTCGTAAATACTAGAGTCAAAACTCCCAGTCCTTAAACCTTCAACGGACTCGACCCACCAAGACTGAGCTCTAGAGAGGACTTCAACGTCTGTTTCATGACCGTCCCCGACGTCCGTCGACTACCGAACCGACCTCGACCTCCTGGTCGAAGATTCGAGTACGGACACCAACGACCGTCTTCGGAGTCGAGAAGTGACCGACAACCGGTCTTGTTGCCAAGGAACGGTGGACTAGGGGGGGTTCCGGACGGACACATGGAGTCCTGTGTCGTCCACCGAAGGGGATCGTACTCGTCTGTCTCTCACTCACGTGGTCTGTCTCTGTCTTGGTTCCTTTGTGGTGACATAGAAAGTCCGGAGTCTGTGTCTTCAATATGGGTAGTCAAGGCGGTGTCAGTCACTTAGTCTTCACTCAGTGATTCATGTCGGACGTGAGTTCCCCTCCCTTAGACCTGAGGTGTAAGACCTCTCTCCTTATAACTTATCAAACACCCGTAGAGAAATTTGTTGATATGGGTGATTGTGTGAGAAACGGGGAGGGGGGTCAAGAAAGAGCTTGGGGACGGGTACATAATCTGAAGGACTTGGTCGTAATTGGTGTTAGTATATACTTATGTGAACTAAAGTCATAAATGATACGTAGACTATGGTAAACTATCAATGTGTATTTATTTACTTCGGTTCGCGGAGGGGGATATTTCGTTCATCTTTCTTTAATTGTCTTTTGTCTACTTATATATCACACCGTCACTATTTACGATATAGTTTTTTATTACTTTTTTGTCCGATTCATAAATCTTTCAATTTATCGGCTTTATTAAGAGTCTATGTGGGTGTATAGTATGTACTTCACCTGTGTGACGAAGAACCGGAACTTTTGAGTTCACTGAAGTTGGATGATTTTGGTAATAGAAACAGGAACTGGTCTACGAAGAAGGGAAGATTGTAAGTACGTTCTGGGTCGTCGATCTAAACGAAGACACAAGAAAGAGGGTCGAAACGGTCGTGGGACGACTTATACGTTTCAGAATTTTTTGTCGGTCTTTTTAGAGAGAGTCGAGGAAGGGTTTCCCGGTAAAGAAGAAAGAAAACAACGACCGAGAGGAGGTACTTTTAGACCGTGCATTACGGAGGGGAAGACCTTTTGGTGTCCGACGCGACCTTGATTACAGACGAGAGGTGGACTCCATGTAGTTATTGTTTCGGGAGTGAGGGTGGACCTCATCCCTTTTGCAGGACAGATAACCATCCTCGGTAGAATCGAGAGTAACAGATTGGCAGTCAAATAGATAGAAATGGATCCTAGGTGGAGGAGAAGTGACCCAGGGGTTACAAAGATGATGGGTTAGTCCTAAGGTTGTGTGGAGATTTTTGTTACATATTGTTTGTGTTGTTTGCTTCAAGGGTTTCGTGACTTATCGAGTTTCCCAGAAATATAGCACATTGAAACTCCATAATACAATAATGGATAAAGATCATGAATAGTGGCCTCTTCCGTTACCGTGGGGTGAGGTCATGAGAACGGACCGTTTAGGGTACCTACCTCCTCGGACCATCCGACGTCAGACGCCCCAGCGATTCTCAGCCTGTACTGACTCGCTGAAGTGAAAGTCAAAAGTGAAAGTACGTGACCTCTTCCTTTACCGTTGGGTGAGGTCACAAGAACGGACCTCTTAGGGTCCCCACCCCCTCGGACCACCCGACGGTAGATACCCCAGTGAGTCTCAGCCTGTGCTGATTTCACTGAATCGTCGTCGTCGTCGTCGTCATGAGTCAGTGGTAAACTTGGAGATTGTTGAGAACATAAACCACTTGTCACTCGTATCCTTTCAAAGTCTAATCCTCCTCTAAAACAGTAACAACGAGTCAGTGATTCAGTACAGGTTGAGAAACACTGGGGTACTTGACGTCGTACGGTCCGAAGGGACAGGAAGTGATCGAGGATCTCAATCCGATTAATGACCATTACCGTCTAAAATATTTGACCCGATGTTAACTTTTGAATTTTCAACTAAAGGAAGTTTCCGGTTTTAGAGAACAAATACGAAATAAATCTCAATAAAGAAGAGGGGTAAGTAGACACGTGATCAACAAATAAATTCTCTTAGGTTCAGTACTCTATAACTATATCGTATAAATCTTTTAGTTGATCGAGAGAGAAAACGAACGGTGTAATGAGGTCTATCTTTATGTGTAACCGTATAGTGTACTCGGAAGGACCAATTGAAGACAAGTGTCAACGGGATGGTGAACTTCTTATACTTTTAACCTTGAAAGGTGGTTACCGTCTGTTATATTAACTTAAGTCCAGTCAAGTCAAGTCACCGAGTCAACACAGGCTGAGAGACACTGGGGTACTTAGTGTCGTGTGGTCCGGAGGGACAGGTAGTGGTTGAGGGCCTCAAGTGAGTGTGTAGCTCAGTCACTACGGTAGGTCGGTAGAGTAGGAGACAGCAGGGGAAGAGGAGGACGGGGGTTAGGGAGGGTCGTAGTTTCAGAAAAGGTTATTCAGTTGAGAAGTGTACTCCACCGGTTTCATTACCTCAAAATCGAAAAATCGGAGTAAGGAAAGTTTCTTTAGGGTCCTGACTAGAGGAAGTCTTACCTGACGAATCTAGAGGAACGACAGGTTCCCTGATAGTTCTCAGAAGAGGTTGTGGTGTCAAGTTTTGGTAGTTAAGAAGCCGCGAGTCGGAAGAAGTGTCAGGTTGAGAGTGTAGGTATGTACTGGTGTCCTTTTTGGTATCGGAGCTGATCTGCCTAGAATCAGCTGTCTCATCACAGAGACGAAAACTTATACGATAGATCCAACCAGTATTGAAAAGAAGGTTCCTCATTCGCAGAAAATTAAAGTACCGACGTCAGTGGTAGACGTCACTAAAACCTCGGGGGTTTTTTACTTCAGACTGTGACAAAGGTGACAACGGGGTAGATGAAGGGTACTACACTACCCTGGCCTACGGTACTAGAAGTAAAAGAGTTACAACTCGAAATTCGGTCGAAAAAGTGAGAGGAGAAAGTGAAAGTAGTTCTCCGAAAAATCCAGGAGAAGTGAAAGACGGTATTCCCACCACCGTAGACGTATGGACTCCAATAACTATAAAGAGGACCGTTAGAACTAAGGTCGAATACGAAGAAGGTTAGGTCGCAAAGAGTACTACATGAGACGTATCTTCAATTTATTTGTCCCACTGTTATATGTCGGAACTGCATGAGGAAAAGGATAAACCTTGGTCAGACAACAAGGTACAGGTCAAGATTGACAACGAAGGACTGGACGTATGTCTAAAGAGTTCTCCGTCCAGTCCACCAGACCATAAGGGTAGAGAAAGTCTTAAAAGGTGTCAAATAACACTAGGTGTGTCAGCTTCCGAAACCGTATCATTTATTTCGTCTTTATCTACGAAAAGACCTTGAGAGAACGAAAAGGGTACTAGGTCGTCTACAACCGTTAAACTAGAGACCAAGGAGACGGAAAAGATTTTGGTCGAACTTGTAGTCCTTCAAGTGCCAAGTGCATAGCGACTTCGGACCGAACCTCTTAAAACTCGTAATGAAATGATCGCACACTCTACTCACGTTAACACACCATCAAACTCGTAAGAAACCGTAACGGAAAGAAACCCTAACCTTACTTTTGACTGGAAAAGGTCAGGACACGGGTGACGACTCAAAAGGTTTAAAAGACCGTATAACTCACGTCGTGAAAGTGTCGTAGTAGAAAGTCCTAAACTTTATCAAGTTGACCTTAAGGTAGTGGAGGTGATCGAAACAAGATCTCAGGAGGTTTAAAAGACTTACCATGATCCGACGTACAACCATAAAATGAAAAAGGGGGAGACTGGACTTAGACGGTATAAGTACAGAAATGTAATTTTTTCGTGAGTCGTGTGTAGAACACCATATTTCATGTAAAGGATCTCAGAAGTAGTTAAAAAGAAAAAACGTAAAGAGTAATTCGTATGGGATTAGAATATTCAGACAAGGTGATCTGATCAATATTTTCGATAAAACAAATTTTATAGAGTCGTAGGTCATCTACTATCTTTATTTTGGCATTGATCGTGATTGATCTTCTTTTGTATCACTACTTAGTGGTGTCCTCCGGGGTTCGTGGGGGTCTCGAGACAGTGGAAGAAACCAATACCGGGGAATTAGGATGTGTCAGTGCGCGTGTTAGTCTCCTTTTAAGCTCCCACCAAGTCAGTCCGTGGTTAGAAAATCGTGACAGAATGAGTCGACCCCGACGACATTGTTTAATAACATCTGATCCTCGAGTTTTCGTTGTGTTTAAATAAAGAGTATCACCATCTCCGACTCTACAGACTCTAGTCCCACGGTCCCAGCGACCCAAAACTACTCTCGAGAGGAGAGTGAAACGTCTACTGACGGAAGGACTACACATGAGTGCACCACCCTTCTCTCTTTGTCCTTCGTTCGGGAGGTACAGAGAAGAATGTCTGTGATTACGGTACTCTCGTCTAAGTGTGAATACTGGATTAATGGAGGGTTTCCAGGACAGAGGGTTATAGTAGTGTAACAGTTAGTCCCAAAGTTGTACGTTTCAACCGCCCCAATGTTTGTAAGTTAGGTATCGTATAATTTGATAGTAACATTATTTGACTTTTATAACATAGTTAATAGAGTTCAAAGGTGTACATTAGGGAATGTATTAATTACTTTACCTTTAACCGGAATAAGGACGGTTTTATCCCTGGAATTTACTTTACAAAATGATTTTAATCAAATTTTTTTTTTAGGAGTAGTCAGGAGTCAAGTCAAGTCTTAAAAACGACGTAACATGTTCTAAGTGTGTTATTAGTGTTCGGAGTCGTTGGGACTAAGGACGGTCGACTACTAATAAAACCCAGTTACGAGAGTTTAGTAGATTTTGAGACTCCTTTGTGATTTGTCGTATCACATCAATGGACCCTTTTGTAGAGTAAAATGATACGTTTAAAATTTGTAAAATTAACAAAGTAAATTTTTCAATGTTTTCTTTAGACCTTCCACCTTTTATTAAAATTTTTTATAACAAATTTTGTGAAAGATTGTGATTCAAGTCTTCTTTGTTAGTGAAGGTTATGAAACTGGTGGACTACGCTTCTTGACTGAGTAGTCTTTTCTGGGACTACGACCCTTTCTAACCTCCGTCCTTCTCTTCCCCTATTGTCTCCTACACTACCAACCTATCGTAGTGACTGAACTACCTGTACTCAAACTCTTTCGAGCCCGTCAACCATTACCTGTTCCTTCGGACCGCACGATGTCAGGTACCCCAGCGTTTCTCAGTCTGTGTTGACTCACTGACTTGACTTGACTTTGTAAAGGTTACTAACGTTATAAAACTTTCGGTAATTACACGAAAAATAAGACTGAAAAACTCATTCTCTGGTAGTATAACTAACTGTAGACCGACCCCCTCCCCCATCTCTCTTCCTAAAAAAGTAAGTTTCTACGTTTATTCCCGAAGGAACCTCCGAGTCACCATTCCTTAGGCGGACGGTTACGTTCTCTGTGCCCAAACTAGGGACTAGGTCGTTCTAGGGTGTACCACGACTCGTTGTTTCGGACACGCGGTGTTGATAACTCGGACACGCGGTATCGACGATTTCGGACGCGTAGGCTCTCGGGTGCGAGTTGTTCTCTTCGGTGATGTTACTCTTCGGACGCGTGACATTGATCTGTCGTCGGGGACAAACGGTGTTGATCTCCTTTGTGGGCACGTCGTTGTTTCTGGGTCGTGTCGGTTTTTATGTGTTTATTTAATATAATTCCTACGTTTCTCTTTCTTACTAAAGGTCAAAGATTGTGCGTTTTATTCTAATACGTCGTTCTTTATTGAAACTTACAGTCCGTAAGGAAAACTCACTGATATCAGAGGTCCTCTTATCCATAAAAGACAAAACAAATACCGACATAGACGATACTTGTCTCGGGTCATTGCCTGAGAGTTGTTTCTCGTCTGTAAGTTGTTTATAAATCACCTACTTACTTGTTTACTTGCTCCCTCAAATATAGAAATAGAGGAGGAAATTATGTAGTCGTTGGTTCGGACCTCAACGGTTAAGTTGGACCTCAACGGTTTAAGTACCTTAAAAGGGGATCTCATCTTTTATGTTGAAAGACATTATTACTTTCGGATAAGATAGTTTTTTTCTTACACGACGACCCTCTCCGTCCCCGTCCTTCCTCCAAAGTGGGAATAGAGGGGTTTCTCTGATATCTCCTTCTCTTTTCCTCTTCGTTCTGATGGTCTTACACACGGGACTAAAGGCACGTAACTTGTTCATTTCTGTTCCGACTTCCGTCTACTTTTAGGTTGGGGTAAAACAAAGTCTGAAGACTTTTTCTACCGGGAACACACCGAGAGTGTGGTTGGGTTCCTTAACGATACAGTTAGACGGTCCCACCGAACCAGTTTCTTTCCATGATTTTAAATCGTAAAGTCTCGTTGAAATGGACCAAGAAGACACCGTGTCTACTCTAGTTCTTCATCGACGTCCTACTGGTTCCTCGGGCCGTCTTCCCCGTGGCACCACCCTTTGTTTCATCTCGACTTCGTTCCGGATGTTTGATTTCCAGTCCAGGGGTGACTTGCTCTCAGTCTTGACTGAAGGCTCGTGCCTTGGCGACGACCCTCCCCGGCAGAAGGGTCCACATAATCAAAGATAACGACACTTTGATTACTGGTGTTTAACTCGTCGATTGTGTTATGTGTACAAAATAGAGTGTCAAAGAGACTAGTTTTCAGATCCGCCCCGAATTGACCCAGGAGACGAGTCCCCGAGTGTCCGATGTCAGTTCCACAGCCATCCGACGTAAGAGTACGTTTCCGAGTCTCAGTCGAAAGTTGGAGTGAGTTCCCCAACCGTCTTAAGTAGAGTAAAACCGATATTTTATCTCTCGCGACTCACTCAAGAAGGACTGACAACCGAGCCCCAGTGGAGGTCTCGATTCCTGGTGGGTGTCGCAGAACGGGTGACCGTAGGAGTGACAAACTGGTATGAAGTAGTCTGGGTGTCCTCAGAGAGGGCGAGCCCCAGAAACTGGAGGTTTTCCCCGTCAGGAAGAAAATTCCCGAGAGTGGACTAATATAGTCGGGAGTGGGGGCGGGGAGTTCTATTGACAGGAAAGTCAAATGAGTTTTAGTCAACTAGACCCTGGAATTAATATAGACATTTGAGGGAAGTGGAAACCGTATATTACATTATCGGTGCCCATACTGTAGTAAAGTGGAAACGATGCAAGTCGACCGATCTTCGTTAAGGGCCCAGAGTGAAGTTTATTCCTCTCCCTAGTGTGTTTCTACACTTGTGACGTTAATCAATCCCAGTGGGATCCCAGACAAAAGGTGTGGTCTTTTTGATCCCATCGTGGGGAGATAGGTCGTCTCCCCTTTCTCGTTTCCAGTACACTCCGTCTACCGTTGGTCCCACTACTACCACTGTGGTGAGGTCTGTGAAGTCTCCGATTTCTTGGAGGTGGTGGTTTACCAGTGAGAAGTGGAAGGAGAAGGGTTTTAGGTCTTTGTTAGAGTCCTCCTCTGTTCCTCCTTCTTCCCCTGAGTTTTGGGGTCTTTAATTGGTCAAAGGCGAGATCTTTGACTTGAAGTGGATTTGACAAATACAGAACTTCCGTCTCATTTTAGTCTCAATTGTGAAGTGGAAAATTGAGAATACCTGGTTCAATTAATCTTTGTTTTATTGGTTGTGTATAAAGTGTCTGTAGGTCTCTCTACACATTATTTTTTTTAGTACACTGAACGGTGTGGATAAAAATACTTCTAAACCATTTAGGTACCTCTCACAGAGTCAGAAACCACTTATACCGATTTCGATGGGAGAATCTTACCTGGTGGTATTTTATTCTGGTAAAATTTATTTAAATTCACAACGTATTATAAGTGATGTTTATTATTAGGAAAATAGAACTTGTATTTCTTTTTCTATGTATTAAAACGATCCTCTTTCAATCAGAAACGATGGTTTTTCAGTCCAAAAGGAGCAGAGATGGTCTATGTACAACTTATTTCTTAAGGTGAATTTGACAACATCTTTATCTTCGGTTAGGTCGCGTAGATGCACAGAGTTCAGTCGGAAAGTCGTTGACGTACACGTACGTCGAATGTTGTCTTCAGAGACGATCGACAAACAATCTTAAATATTATGTAGACGTTGTAATTGATGGTAAAATTGGTAACTAATATACGATGTGTGATACAATTCACGAAACATATTAAAGTCCTTTAGTAATTTTGGATACTGTTTATACATTTATACGGGTAAAATGTCTGTTTTCTTTGACTCCGTCACTTTCGTTAAACGGGTTCCAGTGTGTTTCTCAGGATGTCCTTAAATTTGAGTCTAGGTGTACCAAGGTTGTCGGTACGAACCTTAGGAACGTGATATGGGCAGTCACGTACACCTAACCAGATGTTTTCGGATGACTTGAGTCTTACATGGATTTATGTCATAACGTTAACATGGATACTGAAAGTCTTTACTATGTTGTCGTTTTACATAAGGTTGTGTCTTTCGGAGGAAGGAGAGGGAAAAAGTCGGGACCTCTTTTATTCCCGTCTCAGTGAGACTAAAGTAGCACCGAAGGATGGAGGTCCTTTCGTTCTTCTACGGAGGTCGAGGTTCAGACACGACCAACAACAAGAGTGTTCGACTCACTCACTGTCTGTAAAAGTCCTCACCCACTCGGTCCCTCAGGTGTCGGAGGACGGTGTAAGTTCGGGGTCCAGTGAGGAGTCAGACCCTACGAGGGTACAGTGTGAGAATGAAGAGGAGGAGTCCGGGGTCCCTAACCGGATGAGGACGAACAAAGGAGATTAGTTCCAAAAAGAGAAGAGATTGGAAGATGTTTTGTCTTCGACCGGAGTTCAGAAGATTTAAAATTGGAAGAATAGTCTCTTTTTTTTTTGTTTAGTATTCAAGGGATAAGAAGGATGGGAAGGATATTCTACACTTTCGAGTGTAAACGTACATTAACAGTCACTGGTCTGACTCTCTAAGTCCACTTTTTCCTCCACTGATATTGGTCAACGATACTGTTGTCCTTCTATACTTTACCGTATCGTTAAGTATCCTGTTCGAAAAATTTAATGTATTTAAACTTAATAAAGTTCTTTGGTAAGTTTTGATGTGTATATATTTACTGACCAGTCAACTTTCTTACTTCATATAGTGTGTTTATTTGGTGGAACTTAATTAGTCTGTCAATTTCTAGACATGTGTTAAAAATAGGAGTTCTCTGACGTTGTCCCTCTTAATGAATGTTAAGACCTCGGAGACATTTCAATGTACAGTTAGTCCGACTAGGTCGGCGTAATTATAATTGCACAAAGTACAGATGCCGTCGAGATTCTTAATTCAGTGTTGATCTAATGTGCCGGTTGTCGTACTTAGTCTTCGTAAACGGAAGTGTCAAATTATGACAACTGATAACGGAGAGAGAATTTTACAAGAGAGGGATCCAAAGGGTTTGTGAAGTGAGTAAATGTCGCAAGTAACGAGAGTCTTAAGGAGAGAGAGAGACCATAAGGGTTCTAAAACATCTACCATGAGTAAGAAAACAACAGATAATCGTACAGGAGTCAGTAATGGAGATTAGACTACAGAGGGTTTATAAATGGAAGTAAGGGGTCGGGAGAGGTCTCTCCGTCTGGAGTGTAAGGTTGACGTACTCCTTTAGAGGTGAACGTACAGGATTGTCGTAGAGTTTTAACCATGAGGAGATAAATTCGAATTTCTAATAAAGAGGATAATCACATAAGGGACTACTCTAATTACCGTGGTCGTAGAAGGTCCTTAAGTCCGTTTTTAGAAAAATCAGTGACAGAAAGGGCAGAAAGAATATAGGTCCGAGTTTTCAGAATAATTAAGATGGAGGTATCGTCGACAAATCAGACACACGAGGTTATGTCAGTTGTGTCCGTGGTGGTTCAGATCTTGACAGATAATGGAGGGTAGATTCGATGCCGGTACCCGAGGGTTGAAGAGAGGGACTAAAGTCCGAAAAGAATGAAGTGACAACAAGTATGTTAAGACTAGTATTCTTAGTATACTCACCCAAAAGATTATACAAAGATCTGAAACGTGTTGTGGATGACTTAGTCTTAAATATCGTCTCCCCGAACTCTTGAATATAAAAGGATTCATAGTGGTCTCTAATGAGATTAGTCTACTTGTATCAAACGAATCATGATGTCTGACTTAATTAAGTACCGGGAACTGGTTTTAAAAGGTACCGAAGGTAGCGACCATTTTAGTTCAGGTTTAAAGACAGAACTGTAAATTCCGGGAGGTGTTAGATCAGATATATGTAGGAAGGACAGTAGAAGGGCTAATAAAGAAGAGTGCATGAGATACGGTTTTGGTGTGATAAACAGTACGGTCTTAAAAAGAACAAAAGGGAAGTGTCACTAAAACAAGTGTATCATGGGAGTCGGACCTGACGGGAGATTACGTAGTTAGAGACACAAGTTTGGGATAGGTAGGAAGTTTCAAGTAGAATCGAGACGAGTAAGGGGTAAAAACATCGTAATGGTGTCGTTCAGCTATGTACGTAACAACACGATAATATAACGATAAAAACCCACATACGGACGGAGAGAAGACATTCTAATTCGAGAGACTCCTTCTACTGATCGGCAAAAGGGAAAAATAAGACAATAACTTCACGAATATCATTCGTCGTGTATCAACCACGAGTTTTACAAACGTATTTATTCATTTGCTATATCGTCTTTGCTAGTCTTGGTCACCGAACCTCGTTTACAAATAGATAATAAGGGAGATGAGTGGGTGTACCGGGTGGAGTAATAGTGACGGACTTAAGTCCCGAAAAAGAAGGAGGAATGATCAGTTCAGGACGTCAGAAATTCTGTGACAGAGAGGTTAATATCCGGTGGTTGATAAACGTAGTCTTACTATGTCCAAAAACAATTTTACGTCTAAAGGTCCAATGACGAGAGTCTGGACTTAATGTTAGAGACTCTCTTCCTTGGATTACTAGGTGTAAAAACTAGTCGTCGTCGAGGGTTCCCTAGGAAAACGTGTCCCTACAACTTTTATAAACGAAAATTTGGACCAATTTCGAAGTGAGGATCTTTTAAGTTGTCAAACTCCGAAATGATACCCGAACTACGGTACAACGACGGAATACTAGAACAAATGATAAATGGAGATAAAAATAACCATCTGGTTTTTGAAGTAAACCGAAAAAGACAGTCTACGACACCTTTTTAGGTTTACTTGAAAAAACAGTCGGGTTGTAAAACATCCAGGTCTATTAATATTATAAACATTCAACAGTTATAATTTGTCATGACATCTCTCTTACAGTATATATTATGTATGCATCATTATTAAATGTTACACGGGAACCTTAGTTGGACGGAGGTTAGTCTATAGTCGAGATCATGAATCCTCCATGTATCGGAACTCACTCAATGAACTGGGGAGGTGCAGAGGTGAAAGGGTGAGTATTTTATCTTAGTACTACGATGAATGTAGTATCCTGACAACACTTCTAACGTACCCTATTAAGTACATGTCATGTTCGTCTCATGGGGTTCTCTGTAATCAGTAATAATGACGACGTATTAATAGTGATAGGTTTTTCAGAAAAATAAGATGAACCCATCTATCCTGTGTTTTAATTTCCTCTGATTGTTCTGTCAGGAAAGTTAGACACAGTGGATATGATGTCTCAATAAGACATGTACGTTATCACCCATTTTGATAATCTGTGTTGTTTTTCCCGAGGTTTAAATCTACTAGGTTATGACTTTGTAGTATGTGTTGAGATTATAGGTCCCCCGAAGGGAACACCGAGTCATCCTTTAATTAGGTGGACGTTATACCTCTGAACCCAAACTAGGGACCCAACCCTTCTAGGGGACCTCTTCCCTTTCCGATGGGTGAGGGCATAAGACTGGACCTCTTAAGGTACCTGACATATCAGGTACCCCAGTGTTTCTCAACCTGTGCTGACTCTCTGAATTTTTTTTTTGTTTTTTTATAGGTGTCGGAGTTAGATAGGAAATCAAGATTTCCGTCGACTGTATCTCCGTTAAAGATAGATTCGGTACTGTTTACAGATAGAGACAAAACTTTAAAGTAATCAGATAGATACAGGGTTACCCTCGTATTATTGAAAAGTCAAACACTAAAGGTCTGATTCCATCAAACTGACTACGAAGAGAAGTCTCCAGATCTATCGTAGTGGGTCGTAGATCAAGTAACGAGAAAGGGAGAGTAGTGAAGTTGGTATCTCTCACAAGTTCCTTTACGCAAGAGAAGTTCTAGGATTAAAGTTAGAAACCTGTATATATGGGTCTTGGCTCTGACGACCTAGTATGCCATGAAGATAAAAATTAAAAAGTTCCTTGAGGCTATTAAAACCCTTTCCGACATGGTAAAATGTAAAGGTGGGTATCACATGTTCTTAAGGTAAAGAGGTGTTGAAACGGTCGTGAATAGAAAACAAAAAAATTATTATTGGTGGGATTTTATACGTTACATTATAGAGTAGAAACATCAAAACGAAACGTAAAGGAACTACTAATCACTACAACTCGTTACAAACTAAACAGAGAGTTTACACATACAGAAGAGACCTCTTTATAGATGAGTTCAGGAAACGGGTAAAAATTAGTCCAATAGGCTTGAAAAAAGACAACTCAACTTAAGGAAAATACAAATCCTTTAATTGAAGAGTCGTCTATGTACCAAACGTTTATATAAAAAAGGAGTAGGAATTCCAACGGAAAAGTGAGACAACTGACAAAGAAAACTTATTTAAAGTTCACAACTTGTCGAAACGTTAGGACCCTATTTAGGGTGAAGTAGTACCATATAATAGGAAAACGTACGATAACGATCATAAAACAACTTCTAAAAATGTGATATAAGTATTCGTTATAACTAGACATCAAGAGAAGTGAGTACTACCGAAACAGACTAAAACCATAGACCCATTGTTACTGGAGTATCTTACTCGACCCTTCACTAAGAGATAAAAGTCTTGTCCAACACTTCTTAAACATAAGTAAGAAGAAATTTTAAGTATCTGAAGTGGTCACTTCAGAAGACCCAGTATGACTCTGTACAAAATACCGGATTATGTACCAAATAGACCTTTACAAGGAACACTTGAGCTCTTTTTAAATATGAGACAATAAACACCCATCTCCCAAGGCATCTACAGAAAATCCAGACCAACCAAATATATATCACAACAACTTCAGAAGGAGTCCCTGTCAAAGATGACTGACGAAAAAGGATATTTACCCGGTAGCAAAGGACAAAGAACACACAGAGTATTATAAACCGACTTTTAACCTGTAATATTTATTATATTACGTCGTTGAGACTTTTATTCTAAATGTGTGTGCGTCTCATAAAAGAAAAACGACAAATGACGACAACGACTTTTTCACTTTCGTAATGACGATAAATAAACGCATCACTAAAAGGACCTGATATTTAAGTCATGTCAGACATAGGAAACAGTATACATTGGTGACTTCAGAGACGAACAAATCAAGTCACTAGTCGACTACCGACTTGTCTTTAAAGGAACTTACGGAACTTGGTCATTTAGAGGGTTTGAAACGACTTTCCGATACACGTACACACACACAACTGCATACTCAGTTAGAGACCCAGTCCTTTTAGGGGACCTTTTCCTTTACCGTTGGGTGAGGTCATAAGAACGGACCCTTTAGGGTACCTGTTTCCTTAGACCGCCCCATGTCAGGTACTTCGACGTTTATCAGCCTGTACTGACTCGTTGACTCGTACGTACGTGTCGGTATATTTTTGTACATCCATGTACAAAAATTGTCTAGATAAGTATTGACAGTTTTTGCCTTTTGGTGAGTTACAGGTGGTTGACTACTCATTTTATTTTTCCTTGTTTGATGACCATATACGTCGACATACAAACTTATAGATTATCTAGTACGATGTATTTTCTTCAGTCGGAGTTTTCCGATGTATGACATTCTAAGGTAAAGATACTATAAGATCTTTTCCGTTTTGATAAATTATTTTATCTAATCACCAACTGTTCTGACCCCAACACCCTTTCCTTACTGAAGTTTCCCTGTACTCTCTTGTAAGTCTTACTCTTCCTTTAATTTATTTCTCCATAAACGTCCCGTCCTTATCTCTGCGTCTGTATCCTTTGTCTGAACACCTGTGTCGCCTCCTACCCTACTTAACTCTCTCGTCGTGACTTTGCAAATCACTGGTATACGTTTTGTCTATCGATCACCCTTCAACGACATAATGTACCCCTCGAGTCGGACCACGAGACACTGGTGGACCTCGCCACCCTACCCCACCCCCACCCAGTCCTCCTTTCCCTGTGTCCATATGAATACCGACTAAGTACAAATACATACCGTCTCCGGTTATGTTGTAACATTTCGTTAGTAGGAGGTTATTTTTTATTTTCTTCTCCAATTGGACCGATACACGTAAATACCTATCATTTTCTTTGTATGTAGATGTGTTCCGTTTAAAATGATATGTATCATTTAACGGCGCCGGTCGTGTTCGTTCTCAGCGTGGACGTGTCCCTCTCTTGCCTCGCAGGGGCGATTCTTTTATTCTCTCTCTGTTTTCTACCCCAACTCTCCTAGTCTGGTTTTACCGACTATGGAACGAAATAATACAACGTCGTATATATCCCATTTCATGCACTAAAGACTGGAAATGTTCTAACAAAAATTAGAGGTCTATGTTAGTGGTCTGGGCATGGTAACATATGTCTAGTGTTATTCGATTAGATAGAAGATACTTTACAACGGCTTTGGTTTGTAGAACCTCGGAATTCCCGATATTTTTAAGAACTCCCACCGCCCTGTCCCTCGAATCCGTGTACAGGATCCCGAGACGTATTGCGGCTCGTCGAGGGTTCTGAATTGGGAAGTGCCCGTCAGGGGGCGTCATTTAATCTGGAGTTTCCTTTTTTTTGAGGAAGGACGAGATTTATAAAAAGAACCAAATTAATCAAATCGGATTCTGATGGGAGATCGAGACCGGTCAGAAATTAGTAATAAACAAATCGTCTGATAGGTCTTAATTTTATAGGAAGTACTTGTAGATTTATACATTATTATAGTGCTCAACAGAAGGGTGTTTTACACATTCTCTTAAGTTATCCTCTTTCCTTTTTTTTAATTAAACTATTGTATTGATGTTCCTCTAAGTTACAGTGTAAAAGGATTATTGTTTTTCTATTTTTGTACTTACGACTAGTTATCGACTAATCGTTGATCATTATATTTTGGTATAGTATCCGATGATACATCGGTAATTTTATTAATACTTTAATATATAGTTATAAATAATTGTACTTTTCAATAGTTATAGATATCGTAACACAATTCCATTTTCGCTTACTAATTTATCATACGATCACACTAAAATAAAACCTTTACGGATCCTTTGTAAGGGGTTATACATTTACGACCTAAGAGGACCACCCAATTAATATCTATCAAGTATAAATATGTACGTCCTATTAGGATGATCAACAGAGTTCTGGACGACCGGACTCAGACCTCAACGGACCCATTGACTAGGGTAGGAACCAAACATCGTGAGTCAAGTCTTTTCGACCTTCGGGTCCGATACTCTCGGATCCCTCAGACTTCCACTATTTACTCGTAACACAAGATCGAATTCACACGAAATGGCTTCGTGAGTGTCCTCTGGAAAACATATAAAAAATTGTGACCGTACCTACTTTACGTGGACCGAGTCACCTCGTGAGAGTCGAGTGTAGTTTGATACGCACGTTTTGACGAGGCCGGAGTCCACATTTTACGACTTGAAGGTCTCCAAAATTGTATTGGTGACCAGTGAGTCTGAAGAATGGGTGTCGTCACATAGATGGTCCTTCCAGGACAAATAACCCTTCCTGGAAGGGACTGCCAGGACCCTTTCAGTGACCTATTACAACGATACTGGAGAAAGATGTTGGAGATCTAATTTTTTTCGAACTAACTAAATGGGTTTACACTAGTCGCAGGCTAGTCAGACTTGGATAATGTTGACTGTAAACAAGTAAGTCAAGTAAAGGTAGACATTTTTCTTTTCTTTTGGGTAAATCACTCAGACATTATAATAAGTATTGTTCATTTTACTTTTTCTATTAGACAACTAAAATTCTGTCTTTCAGGAATAATTTAATTTTAACTGTGAAGAGAAACTTGATACCTAAGATCAAGAAAGTTTCTATACGGAACTCGAATAAAGACTAGTCCATATTAAGTAATATAAAAAGATAATCTCTTAAATAATTTACTGTGTTTAAAACAATTTGTTTTTTTGAAGGCGACATATTTATTAAAGACCTCTTTTATAAAAAATTTATTATAAGAAAGATTCGGTATGATTTTCGTTTGATACTGAAAATGTCACCTACACCTTCTCCCCAATATTTTATTTGTTGTTTTTTCGATAACTTTCCTTGTGTTATTTAGTCAACTCTTCATCCTCTTTAGACTCGACGACTTTGATGAATGTAGGTAAGGGACTCGGTAGTCCCGTCCTACCTTTAATAGGAGAAAAAATCACAGACGAAAATATGGTTCATAACGTTCTTTTTGACTTTTGTATGTTTATAGATGTATTTTTGTGTACGTGGTTTTGTTTTTGTGTTTTGGTTTAACGTCTACTGATGGGTTAATGTAAGGGGTCACCTTGACTTCTCGTCAGTCGCGATTCGTCTATTAATTCTTGTATCCTGCACTTTGTACGATTTAAACAGAACTAGAGTCTGGGTAGTGGAAAAATTCACGTCTGTCTAGTGACGGAGTAAAGGTATAACACTCAGTATAAGGTGGACTTGAATTCGGGACTTTTTGACCCCCTAATGACGTAACATCAGACTCACGTATGTCACAACTCGTTTCCGTTGTGTCTATGGTTAGGAAGGTGTGTCTGATTATGAACTCAGAAACAGAGTTAGTTGGCTCATTAAAACTCGAACGTAAATATGTATTGTGACACTAATACCGATAGTGTGTAGGGTCTAAAAGTTTCGTACAGACTAAAATTCACAAGGCAATAATGTACCAGACAAAAAAATTCTGACTTTTTCTTTACGTCAGGAGATTTATCGTATTTTGTCCCAACAATAACCGTTCCTCCGGAATACCCTTCTGGTCTATGTCAACTTGTCATATTCAACCATCTCTTCATTTTCCATTGACTGGGTTAAGGACTTCGAGTCTCCTCGTTATTACTGGGACCAGAGTAATATGAGTTCCGAAGTATTGTGTACACATTGAAGGGGATGATCTTGACACTCAACATATAGATTCATACAATTATTGAAATTTATCCACAATCTTCTAACTTTCCGTACGGACATAATAATTACGATATCTTCATTAGTTCTCGTCGTCAGAGATTTGAAAAATTAATGTATGTGTAAGGGAGTCCTTTTTTAAGACTCATAAGTGAGTTTTACATATAAATAAATATATTTATGTGTGTTCATGATAAAGATATTTATGTACGTACATTCTCATCCCTTCATGACACCATCAAGAGATAGTGAACCGTATTATATTTAAAACTTATTCTACTAGGAATTGTTAACTCTAAAACATCGAATGAAGGACCCGAAGGGGCCACCGCAACCACCACCACCAAATCAGCGATTCAGCACAGGTTGAGAACGCTGTTGTACCAGACATCGGGAGTTCCGAGGAGACAAGTGCCCTAAAGGGCCCGTTCTTATGACGTCATCCAACGGTAAAGGAAGAGGTGGTCCACCGCAATCACCATTTCTCAGGTCGACGGTTACGTCCTCTGTGTTCCCTGTAGGTAACCTTATAGGGGACCTCTTCCTTTACCGTTGGATGAGGTTATAAGAACGGACCTTTTAAGGTACCTGTCTTCTCGGACCACCCGATGGCAGGTACCCCAGGAGTCAGTGTAGGCTGACTCGGGTGTGTGTCAAATGAAAAATTTGAGAAGAACTACCAAAATTTGACACCAACAAAACACTACACTAACTACTTAATCCTACTCCTCACAGTCCCACCTTTAAAGACACATCAAGGGTCGTAAAGATCAAAATGAAATCGGTTATATGAAAACAATCTTAGAAACATTTGGTGAACGGGTAAAATACTCGCAAAAAGAAATGTAGATCTGATCTACACTCTCAACCTGACACTTCTTCCGACTCGTGGTTTCTTAACTACGAAAACTTGACACCACAACCTCTTCTGAGAACTCTCAGGGAACCCGACGTTCCTCTAGATTGGTCAGGCAAGACTTCCTCTAGTTGGGACCCTAAAGAAACCTTCCTTACTACGATTTCGACTTTGAGGTCATGAAACCTGTGGAGTACACTTCTCAATTGAACGACCTTTTCTGAAACTACGACCCTCCCTAACGCCCGTCCTCCTCTTCCCCTGCTGGCTCCTACTCTACCGACCTACGGTAGTGACTGAACTACCTGCACTCAGACTCACTTGAGGCCCTCAACCACTACCTGTCCCTCCGGACCGCACGACGCTAAGTACCCCAGTGTTTCTCAGTCTGTGCTGACTCGCTGACTTGACTTGACTTGACTTGACTCTGATATTAGGTGTCTAGAGGAATTGGTCTCCGTTTACTTGACGTATCATAGTGTGTATGACTTTCATTTCTGAACCCCGTGACTGGACACCTCGGGGTTCAAAGAGTACGTATAAAAACGCTACGCTGTAGGTACGATTTCTTTCCTCGGTTACGGTCGAACGTGTAATTTATAATCATTTCGAATTGAAGAAAGAATTAAAGAATTAAACCCCCGTCCCCGAAGGGGCCACCGAGTCGTCATTTTTTTAGGCGGACGTTACGTATTCTAAGTCGTTTGTACCCAATCTAGGGACCGAGCCCTTCTAGCGGACCTCCTCCTTTACCGTTGGGTGAGGTCATAAGAACGGACTTCTTAAGGTGTCTCCTCGGACCGTCCGATGTCAGGTTTCCTTGTGTTTCTCAGTCTGTGTTTACTCGTGTGTGTGTACGTTAAAGAAAGAGTATACATATTACGTGCATACTATTTCACTTCACTTTCAAGATTACGAAAGATGTACTTGGGATTGGTGAGGGGGAGGGTGGTACGTGTGTCCTCATTAAGAATTGAATGCTTGTCTTTATTGGTTATATGATTTTAATTATAATAAATGATAACTTAACATAAATTCTCCCTGGTGTATTCATAATATTCCTTTCCCGTCCAGTGTTCTTATGAGTTTGGTTTATTGTTCTGTTTTTAAAGTTCATGGATTCTTGGTTGGAGACATACTCCAATTAGGTTATCCGAATAGAGGGACCATAGATTTGAGATACCATAGATCTGAGATATGAAAGGTCTTGATAAGATGTCTTTTATCATTACTGGGAGATACCATAACAGGAGTCAATGTAGAGTAATAAAGGACAAAGTCAAGTCAAGTCAAGTCAGCGAGTCTGCACAGGCTGAGAAACGCTGGGGTACTTAGCGTCGTGCGGTCCGGAGGGACAGGTAGTGGTTGAGGGCCTCAAGTGAGTCTGAGTGCAGGTAGCTCAGGCACTACGGTAGGTCGGTAGAGTAGGAGTCAGCAGGGGAAGAGGAGGACGGGGGTTAGGGAGGGTCGTAGTCTCAGAAAAGGTCACTCAGTTGAGAAGCGTACTCCACCGGTTTCATGACCTCAAAGTCGAAATCGTAGTAAGGAAGGTTTCTTTAGGGTCCCAACTAGAGGAAGTCTTGCCTGACCAACCTAGAGGAACGTCGGGTTCCCTGAGAGTTCTCAGAAGAGGTTGTGGTGTCAAGTTTTCGTAGTTAAGAAACCGCGAGTCGGAAGGAGTCTCAGGTTGAGAGTGTAGGTATGTACTGATGACCTTTTTGGTATCGGAACCGATCTGCCTGGAATCAGCCGTTTCATTACAGAAACGAAAACTTATAATGAACGTGACAAAAGATAGGAAGGGCAACCGTAGTAGAAAAAGGATTCATTAGCTATAAATCTATTAGGTAAAGAGTTGATTGTCTTAGAGTCGAACCATGTGGCACCTTGTAAGCGGTTCTAGTGAGTTATCTGAGAGGTAGGTTCGAGAAGTAGTCGAAAGGGACAGGAAACAGTAGACCAGAGTACGTTCTTGACACAGGTTTCATTAATGGATAATGGTAGGTTTAAGTCTAGGTAGTTTGAGGAGACCTAAAAGGGTAAAGGGAATCAGGGAGTATGAAAAGTCAGATGTTCTGTAAAGTCTGTCCGATAGAATGACGAATTTGTTTACGTTCTTCTGTGTCTTTCCGTGAGTTGGAATGAAAATGTAGGAAAAGGTCACGGGATTCCCGTAGTGGTGTACGGTACCCGGAGTCTTTCCTAGTAAATAGGGTGTAGTGACAGACGTGTGTAGTACGTCTCACGTCGGTCGTGGACACCGACGATTGAAACTTTGTCGACTTGGACGTGGTCTCAGTGACGACAAAGAAAAAAAGGGTTGAAATAAGTTCATGCCAACTGTTTATTTTTAACACATATAAATTCCATACCCGAAGGGGTCACCGAGTCTCCATTTCTTAGGTGGACGTTACGTTCTCGGTGTCCTCTACTTCCAAGTTAGGGACCCAGCTCTTCTAGAGGACCTCCTCCCGTACCGTTGTGGGAGGTCATAAGAACGAACCTTTAAGGGTACCTGTTTCCGCGGACCACCTGACGTCAGGTATCTCAGTGTTTCTCAGTCTGTGCTGACTTCATTGAATCGTGTATATAAATTCCATATGTCACCCTACCAAACAATATACACGTCTAACACTTTATTAATAGTATTAGTTCAAGTAATTGTGTACGTAGTGAAGTGGATCAATGTTAAAACACACACACCATTTTTGTGAATACCATATGAGACAATCGTATAAAGTTGATATCTTATGAAATAGTAATTGATGTCAGTGGCACGACATGTAATCTAGGGGTCTTGAACAAGTAGAATATTGGTCTTCGGATATGTGTGATTTGTAGAGGGGTAAAGGGGGTGTGGGGTTGAGGATCGTCAGTGGTAAGATGAAAGACGAAGATACTCGAGTTCATGAAGTCTAAGGTGAATATTTACTCTACTATGTCATAAACAGACAGACAGACTAAATAAAGTGGATCGTATTACCGGTGATCCGAATAGGGATAACAACGTTTACCGTCCCAAAGGAAGAAAAATACTGATTTATGATAAGGTAACAAACATATATGGTATAAACGAAATAGGCAAGTGGGTAGTCACCTGTAAAAACCATAAAGGTATAGAACTGATAATTTACTACGAAGTCACTTGCTCTCTCCCGTCTATAGAAAACCTCCATAACTAAAGTAAAGAAAACCTGTGTATGGGTCCTCATCTTAACGACCTAGTGTACCTTCCCATAAAAAAAAATATTTGAAGGTATAACAAAAGGTATTACCGATATGGTAAAATGTAAGAATATACACGATACTTACATACATGAAGAACTGGTAAAAGTGGTGACGATTTGAAGTCAGTTCGGAAAACCTTCAAAAGACTCTATAAGTGTGAGGTTTTTAAATACCTATTTATTTCCGGTAAACTGAAGATTACTCAGAAAAAAATTCAAATGGAAATGAAATTTGTTGATTTTTATTTGTCGTATTTGGTTTACAGTTGTGGATGATGCACCTTTTTTACGACCCATACCGGTAAAAAGTGTCCCACCTTCTTTACGTAAAAATTTCGGGTGTGTTACACCCAGTATTTCATTAATTCGTTACTAAAACTTTACGATGATAAACCTCTTCCGAAAGACCCCGAAATCTTTCGTATTGTCTCACCACACTTTTCACCCCGTTTAGATAAAGACCGGGGTCTGAATTCCTTCCTTTACTGAGATGAGTGGTTACTTCTATGAATTAAAAGGAAGAGTCAGGGAGTTGTGTCTTTTGAAGATAAAAGGTGTTTCTCTTGTTTCTGGAGTCTCTCTTACGTCAGTGTTATACGACTTTGAGTCACTCAGTAAAAGTAATTGTTTGTTTCCTCAATTTAAAAAGACACCGGATAAACTTCCTTCATTTAAGACATCCTTAGTTGACTAATATTGACTGACTACTCACAAATTCTTTTCGGGTCCTGTGTCCCTGTTCTCCACCTGTTGGTCTTGTCTATAGGGTCCTGTGTTCGTAGTCCCGTGTTTCTTTTGTTAGAGTTGTTGTATTATCTTTGATATAAAAATTGAGATACCAAAACCTAATAGTAAGGGAGGAACTTCCTAAACCTTTACAAAGATTTTATGATAGATTGGAATATAAAACAGTATATATTTACAAATATCAATCTGACAAACATCTAGTGTAATTAAGTCGTTCAGAAGTGTTTATAAAATAATAGACTAAATTTCTTGGGAGGGTGGTCTATACTACTAGGTGTCTCAGCATGTCACCGACCCGGAACATGTGATAACAAGGAGTTCCGGTCCGGTTGAGTCACTTTCTCTTAAGAATTACTCGTTACAGAATCAGTCCGACTTAAAATAAATTCATACGATGTTGACTGTGACTCTTTTTATCGAAAGCCGTTTATTTGACATCCATATACTAAAAATTTTCATGTCTTCATAAATTCTGATTCTTTTCAGAAAACTGTAACCAAGTTACACAACTACTGTATGTTGTCTTGATAATATGAATGTGAGTACAAGACCATTTCCAGACTTACGATTAAAATTTTTACTTAGATATTTATCGTTGACAGGAGGTGGGAGTCCTTTGACGTCCTTTTTTAACAGAGTCTCCAATATTTAATATATGACAAGTAGAACTAGAGTCAGTTTGACTAGTACAAACGAAATCAACTTTACTTCTGTAGAAAACTTTAAAACCTAGTCTCTATAAAAGAAAACCTTCTTTATTTTAGTTCTTTGTTTGGTCTGTTGCTAAGAGGTGATCGATGATGTCCAGTAATAAGTAGATGTCTCTTTGGGGGTTGTCCTCTCACCTGTTCAGAATGGACACTCCAGTGGTCCCACTACACTCCAGTGGTCCCACTACTCAGGTCCGAAAGACTTTGGTCTTCATGTTGGAGAAGACCCTAAGAGAAGAGACTCCGTAAAGAACCCGTCGTAAGTGGTCGAGGGGAGTCGGAGTTGTTGTGATCTTGTAAGAAATGAGATAGACGTGGTCAACGTTGTTTTTCGAAATCCTTTGTTTTTGAGAGAGTAAAATTATGGTTCTACCTTAGGTAACACTATACTTCTAAATCACTAAATTACCAAAACACTAAATTACAGATTTAAATTATATTTTCGGTCAGTATTTTAACTTCAATATACTTTCTCTAAAGGTTAGATGCGATCAACCGTGACAGATGACTTATGGTATGGTTTTGCATGTGCTCTCTTATAAACGATATTACACAATACAATCTCACTTTGTCTACTCATGGATATTGACCTTTAACGAGGGTTTCTTTCGATTTAATCGTTCAGAAAATGAAACTATCTATTCGTTAAACTTTTATACGACAGTTTAGGGATGACAGAAAACTTTTATCGAAATTTCTGACACACACTTAGTCCCGACAGAACTAATGTTTTCCCTTTTTTATTAAGTTCGGACCAATTCATCTGGTCGAGTACTTTCGGCTCCTCTAGTAGACTAGTTTGTCGTCTTATACGTCCCAATCTTGGTTGGGATTGTCGGACTGGTGTTGGATCTCTTTTTAGAGACACAGAGAGACAGAGACAGAGGGAGGAGGGGAGAGAGAGAGCGGGGGTTGGGGTTAGGGGAGAGTGACGGATGTTTGAGGAGGTTTGTCGTTCAAGACCCGACGTAAACACGAAATGGAGAACACTGAAAGTTACTGAAAGTGGTAGTGCCTCTCTTATGGAGTGGTCGAGAGACGTTTACATTTTTAGGGTCCATCTTTACTTACGGGTTCAAGTCCAGTTCTTCGGTTGAAGCCCTAAAACTTTCATATAGTGTGGATAGTGTCCTAAGACGGGACTCTTTTTTCCTCAAGGGCCATTTTCTCTCTCACTATTCAGGTATTTTGGTGTCAGACTAAGGTGACGTAACATTTCTAGTTTTCTCAAGAACTACCCTTCCAGTCTAATAAAAACAGTTTGAGTACTACAAAAAATTAACGAAACAAAATTAAAAGAGTCCGGACTGAGGTTTAGAAACTATAGTAAAACAGAAAATAAATTACCCAAATAGTTTGATTACTAACTGTAAAATTTTTATTTCAAATAAGACAAAAATGGATGAATTTAGTGTTGAGGATAAAACAAGTCCTATACTCTTTTTTAACGAAAAAATTCTCTATTTTTCTTAGTTCGTTCAATTGAAGGTCTTTAACTGTACAAAATAAGAAACGTTTATTTCGTCGTCTCCCTCTTTTCGAGTTGTTTTTATATCCACCCCCCCTCCCACTTATTCTCTTTACTCACTGGACAAAACAAAGGCATATATAAGTGTTAGATAACACTTTGACTTAAGGAAAATTGAATAGAGTGTACCGTTATAAACAAGAGACATATTAAAGTAAGTTTATTTGATAAACCGTTCGTTTTTATTATTTATTTGTTTATTCGAATTAAACTTTTATTTTATGAACTATTTGTTCAGAATCAAGATATATCTTGTGACATTCCGTTTTACCCAGTTGTCTACGAGATTTTAAGTGTCAGTTGACCGGGTGTTTGGTCACCCGAATATACGAGCGAACTCAATAAAAGAGAGAGTAAGAAGACTCCGTCCGATTTATTTATGTGTACGTTCTTTTTAGAGACGTTGATTTTGAGGAACTATATGAGAGATGATGGTATAATTATAGGTCTTTCATGTGACCCTATTTTAGAGAAGGAGTAAGTGGATATGACTTATGGTAAGTGAAAGTTAGTAAGTAATGTAGATAAAGGAAAAAAAAAAAAAAAGTCTTAGTTAAGAGATAGTGAGTACTATAGATTTACCATCATGTGTATAAGAGGGGTTTAAACAAATTGTGACACCTGTAGAAGTTTCTCTTGTATATGACGTGAAGTCTCGAAATCTTACATATATATGTGCACACACACACACATAATGAATCTTATAAAATAGAACCTCATAAAATCTTCAAACATCGTTCGGTATGTAAAAATGAAGGTAACCTCCTTTAAGTAAAAAGATACTAGTAACAGTCCACGATGAACGGATGTTGTGGAGTTGGATATTTTTTTGATGATGTCCGAGGGGAAGGTGAGTTCTGTACGTCTCGTGTTATCGGGACCACTCGGGACGTGTCCACGAGGACTGGGGAATTCAGAGATCTATTGATAGAAAACAATACGGGTCACTGTTCACCCAACGTATCGTTCCTTGAATATTCTGTAAAGAAGTCCACCGAGAAGTGTGATACTGTTGGATCTACTCAGTCGCTCAGATCCTGTCTTGTTCTTTCCGGGCATTTGGACTTCGGAACCGGACACAGAGGGGACTCGAGACGAGTCCACTGTACCTGAGGTCCCATTGAGAGGTCCCTTTGTCGGATGAGTCCGTCTTGTTGTGGAGGTTTCAATTTTTGTAGAGTTGATAAAGAGTATTTATACAATGTGTCTCTCGTTACCCCGGACATTTCTCCAAGAAAATGTGATAAAACCCGACTCTAGTCAGGTAAGACTACCGGAGTACGAATGTTGTCAGTGTCCTCTGTTAGACTAATAGGTACGGGACCTATAACCAGTTGACTTCTGACTTTTTCGTCGGTAAGATGATCTCGTTAATTATACCTTGTTCCTACTGAAAGACTAATACCAGTCTTATTTGTACGTTAGTAACTACTACTCGGATTATCTGTACCGACCTGTGTTTACGTTTCGGTCAACTTTAGGTCTACTAAAGTCAGTCATATGAAGAGAGTACGTTACGGAGGGTAGGGATCAGTTTGGGACAGATCCTAACAGACGTTACAGGTCTGACTGTCACATTACTTAGACTCACATTTAAGGAACTTCGGTTTTGTTTCGTAAAGACAAGATGAAACGCTTACCATATACCCCGAAGGGTCCAGACGGACGGTTACGTCCTCTATGTTCTCTGTGTCCAAGTTAGGGACCCAGTCCCTTTAGGGGGATCTTGTCCTTTACCGTTGGGTGAGGTCATAAGAACGGACTCTTTAGGGTACCTGTCTCCTCGAACCGTCCGATGTCGGGTACGTCAACGTTTCTCACCCTGTACCACCTCGTTGACTCGTGTGTGTCGTGTGTGTGTCTAGTGTATATCGTAGATACCGCACTGTCAATTGAAATACACAGTCCAACTGACCCGATTCTCCGCGGGTCTATCGACCATTCTGTAATAAAGACCTTCTTTAATCGTAAACTCATCCATTTGACTCATTTCTTCTGACATGAGGGGTCACATCTACCCGTAGTAGGTTAGACAACTCCTGGAATTATCTTGTTTTCTCGTCTCCTTCCCCTTGAAGAGTAAGAAACGGATTCTACTCCGTAAGTAGAAGACGGGAACCTGTAGTCGTGAAGGTCAAGAACCCGGAAGTCTGAGTTTGGTCGTACATTATGGTAGTCGAGGGGACTAAGAACCCGGTAGTCTGAGTCTGTGACTTGTATATTGGTCCAAAGGACCCAAAGGTCGAAAATCTGTTGTCTGACACCAAAAAGAGTCGGAGGTATTAGTGTACTCGGTTAAGGGTATTATTTAGAGGAGTATATATAGATACGGATACCTCGATATAACCCGAAGGGTCCCTCGAGTCGGCCATTTCTTAGGCGGACGTTACGTCCTCTACGTCCAAACTAGGAACCCAGTCCTTTTAGGGGACCTCCTCCCGTACCGTTGGGTGAGGTCATTAGAATAGACCTCTTAGGGTGCCTGTCTCCTCTGACCGTCCGATGCCAGGCACCCCAGCGTCTCAGCCTGTACTGACTTCATTGAATCGTATCCAAGACAAAGAGACCTCTTGAGATTATTTGTATCACAAGTTTATATTATTTAATGTGACTCCATCGTTTTTGACCTTTTCATACGAAAAAGGGACTTTACAAGTTTAATTCAGTTAGGTGATCTGTCAAAGTAATTCTTTTTTTGTATACCGTTTACAAGTTTTATCTAGTGAGTGTGTTTACGTCGTTTCCGCTTTTGTTATCCCACACAAATTATTTAAATTTTGTGGGGTTGTCTCTCAGAGGTGTGAAAATTCCCTTTTATCTCTTATTAGTTTGTCTATAAAGGTTTATTGAGATTTGTTAGATTCGTTACCACACCTCCCCACCTCCTCCCTCCCAAATAATGTCGGTTTGGGTAAGGATGTACCGAAGTCACTCTGAACCTCTTTCTTTGTAAAGTTCCTGTTTGTGGTGGAGAATAAAGAATGAGTGTATGGTTAATGCATCAAAAATCTTAATGCTCATGTCTCTAGGGAACTGTTCACCCGTGATAGTGACGTGGTTCCCGTTTAAAAGGGATGTCCGTCAATTATCCCCTGACGGTTAATGTCTAGAAAGAACCCGTGGGAACACTGGCGTCTCTTTAATCGTTGACTCGTCCCTCCACGTTCTGTCCCTGTAACTACTGGGGTGTTCGGTCCATTGGTTTGTATAACCTTACCCTCTCTTACTCCAACGTCTCACTTGTTACGTTTTCCAAAATTTTACCTCCGAAAAATTGTAAAATTATGTACTGTCGAATTTTCGTAACTACAAGTGAAAATCAACGTCCACTATGAGACATAGTCATGACAGGTTGACTTTATGTCACGTTCGGTGGACACATTAAATTTAAAAGATTTTTGGGTAAATTTTTACATTTTTTTCTACTTTAATTAAAATTGTAATGTAGAAAAATTGGGTTATACGGGTTGTATAATAGTACATTTACACGTTATTTATCTTGTTACATAATTACTCCTTAAGATGTAAAAAAAGAATCATTTCAGACACTTTAGATTACATATATAATGTGAATGTCGTGGAGAGTGACTGGTGTGCACCGGTCACCGATGAAATAATCTGTAATATTGAGTCATACGTAAGATTCTTGTAAGTAAGTGAGTCAATTATATATTGTTCACGGATGAAACACGGCTTATGACACGTTATGTAATTATTAATTGTGTAGAGACGAGTATATCTCGAACCTCGAGTAGTAGAATCGTCCTTGTGTCTGTAATTCGTTTACAGATACTTTCTTACGATATGTCCTTTACATATCACAGAGTTCTCATATCTTACACACATGTACACGATTCAGTGAACTCAGTACAAGTTAAGAAACGTTGAGATACTTGACATCGGGTGGTCCGAGGAGACAGGTACCCTAAGAGGTCCGTTCTTATAATCTCACCCAACGGTACGGGAGGAGATCCCCTAGAGGGGTTGGTTCCCTAGCTTGGGTTCAGAGATACAGAAGACGAAACCGTCTGTCCAAGAAATGGTGATCGAGGTGGACCCTTCGTAGTTCATATCTTGTTATACCCGGATAGTCGATCTTCCTCGTTAGTTCTTTTATAAGTACTTCTTTCGTTGTAGACTAGACTCTAATCTTCCTGTTTATCTTCAACCAATCCAAATCTCCGACTCTCTTCCCATCTTTGTCCCTCTTTTCACTAGGTCCGTCGGGAACTCCTAGTCTATTCCTGTTCCTTAACTTGTTCTCGGGTACTCGACTTTCGTGTCACGTATTCCTCTTCGTATCGTTTTTTTTACTTCAGTTTCTCCTCCCTCTTTAGTGTGGGTGGTTCTTCCACACAAAGTAGTATTGTCGTGTACCGTCGAACCCCTATTACAATCTCTCCCACACTCTACTAGTCTGACGTGCACTTCTTCCAATATATCTCACTAAAAAAACCTCTAGTGTGACTCCCGAAATCGTCGACGAGTCCTTTTTCTGCTACCACCAAGTTTTGTCCTACCTCTCTCTACGGTCTTTATAGATCCTACATCTGAGTCATCCCATACTACGGTTACTGATTCAACTCATACTCTTCACTCTCTGTCCCTACGGTCGACTCTTTGGTCCATTTGCCAAAGTAGTGGTATACTACTTGACCTCTATAGTACCTTCTCGTTCAGACTCTACCTTCTTGTACTCAAGACAAAACTTGTACAAGTACAACTTCACGGATAATATGTATGTTCTTCCTTATAGTAAATCTGAACGTGGACCTCTCTCCAACCTCGATTTTCAAATTGAAATCTCCAGTCGTTTTTCTAGATTTCGGTGTCTTTCCTCGCTTTAGTGGATCTCAGGTTTACAGGTCACTTTCTTGTCTCCTGAACCAGGACTCTTCGAAGTAGTACATTTCTGGTTTATTCTTCTTAGGGTTCTACCGACTCTATACAGGTCCCTTCAGTCTCCTACTTTTACGTCTTGCTCCTGTCCTGTCCCTTCGATTCTTTTCTCGAAAGAGATTCCTCACTTATCACTTACACACTTTTCGTGTATTTTTTCAGTTCCTTCCAATCTCCATTCTTCACAGGTGACCTGGATTTTTGGTCTGTCGTAACATTCTCGTCGAGGGCACCTCATCACCCCCGGTACCTTAGTCCTGCACCTCTACTGTACAAAGTTTTTGACACTGTCAGACCGATACTGTCCTTCTATTCTCAGTTCCGTCATTGAAGTAGAGGTAAGAGTCAAGAGATAATAGAACGAAGATAGACGGTCACCGGGTGGTATCTGAGTCTCGACTGTATGTGTATCAATGTCGATGTGTGTCTTCCAGACGGGTGTCGATTTCGGTTCGTTTGTATTAGGGGTGTCACCCCTTTCACTGATTTATAATGTTCCGCTAACAACCCGTAGTTTTCTACGAAGGAAAAGTTCCTTGGGGGTTCACATTTTCCTAACCGTGAGACCATCTCTCTAACAAGGTTTTGTAAGAAGACAACGATTCCCTGAGGATCCGATATCTTGCCATATACACAAGTAGATGGAGACCAGACACCACCAGTAGTAATAAGGGATAGATAGAAGGATGGACGTCTTGTTGACCCTTCTTTTTACAGGCACCCGTCCGGTCACTCTGTGACTTCTACCTCTTTGTCTCTACCGTATTTTGACTTAGTGACCCAAACTCTTGGTTTCCCGTTGGACAGTTGAGTAAAGATTCTAGGAATCGTCTACCAGACATTTTCCATCAAAGGCACCTAACGTTTTGGAACTTTCGTACCACTTTTTTTTATTCCACTTTAGAGTCTAGACGGACCTAAATTTGGGACTACAGGAATGACGACGTAAAGGAGTCCATTGAGTGAAGGTTTCCCATTCGGAGGTAAAGAAGTAGGTTTTTTCCCAGATTATAGGGGAATGTCAGAACACCGTCTTTAATTTACCCTATTACGAATCCTACCTTTCGTGAGGGAGTAGACAGACCGTGACTTATCAATATCTATCAATTATTTACAAGTAAAGAAGGGTATTTTCCGAAGACTAGGAAGACTGAGAAACTAGTTTTACAGGGAATTTACACGTAAATTGTCGTACTTACCCTCCACACACGGTCACCTTATGAAGTCGTTCTTCTTAGTTACACTTTTAGTCTTCTGGTTCGTTAAATTATACGGTTGTATAAGACTTCCACAATTTCTTTAGTACTTTAGTGTGGTCACTACTAATACACTGACTACCCACTGATTTTGTCGGAGACTGTGAGAACAAAGTCTGAAGAGTCTTTTCTTACTTCAATACCACTGGAGATCATACCGAGGGGAGTTGTGTGTACTCCCCTAAAACAGTGATTATAGGAAGGATTGTGTTTTTTGGTTACCCTAAAAGGGTGAAGAGGTACCAGTTAAAGTCTTGGTGAAAAAAAATTCCTAAATTGTAACGTCCTTTACAAGTAAAAATTAAAATAGAGTAAGTAGTTAAACCTCTAATTACCCGGACATAACCTCTTCTTTTTACCGTGGGGTGAGGTCATGAGAACGGACCTCTTAGGGTACCTCCCTCCTCGGACAATCCGATGTCAGGTACCCCAGTGTTTCTCAGCCTGTACTGACTCTTTGAAGTGAAAGTGAAAGTAAGACGAAGGAATAGGTAATAGGGTCTAAAACTCGATACCTAGTAAAGAGATTTAGAGTTCCAGTCGTCCCTACGAGACTGTAGTTAGAGAGACGAGAAGTCTGCCTCGAACAGGATTCCGGTACGAGTGGAAGATACGAGAGAGTCGTGTCAGTCACTGTCAGAGTCCCGAATAGGTTCTAAAGTTTTGGGAGAGGAGAGAACGGAGGTCTTTTGTAAGTTTTGTGACACTTAAGTTTCTCGTAGCAAAGTCTCAATTTACAAATTGGTTTAGATTGTGTTAAAAGTCTCATTTAATCAATCATGAAATTATAAGAAGAACTGAGAGGAGTGTTGACTCGGTCTGAGTCATGTCTCTTGTTCACTTCTGAACGGGAAAAGTTCCCGGTAAAAACAGGACTAGGTGTGATCGACCTTTGGTCCCACCACTGATGACCTAATTCTTGTTTAAGAATTTACAACTTCGTTCCAAAGGATCTCGGGTAAAATAGAAGGTGTAGAGGGAGGATGTTTGTAATGTTAGAGTAAGTAATCGAAGATACACTCGCGAGAGTCAACGAGTGAGTGCAGACTGAGAAACTCTGGGATACCTGAAACCGGGTGGTCCAAGGAGACAGGTACCCTAAAAGGTCCGTTCTTATGTCTTCACCCAACGGTAAAGGAAGAGGTCCCCTAGAAGGGTTGGGTCCCTAGTTTGAGTACAGAGAATACAGAGGACGTCCACCTAAGAAATGGGGACGTGGTAGGACCCTTCGGGTTTCACAATTATCGAGTCAGTACAGACTGAGGAACACTGGGGTACCTGGCATCGGGTGGTCCGAGGAGATAGGTCTCCTAAGAGGTCCGTTCTTATGACCTCACCCAAAGGTAAGGGAAGAGGTCCCCTAGAAGGACTGGGTCCCTACCTTGTGCCCAGAGGATGTAACGTCCGTCAAAGAAATGGTAGACTCAGTGGAAGACCCCCGAGGTAATCGACGATCGACCAAGGGCTTGTACGGGTAGGGAGACCGAGTACGCCGTGAAATGACTGTCAGTGGAAACGGACCTGACTGAGAGAAGTAGAGATGGATCAGTTTGAATGAGTGGGAAATTCCAGGTTAAGTTTACGGTGGAGGAGATACTTTAAAAGTCCAGTTGTGTCTGACACTACTCAAGAGTGAGATGGTTTGTCGGTGTCGTGAGTCTGATATGGGTGGGGTACCACGAAACGTGTTTAGTTTAAATTGAGACGAATACACCTCCATATTAAATAGAGGATGATCAGACATTCAAATGACTTTTCTTTTTAGTATACATTTGTAGTATTATTAAAAATATTTGTTATTCACGAATGTTTATTAGTCACAATTTATTTATTATTAGACGAAAATTTTTCAGAATGGTTTACGAGTTTTAGTGATTAGTGTATTAAGAGGTAAGAGGATTGTGTGTTCCCGACACACTGTCCTACCCGTCTCGGTTCCAAGAAAATTGATCAAAGGTTTAAGAGTGGTGAATGGTGTAGGATCAAAAGGAGGGTCAGTAGTGTTGTATAAGTAATACCGAAAGTAAGATTTGGGTCTACTCAAGAAGTCTCTTCAGCTAGGAGGAACCTTTGTCTGATATAAAGTATTCCTAAACGCTGACCGTACCTTTAAACCAAAAGTCGGATACCTGACCAGGAAATCCAAAACTGTAAAGATAACACTGTTCTATCATTTGTATAAGTAGTACCTTCTTTTGTAGGAAGGAAGACATGTTGTCTAAATCCTCAGTGTCTCGGGTGACGGACGGTAAACGGTAGAGTAGTCTTTCCGTCTCAAGTAATCACCCTTCCACCCTCGAAAGGTACTGGGATAGTTTTCTCCTCGAAGTCTTTTGCGTGGACAACTCCTGTCGTCCCGAAATTATCGAACTTCCGACTGTATTAAATATTAGTGAAAGTCAAACTTGGATACAGTACGAGTAGTACATTCTCTAATATAAAAAAAGGATTCATTCTATGCGAAAGGAGTTAGTGAAAACTTCCAATGGTTTCGTTTTACGAGAGGAAGATGTGAAAAGAACCACCCCCTCTCCCCCTGTCCACTACGAAAATCCTCTCCTCTTCTGGGACACGGGGAGAGACCTTCTTAATTTCGGTTAGTCTAGTAAAAGATCCAGAAAAGACTGTCGAGTGGACGAGACGGGGTCTCCGTCTCAGGGTCGACGTAACACGTCTTCGTTTGCTATACGTCCTCTGTCGAACCCGGAGAGGATTCCTCGAAACGATGTCTTTTTGGGTCGACGACGATGTCAACCTGTCTAGGATCCCTTCCCACCGGTCGAGACCTCTCCAGTTCCAAGTCTTTATCGACGAACTTCAAGTTAATTTAAGATGTTATACCCTTTAGACACGAAGACTTAATTTTTTCTTTTTTCTACTGTCTGATTTTTCGATCCAGGAAATTCACCCTTCCCCTTAATCCTCTAACCCTAACTGTGTATATGTGATAACTGTGATATACATTTTCTTTATTGATTACTCTTATATTTACATATCGTGTCCCTTGAGATAATTCACTTGAGACCACTGGACTTACCCTTCCTTCAGGTTTTCCCTCCTCTGTCTACATAGACGCCCCGAAAGAGCCACTGAGTCACCATTTCTTAGATGGACGTTACCTCTACGTCGTCCTCGGCACACAAACTGGGGTCTCAGCTCTTCTAGGGGACCTCTTCCCTTTCCGTTGGGTGTTGTCATAAGAACGGACCCTTTACGGTACCTGTCTCCTAGGACCTCGCGACGTCAAGTATCTCAGCGTCTCTCAGTCTATACTGAGTCGTTGATTTGTTTCTGTTTATATGTCTACCGACTAAGTAAAACGACATGTCATCTTTGATAGTGTAACATTTCGTTTATATGAAGTTATTTTTAAGTAAAATTTTTTTCCAATTTCCCTGTATTTTAAAACTGTTTCGTCTTCATTGGAAGTTCAGGGTTAACATTAGTACATCACTTCGGTTCTATAGACACAAATATCATTTTGTCGTAGGTGTACTGGTGCACTTATTGTCGGGGTAATTGACTACGGTTTCGGCTTTTTGGTATGACCCACCTTCTACCCGGTGACCCTTCTTCCGTCCGACGTGTTTGTACAGGGAAGGAGGACGGTGAACAGGATTTCTCTGGGAGTCTCGTCAGGTCAAACCTCACGACGTTTCGTAGTGACGGGGAAAAGCTGAAAATCGACAAGTTAATCAGAAGTTGTTTAACTTTCTCCCGTCTCAAACCAGTTCCAAAATACGGGTGTGGAGTGTCTCGAACTGGTCTTTCGTCACAACGACGGATTTACTATTTCCCTATTAAGATTAAATTAAATTTTCCCGTTTGACAGTTCCCTGACTTGTGGAGTCCCGAATAGATGTTCTCGATTCCGGAAAATAATGATCTAAATATATAGGGGTATGGTGAGTCTAGTTTTCACTCACTTTCAGTAAAGGTGTATTACTGAGAGGTCATCGGATACCTATTACTCAAACAATAGAGGTAGGCAGAGAATAATCCTTCCCTAACCGGGGAAATGTTTGTGTCCTACCTCACTGATTTGGAATGTATTTCGAAAATACTTCTCGACCCGTCTTAAAGGGTCTCGTTGGTCCTTTCGTCTAACATAGAAGTAGAAGTGACCGACCCAGACCATTTGAATTGAAACTGTGCGGAGGTAAAGACTTTTACATTTTGCCTCTGAGGGATTGTCGGGTTGACGTTGTCTCAGAAACAGTCCCATTACTACAACCATGCGTGACATTCTTTTTACATGTTTCTCTTAGGTGTCGATATGAAAATGGAACAAGAGACCGGCAACGGTTCAGACAATTTTTGTTACTAAGTCATTCTTTTTCTTTCGTTTTCAAACAAAGGTTCCCAGTCGTCATTATAGGAATATACAAGTCACCTGAAAGTCACAACTCCACCGATAATTAGGTGGGAATACCATGGGTTCACCGATTGGGTGTTGAGACTTGAGAAGACTACTCCACTCAGGTGGTCCCGGTTTATTGGGACAGTTCTACGGAGAGTTCTCCTCGTTTACTCCTCCAACTACTTGATATAGGTGAGAAGACAGAGGAATAGATCTCATATCGAAACCTAACGAACAATGAAGTCATAATTCGTCGTCTTCTTCCGTTCTAAATTGTGTCAGGTTCAGTAGTAAGAGGGGTCGGACTTTGGGTTTCGTTTCAAGTAGTAATCCGGATTGAGTGGTTCAGGTTTGTTGTACATGTCACGGTTTCGATACTCTTGTTCAAACGAGGTATGATTCTGGGCGGACTGTGTCGTATAGAGGATGTGTAATCCTAGTGGACCCCTCGAGAATTTTAGATCTACGGATCCGTTGTAGGATTAATTCAGTGTTACGGTTCACACACGAACGTACGGTTGAGTGAAACCAGGTTGAGACACATTGAGATACCTGACATCAAGCGGTCCGAGGAGACAGGTACCCCTAAGAGGTCCTACCCCTAAGAGGTCCGTGGGTCACATCCAACGGTGTGGGAGGAGGTCCACTAGAAGGAATGGGTCCCTAGCTTGGACATAGGAGACGTGACGTCCGTTAAGAAATGGTGACTCGGTGACCCCTTCGGGGGTCTTAAGGTTCCCTCACAGTAATAAAAAATTCAGAGTAATCCACTAAGGTTTCACGCAAGTTCCAACTCTTGGTGACGTCTTATGGAAAGGTAGGAGAGATACTCAAATCAGGACTTTTCACTTTCACTTTAACAATCAGTGAGTCAAAACAGACTGAGAGACGTTGGGGTACCTGACATCGAGTGGTCGGAAGCGACAGGTACCTTAGGAGGTCCGTTCCTGTGACCTCACTCAACGATGACTTCACCTAAAGGATGAGGTCCCTAGAAGGGTTAGGTCCCTAACTTGGATCAGAGGACATAATGTCCGTCTGAGAAATGGTTGACACGGTGGTGCATTCTAATCAAATTAGGAACCTACTGGTTAAATAGGTGTTGAAAGAGTCAAAATCGTTACTTTCAAGGTGTAGGGTCTTGGGGAAGTCAGGGTTTGTTTGGTTCTATCAACTAGTAAGATTACGACTTACGTTAAAAAGTTGTGAATGTAAAATCGGAATAGTTTTTCTTCAGAAAAAAATACGAAAAATGTGAACGGTCACTACTTAGTAGAGTTTTGTTTTAGGTGATAAAGAGTGAAAGAGGTGTATACGAGAAATAAGATGTAGAGTAAAGGATAGGTTTCATAAGACTTATTTTATAGATTCTGGGTCCCCTGTAACTGAGTATTCGTTGTCTTTAATGGAATTTTTCAATTTTTACCTAAAGTCATTTTAAATAATTCACATGATATACGGTTCGTCAAAGTTTCAACACCTAGTTTCTACTCATTCTCTTCAACTGTAAGTTTCTCAAGTGTTAGGTGATTGTGACATTGTCGGATCCCTCTTTTTCCTCTCTCATTTCCCTTGTCTTTCTTTTATTTCCTCATCTAACTTTTCATCCGGTCTTTTTCTTTGAACATCTAAAACATTAAACATCTAAAATTGAAACTTGAAATTGGAAATATCCTTTTGTATTACATATAGACGAGTTTTATTTTTACATTACGACCTTCTTGTTTCTTTGAAGGTCTACATTAAAATTTCTCGAGAAAGAAGTACACAGTAAAGTCTTTTATAAAATCAAGGTTTAAACTTTTTAGTCCCGTCTACTCGACTAGTTTTGGTGAATTTCAAGGATCTTTTAGGTTCCAGTTACTGGTATTATTTCGGGTCTTATGTAGGCTGATTTCCTTCAATAAACCGATCGTTGAACGGAGGGAAAACCTTAAACTGAAGTAATATGATAATTATTAGGAGAGAACACTTGGAAGGGAATTTTTTCCGTTTTTAATTTTTACCACGTATTCTATCAGACTACCTAGTTCCGTGTGACTTATTCTGTACTTTTATCACTTCTCTTTTCCATTAGCATCTTGACATATTCTTTTATTTTGTATCTAGAGAGAAAATTATTCGAGTTTATAGTTTTTCTTAACCTATTCTTAAAGTTGTAAGAAAACTTTGTAAAAGTCGGTGGTCTGTCTGAAGTATACCAACTAAAACCTATCCAAGTTTAGAATAAAAATATGTAGAGGTCTTTTCCGTTAATAAAATAAGATAAAATTTTAGATTAGTCTTTAAGATCAGATTTATCGAGAGGGAAAAGGGATAAAAGTAAAGTAAAGTCTTTTTTTTTTTTCTTAGTAGTAGTGTAGTCCGAAATTTCGATGGATTCTTATAAATTCAAGATAAAGAAAAAAATAAAGAATGACTCTTCACACATTTTCACCTATTTTCGCTTTAATCGAGTCGAATTTGTCTTTCGTAAAGACCCATTCCCAAGATCCCCACACCCCTCGACCGGACATGGTTGCACGTCGCCGACTAACGACTCAAGACACTCGACGTATCGTAAAGACCCATTCCCAAGATCCCCACACCCCTCGACCGGACATGGTTGCACGTCGCCGACTAACGACTCAAAACACTCGACGTACACAGTGTGACCATCGAACTTTTGACGGTACACCTTCATAAATGTGGTGTCTTTGACCGTAATCTTTTGTCCTGACCAATCAATCAATCCTTCGACCAACAATTTATAGATGGTCGTGTTGTGGAGAAGATTAGGTGCTGGATAAAAAAACTTTATTTATTTTCCATTTAAGACCTAGTCTTTTTATTCTCAGAACTCCTAATGGTAGTCACTCTATCGGTTTCCTCGTACCTCTAACGTTTAACGAAGGGTGGTGTCACTATCTTATCCTTCCTTAATTTTTCGACGAGACATAAAGTCGAGTTTTATCTCGGAGAAATTTCTTCTCCACGTGTTTATTCGGTATCATCCTTTCTCCAACTGTGAGACCTCAGGTGTCTGGGGAGCGGGGGAGGTGGACCTGGCAGAGATGTAGCATGGTGTACACTCAGTCCACCCCTCCTGGTTTATGGACCAATCGTTCCTCGTGGACTGTGGTGAATATACTCTAGATAGGTCAAAGTGTCCGGTCTTACAGAGAGGAAAGGTGCCAGGGTGTCACTACGGGAAGTACTTCAAATTTGTGTTTCAAACTAAGGTTTCGACAAAGAGAGGTAGTATGGTTTCAGTACGACTCCTCTCCCCCCACCCCCCTTTTTATCGTCGAAGAACGAAGGGTAAGACTTCCACTACCAGTTCCATTCTCTAAAAGATAAAAACAAGTACGAAACATTCGTGCTTGTGTTTTAATGACCCTCAGGACTGGATATCCAAAGACAAATACAAAAAGAAGTTTGCAAAATTTTATGGTGAAAGGATAAAGAAAGGGGTCGTATACAAAATACACAGGTCACGAAGGGAGGATTAGAAAGTACAGGGAAAAACACTGTCAGATTTCATTTCCACGTCGGTCCACTGGGAAGTAACTAAATCGTTACGAAGGGACCCGAACCTCTCCACCTTTTTACAAGGGGATAGGGAAAGTTCCGTATTGCCATCTTTTAGTTCAAAATGTTTTCCGACAGTCTGAGACGGGGACCCTTATGTAAGGAATCGGACCCGAGACGCTGGGACCCGACTGACGAGGGAGTGTCGTCAAGACCTACGGAGTATTGGGGTCAGTCCGAGATCGTGAGGTACAGTTCGGTGACCAGAGGGTGGACATACCTACGGGTGGACTTTGGAAGAGACTGAGACTATGGGTGTGACCCGATGGGATAGTTCCCTAGCGGAAAGAGTGGAGTGAGTACGAGACTTTAGAGACCTCAAAAACCGAAGGACTCTTCAGTGGCCGTTGGGTGAAGTTATGAGAACGGACCTTTAAGGGTACCTGTCTCCTCAGATCATCCGACGTCAGGTACCCCAACGATTCTCAGTCTGTACTGACTCGCTGAAGCGAAAGGGAAAAGGGAAAGTACGTAACCTCTTCCTTTACCGTTGGGTGAGGTCACAAGGACGGACCTCTTAGGTCCCTGGCCCCTCGGACCACCGGACGGTAGATACCCCAGCGTGTCTCAACCTGTGCTGACTTCGTTGAATCGTCGTCGTCGTCGTTCGAGGAGTATAGACCTTAGTAAAGAAAGAGGGGTAGGGTGGTGGGGAGTGGGGCTGTCTTGTTTAACGATTTACAAGGATACGAAATATCTTTCTTTTATCCCTTCCTTCCTTTTTTCCTTCCACCCTCCCTCCTTTTTTCTTTGTCTTCTTCCTTCCTTTACAGGTCGTTGTAAAAGACGGTGTTTGGTGAAGTACGAGTATTTTGATTTGAAAAAAGGTAGATGACGGAAAAGCACAGGGACCTGACGTTTGTAATAAGTCGACACCGTTGTGGGTAGTTGTGACGTCGGTGTGTGGTAAACGTTAAAGACATAGAGAATTGTCAAATGAGAAGAGGGTTCTATAAAAATTCCTTTTTTCTTTTCTAATTTTAAAAAACGTGACGTCGTCGTGACCCTTAAAATTTGAGACTCTCCTTGTAAGTGTTGTAATTCGAACGAACGTTTGTTTGTTCTTTTTGAGACAAAAGGGTCTCGGGTAATTTTTTATTATTATTGAAAAATTTTTTTATTTTTTTTTTGTTTCGTAGTGTCTTAGTCTACATTTTTATAAAGTAATTAAACTTACCATGTGACCTGAGGTTGGGAAGGGAAGGACCCTACTGTGACTATAGAACTATGGTTTTCACTTCTTCCTTACTCACTTGGGTGGGGACAGAGGTCCGTTACCGTATGGATCGGATCCTTTTCACTTTCCTATCCGTTCTGTCTTTGGTCGATCTTTTTGCCCTAAATATTATCCTTCCGCCGAATGTCCTTCGGTAGGGGTCCCACTGATTCGACAATCTTTCGTATTTACTGTGTCCTGAAAAACCTGTCGACATCTGTGAGTAAACGTACACTTCCATTCGTTGCTGGTCGGTTTCCTCCAAATTAATCGAGACGAAAGTTAATGATGACACTACGTTAATTAATAGAGACAGGGGGTTTGGTAAAAAAAAAAGAACTAGGAGACGACTACCCTAGAATGTTTACTACCTCGTCGTTTTGAAAAATTGTGAAACACAAAGGAGTCCTGAAAGTTCGGGAGGTTAACTTTTACGGTCGTAATTCTTGGCTCAGAGGGTTCTCCTAACGTGTTTGGGACCCTCCACACAGTCCACTCCGAGGCTTCACGATTTTTTATAATCCTGAAGATAAAAAAGTATACAAAATTAGGAAGTTTTCTTTCCTTATCTCTAGACGATTGTAGATTGGATACCTAGTCGAGGTCGTAGGAGAGAGGTGTGTCTACAGACTGACGGTCCAATAGTCTGCCGTGAAGAGATCCTCCCTGCACCCTCCTCGTCGGTCGGGACTGGACCGAAAGAGGTATGAAAAATCGTAGGACGAGGTATAACGTAAAATGTACAGGGGTTAAGTCACTTGAGTGTCCGACATAGTAGATCAATTAGTTTGATAAGGAAGTGTTTACGAGACTACCGAAGTTGAATAAAGACGTTTCTTTGGTTGAATGATTGTTGCGTTCACTTTTGTATTCTACCGTTTTCGTTTCAGTTGTCAAGAGGCCGAAGGACACACTCGAGAAAGAGTCGATGAATGAATTAGACAGGGAAGTTCCATTTAATCTACGAAATTGTTATTCGTTCTTTCGTTGACGAAAAGTTTTCTTTGAGTTCATGTCTTTCTGTAACAGTTTTCCTTACGAACTTTTAGCAAGGTAGTAATATACTAAAACAACTTCTTTTATGACATTCGTATAACGATATTTGTGAGAGGAGAGACTTTTGACAAAAATTTAGAAGGTTTACCTCTCAAAGTCACCCAAAACTTGTGGAAACAAGTTTTGTAATTTTACGTAATGGAAGTTTAATCAAAACGTTTTTGTAGACTAACTATAGTGTCTACTACCTTTAAGTGATCGACATAAAGTTACTTTTGGATGACGTTCTACTTAAACCCCGACATTTAACTGAATGTACTACTTCACTTCAGGTACTACTTAAGGAAGATAAACCCACAAAAACTCCTTATAAAAAGTTGATACTGTTGTTAACTTTTTGGTTCAGAGTTTGAACTTGACCTTTATGGAGAAGATTAACGAAGTAGTGTTTCAAAAAAATGTTTATCAGATTTTTGATTATTTTGTATAAGTTCATGTAACGAGAGTAAAATTTACCATTATTATAAAATTACTATCTTTTTTATAAAACATTGGTATTTGATTTATTTTATAGTAAATTCCATAAAAAATATAGTAGAAAAATTTAAGGAAATTCATATACAAAATATTATTTATATATACTGATAAACTCATGTACATTCGTCATTTATTATATTCATCTAACACCCACTTACAAGTTTTTATAAAGTGTCTATCTCCGTATTCTAGGCTATTCGAAACACTGGTGACCGGATGTTACCGACAACTGAACCATTCTTAAATGAAGGTTGTGTAATACCACGAATGACATATATGGTTTATTGTTCTCGTGGAACCGTCTATTCTCCTGTGATTTTCGTATAAGTTTCATCACGTAGTTAGTTCGAATTTAATTCTGTTCTGTCCCTAAGGGTGCACCGAGATCACCATTTCTTGGGTGGACGGTTACGCCTTCTGTTCTCTGTGTCCAAGGTAGGGACCCAGTCCTTCTAGGGGACCCCCTCCCGTACCGTTGGGTGGGGTCCTAAGAACAGACCTCTTAGGGTACCTGTCTCCTCGTACCGACCGGTGTCAGGCACCCCAGTGTTTCTCAGCCTGTGCTGACTTCACTGTCGTGTGTGCGTGTTCTGTTCGGTGTGATTCTGTGACCGGTGTTTTGTGTCCGAAATTCGTAAGTATGAGTCTTAGTGTTGTCCTACCGGTACGACAAACGTCATGAGACAAAATTTACGCAAATCTTTGAGACGACGACGACGACGACGACGACGACGACGAACGGTGACGACGACGACGACGAACGGTGACGACGACGACGAATCGACGAAGTCGACACAGGCTGAGACACACTAGGGTACCTGAAATCGAGTGGTCCGAGGAGACAGCTACCTCTAAGAGGTCGCTCTAATGGCCTCACCCAACGGTACGGGAGGGGGTCCCCTAGAAGGGCTGGGTCCCTAGCTTGGGTCCAGAAGGTGTAACGTCCGTCTTAAAAATCACGGACTCGGTGGTCCCTTCGGGAATCTTTGAGACTTATACAGATTGCATTCGAAAGTTCAGTTTCCAAACATGTCTGTAAATTGAGGGAAGGTGGGATGTCACTTTACAGTAAAAGTGGTCACCGTGGTTCTAAAGATTAGTAGTTTTGTGTTAGTAGTAATAACTGTTGTGAAAAGAATTGGAGTATGCAGTTTAGTACAGTGAAGTTGTAAATCGGACACTCGAAAGGTGCAGTGTCGTTTTCGGACCTGACATCTTCCAGGATAGGGTAGAGTGGGGAACAAACGGACCACCGAGTCACTATTTCTTAGACGGACGATTACGTCCTCTACACCCAAGTTAGGGACCCAGTCCTTCTAGGGGACTTCTTCTTTTACCGTTGGGGAGGTCTTTTAGGGTACTTGTCTCCTCAACCTACCCGATATCAGGTACCCCAACGGTTTCTCCGTCTGTGTTGAGTCGTTAAGTTGTTGTTGTTGTGTGTGTGAACGAAAAAATATAAATCGGTGTTCCTACTAAAGACACAAAATAAGTACGATATAGGGGTCACGTATGTTGTCATAGACCGGGTATCGTAGTACAGAAATTTATTCATAAGTAGTATTCTTCTTTTGACTTCGTAACAAAGTTTATGAGTTTTTCTGTTCCTCTTTGGCGGAGACAATTGTAAATAAATGATGAAATAACACATGAATGATACATGTTCCTTTGGGAAAAAAGACTAAATAAGTAAAAACCAACACGACCCAGAAATGACGACGTGTACCCGGAAGAGATCAACACCGCCACCCCCCCGATGAGAAACAACGTCAGACGTCCGAAGAGAACGTCACCGGAGAGAGCAACTCCTTGTGTCCGAGTCATCAACACCTTACACACGAATCAACGAGGTGTCGTACACCCTAGAAGGTCCTGGTCCCTAGCTTGGACACAGGGGACGTAACCGTACTCCTAAGAAATTGGTGACCTGGTGGTTCCTTTAGGATTTCTTGAGAAAACTAACAAACTCCTTTATTTCTACTTGTTTTGTGTTGAGAGCGTTCTTTACATACTGGGTTACCCACTATGTTAGTGCTTATTAATTGATGTGTTGTCTGATGTCTACAATTCGTGGGACCCCCATACCACTCCATCCCCTCTCTCTTGGACGAAGAGAGACTAGTTTCTCCCTTCCTTTCAGTCCCTGTACCTTATAACCTCTACTACAATCTCTTATTTTATGAGAGAGAGTCTCCATTTTATTACGGGTACGAAATTTGTTCAGTGTGTAATATCTTATACTAATTAAAAAGAGTCAAAAAGGGAGAAAGGTGAAGGGTCTTTCCATTTATTTTACCTGAATGTTCACATCCTTAATAATCTTAAAATTGTTTTCGAAAAAGTAAGTCTTTACCTCTTTAAACTGGGTCTTTTTACTCCCCTGTAACACCCCTGTAGTCTCCTCCTATTCACACTCGATTTTGGTGACCCTACGTGGGGTCAGACTTGTCCCCTTCTGACACAAACAAACTGAAATTGTGGTTGTCAAAGAAAGTCGTTTACGGTGTAAGGACCGTTCAACTGCAAAGAATACAGTCAAGACGTGAATTTCTTCTATTGTTCCTTTTCAGTTTCAGGGTACTTAGAGAGAATTAGAAACTAAGTTTGTAGAGCATCTCCTAGTCTTGTAGTCTACCCTGTAGAAAGTCGGAAAGGAGGGTGGGGGTACATGAGTTCAAGAAAATTTCGGTTTACCCTTCTTTTCTATGCTTAGGTCCTAATGGTCTAAATATGAACGATCATAAAAATAGAGTAAGACAATAATATATAGACACTAGTATCGTGGACGACCACGTCTTCGCGGTTTTCTGGTCCAAGTTCTCGAAAACGTTGACAAATCAACGACCTGATTTTATTCATAGACCTGTCTTCTCTGAAGACGAATTTTCTCTTTCCGTTTTAATAGAAGGTACGACGATTTATATATATTGGAAGGTCGTTGTCCCATTCCCACCCAGTCACCCATGTGTCCTATCGTTGGTTGTTCGTGACAATCCGAACGACCCTACATAATTGGCCCTACACAAGAAGTGACGGCTACCAAATATAGTTTACCCCGTAGTCTTACTGAAGGGTCTTCGGGATCACCCGAACAAACGAAATGTTGTCATGTTCGTCACCACACTACTACTTACCCAAGATTCTTCTCTCTTGAGGTCGTAAGAAAGGTATAACTGATGTCTTTATCCCTACTTATGACACCCCTGTCTTTATAAAATCAAACTTTGTCGTATACTTATCTTTCCTTATGTAAACTCAGTCAAGATCACTCCACCCTCTTGGATCCCGGACAATATGTCTCACTTCATTCAGTCTTTCTCTTTTTAAAGTATTTAATTACGTATATATGTCTTAGATCTTTTTACCATGACTACTTGGATAAACGTCCCGGTCCTTATTTCTGTGTCTGTATCTCTGTCTGAAACCTGTGTCGCCCCCTTCCCCCCTCCTCTCCCAGCTTGTGTAACTCTCAGTGTGACTGTATGTATCCGATGTCACATATTTTATCGATCGATCGCCCTTCGACGACATCCCCGTGTCCCTCGAGTCGGACCACGAGACACTCCTGGATCTCCCACCCTACTACCCCCTCTCCAAGTCCTCCCTCCCCTACAAACACATGAACACTGGCTAAGTGTGACAACGTACCGTCTTCGGTTGTGTTATAACATTTCGCTAATAGGAGGTTGATTTTTATATTTGTCGACAATTAGTTCATATTTTAATATAAAGGACGAACTTATTAAAAGAATTCATAAATATTATACACTTCGTTACTCCTTTTACAGAATCCCCATTTCGAAACTAAGACACTGGTCCTAGAAGTAGTCATCAGGAGTTACAGTGTAGATGAGTTACAGGAAGTCTTCTTCCCGTTCCTCTCTGTGATAATATCCGGTGATGTTACGGGTTTTCTTTAAGTAAACCAAACGGTTTACTTTGGTCCGGAAAACATTGTTTCGTCCGATGTTTGGACGGAAAACATTGGTCCTAGGAGAAACATGAGAGAATAACTGAGTGTTAGTTACTGCTCAAATAAAGAGTCAAGCCCTACAGGACACCTATTTCCAACTAAAGGTCTCGTTTCCTCAACTCAGGGTACAAAATGTACTGTGAGTTCCCCAATTAATAATCCGTCCATCACACGGAAAGTAAAGGTCCTTTTCTATTTGTAGAAGGGGGTTGTCAGGTACCCCTATTACTTTCCGTCTGTTTTCTAGACTAGAAGTAAAGTGACAACTACTTCACTTATAGGACTTACCTATAAGATATCGTCAGATTACTCTCGTGTCGAGTGTCGCCTTTAAACTTTATAAGACTCAGGGATGTCTTTTCCTCTAAGTTTGGACGAAAACAAATCAAGGAATGAAGGTTCACGAAAATATGGGAAAGAGGTTCAGAGAGGGGATGGTGAGGAAAGACTAACACGTATATTGAGTTACGTATCATCGTCAAGGTCGGTTCGTCAATAAGATCGGGGTTTGTTCGTAGTCTTAAACCGAAGACAGGTCCTTGTCACAGTCACTTTTATAAAGGTAAGTCCGAGAAATAGGAGAACGGTGGAGTCTCTTTACCGGAACTGTGTTGGGTTCCGGGTCTGGTATCCTCTACGTCGCGTGTCTGGGTTCGTCGAGTAAGGAGTTGAGCAAAGATAGACTTTTGGAATCGAGTTGGTGTGGAGTCTTAGTTTACGCCCTGTGTCGAGATTGTCTTCATTTCAGACATCGGGTTCCTTTATGGTGGTAGGTAAAAATAGCCGATACCAGATCAAAGAAAATCCAAATGTGTTTACAGAAAGTTTAGGATACCGGATACTTGGATGCGTTGATAATACCGACTGGATAAGGTATTCATTTACTTCGAAAGACTGGAAGTTTTGACAGTTAGGTTTTTAACAGTAGTTTTCGAAAATTTTTTGGGGGTTTCATATAGACTTTTCGTTTCGTTACGAATAATAGAGTCTAAAGATCTGTGAAGGGAACCTCTTTTAAGAGGGGAGAGTAGTGGGAATGGTGATGGGAAGAGTTCACGTTTTGGGTTTCCGATCGAGGGTAATTTAAGATTCAGATACAACGGTAACAGTCAGTTAGTCAGCACAGGCTGAGAAACACTGACGTACCTGACGCCGTGCGGTCTGGAGGGACACGGAGGGGTAGAGGACTTGAAACGGGTTCTAGATATTAACCCCCCTCCCTCTGTTGTGTAAAAGTAACAAATTTCGTTTTGTCGTGTTTTTAAAAGAAGGTATTTACTTCAGTATCCTTTTCTTTCTTTTGACCTTTGGTTGTTATATCGGGAGGGTGAGTCAGTTCTAAAAACACTCTTCAGGTACTGACAATCGTCCTGTGTGTATGGGGACCGAGAGAAGATGACGGTCTCTTCGTTTTCCGTACACTTCAAAGGAATTCTAAACTATGGACGACCGGTCTCTCTCCTTAATTGATACTTATCGGTTATTTATAATAAAATACTTGAAATTCCGGGGTCCCGCTAAAATAAAATGGTTACTTGATCGAGAAATTTGTCCTATCTACTCGTGTACTCGTGTAGTCTCTACGGTAGGATACCGACAATTGACAGACACGTAGAAAGAGCCTCTGTGGTCCACCGTTTTATTTGACGTCGGGACATTCTACTTCGGCATTTACTACTTTTAATCAAAGTACACAGTGTCACTTGCTACGGGACAACATAAGGTGGGCACGTCTGGTTATCGTAGGAGACAGAGAGACAGAGAGAGAGTTATAGAAAAGAGTCACAGAGGTAGACGTCTCCTTCTTCCGGCCTTGTTACCCTTCTTAAGAAACAGGAGACAGAGGAAAATGGGCCAGAGAAAAGGGACAAAGAGAGGGAGTTCACAGAGAGGAGAGGGACAGAGTGAAACCATAAAGGTAAACCCAAAAGAACAAAACGCCCCTCATCATGACTAAAATGTGAGGTCCTTTACTCTTCTATGTCGACCCGTTCCTCGAGGGACCCTGACTTAGTGTTAACAAGGGTCACCAAAATAGACAGAAGAAATGTTCGGAGGAACGACGGGTGTTTTCACGGTTCGAGGACTATTTACCCTGTCGCTCCACAGTGTAAAAAGGGGAGATTTATGTCTCATTTGAGAGTGTTGGAACGAAGTGACTCTTTACTTTGATATTGATGTCCGTCCTCCCAGGAATTTCTTAAGGAAAGATCCAAGTCGGGGTCTCATCGAAGGTGTACCGATTTGTTCTCGAAGTCTCCTTTTTATAAATAAGAATAATTTACTACAGGGTGTTCTGTTGAAACAAAGATGTCGATGGATAAGGTCCTTAGGATCAATGTAGTGACTGTAATCTTGGGTGTGGACATTATTCTTCATAGACCTTCACCTTTCTACTCGCCGGGAAGGGTCACTCGAGACCCAGGAGGTCTGGAAAGGAAAGGTAGGGGTGACCGACCGTGTAAAATTTGTTATTTACACATAACCATTACTACTTCGGATATAAAAGACCGGAGTTCAGGACGGTTCTAACCTCAAGGACTAGGTAGGAAATAGGAGGGTCTTAACATAATCAAGAACTTTTATTATCTTCAAAAGAATGTCCAAAGTTATTCGGTGGTGGTAGGTCTTATTCGTGGCGGGAGATACTGATATAATAGAGTGTGGACATCAAGGATAACGAGGTTTGATCCCCGACCGTTTGATACCGAGTTCCCGGTATAGGTGGGGTGGTGTATAAACAAATTTAAAGTCTCCGGTAGTACGGATAAATAAGTACATAACAGACATCGACGAAAACGTCACACTACCGTTCCAACTCATCAACGACGTCTCTGATAAATTTGGAAGTGACTTTGTTAGTCTATATGGACGAGATTCGTTGTCTTGTAGACTACTAATATGGTTTTTAACATGGTGAGTGACTTATAAATGGTACTTTTCTACGATTTACTAAATATGTCTAATAGAGTAAATTAACAGTGTCGGTGGAATATTCAATATTCGTGAAAGTAATGGTAGTAAAATTCTTTCTTTGGTGTATATAGTATATGGATATAGTTTAGTGGTACTATATGTGAACTCTATAGGAAACTAAAATATACAGTTATATTAATATGGAGTTATTTCCACTTCATTTGTTTGACCCATAGAATATTCTCCTCGGTCTCAGTTTGGATTTTTCTGTCCAATCTCTCAGGCGTGATCAGTGGTGAAAGGGTTTGACAGAGATCTAAACTCCTACGGTTACGAGACCATTCGTTCTCTGACCTGGAGTCCTCCTGTGTCACGTTTTGTTTTGTTTCTTACGAATAAAATTACTTCCTTCATCCTGGTTTCTTACTCTTTCATAAACGCAAGTAGTTCTGTTGTCGTTCCATGTCGTCTGATGTTCGAAAATGGGTGAAGTTTGAAATTTGGTGAAAGTATCTAAAGGTCGTACTTCAGGTCCTTTCTTTCTTGTTGATCGATCCGTGACTTATTTACAAACTACTTACCTACCCACCTATCTACCACCTACCTTCTTTTGGTTGACTAGAGTGTCTCAGTTTCCCTCTTGACTTACAGATTCTTGACTCTTTTCATGGTGTTATTTAAGTTTTTGGTTGGAGTTGTCCTCTTAAATCTTCAAAAGAGTCGTCTGGTGATAGTAGTCGTACTGTCGGGTTCTTTGTAATTCAAAGACCCATAAAGGTACGGCCTAAAGTTTAAGGTTCCTCTGTTTTTAGAATAATTCAGTGGGACTGAGTCCATACGTGGAGATGATCTCCCACCGAGAGTAGGGACCAACGTGAAATCTTAGTGGACCCCTCGAAAAGCTCGTGGGTTTAAGACTCGTAGTGGATTCTAGTTGACTTTGACTGAGAAACCCCCACTTCTGAATTACTTGAGTTCTGAGATAAGTCACGAATACTCCGACCGTTAGTAGAGTGTTCTGGTCGACCTTTGTCTCGTCTCTCTTAGATTCTCGAGTTCGGGAGGGTACGGACGAAGGGTTGGACTGAGACCCCAAGTCAAGTCAAGTCGGTGAGTCAGTACAGACTGAGAAACGCTGGGGTACTTAGCGTCGTACGGTCCGGAGGGACAGGTTGTGGTTGAGGGTCTCAGGTGGGTTTGGGTACAGGTAACTCAGCCACTACGGTAGGTTGGTAGAGTAGGAAACAGCAGGGGAAGAGGAGGACGGGAGTTAGAAAGGGTCGTAGTCGCAGAAAAGTGTACTCAGTCGAGAAGTGTAGTCCACCGGTTTCATAACCTCAAAGTCGAAGTTGTAGTCAGGAAGGTTACTTGTGGGTCCTGACTAGAGGAAATCTTACCTGACCAACCTAGAGGAACGTCAGGTACTCTGAGAGTTCCCAGAAGAGGTTGTGGTGTCAAGTTTTCGTAATTAAGAAATCACGAGTCGAAAGAAGTGTCAGGTTGAGAGTATAGGTATGTACTGGTGACCTTTTTGGTATCGGAACTGATCTGCCTGGAAACAACTGTTTCATTACAGAGACGAAAAATTATACGACAGATCCAACCAGTATTGAATGAGACCCCATCCCCGACTATTTTTGGAGTAATAAGGAACAACAACAAGAAATCAGTGAGTCAGTACAGACTGAGAGACGTTGGGGTACTTGACATCGGACGGTCCGAGGAGACAGGTACCCTAAAGGGTCCGTTCTTATAACCTCACCCAACAGTAAAGGAAGAGGTCCCCTAGAAGGGTTGGGTTCCTAGCTTTGATCCAGAGGACGAACCGTCCGTCTAAGAAATGGTGACTCGGTGGTCACAATAAAAAAGTAATAAGAAATTCGATTGAATGGAATCTCGAGAAGAAAAGACGTTTCACATTGTGGGATTGGTTGTCTTAGGACTAGGGGTTCTTCTTTCGTGACGTTGATTAGAGGTAGCAGAGTTACTTTAGTCTAGGTCAATCAATTAGTTGTGTGGGGTTCCCGGTGAGATATGGGTCTTGACAAGACTGACGAAATCTCCTATAATCATTAACAATCTGAGGGACATAGGAATTCTTTGAGAAAATTTTATCATTAACATTTTGAGACTGGATGTCTTAGATTTTCTTTGTCTCATTCTCACTGAATCTGGTTCGTACGATCATTATATAAGGGAAAAAACAGACCAAATAGATAAAAAATTTTTTACGTAAAAGTTCGTTCCTATATTTTTGACATAACCCCCTTAAAAATTCTTACCAATAGAACACATAATCGTATCTAAAACTGGAGGACTATACCCTTCGTTTGTTCATTGCAAAGATCCAGATAAAAGACCCGACTTATTTTCCGTTAGTTTCCTTGAGAATGTTCTAATAGATGTCGACGTTTCAGTACTAAAGACTTCGTTTAGTTTGAGAGGTACGTTTTAGGGTAGAGGAGTCACGTTGGAACGTTCCTTCGTTCTCCTTGTTTCGTGACTAAAGTTTCTCCTCGAAGAATGACTTGAGTAAGTTTGGAGGTCACCGGTGAACGAAGACTCATTTGGTGGACTAGAAACCCTTCTCTTTATTTAGAAGAGGAACCACCAAGTTGACAATCGGGGCACCTCTCACGAAGGTTCTACCTTTTTCCGTCTTTAAATTTATTACTTCTCTTGTTCGTTGACGTCGAAGAAGGGGAAGATCGTGATCCCTTAAGTTAATAAGCTAAAAGTTGGAAGGACTGAGAGTTCGTCGGTGTACCCCGTGTGGTTCTGACGTTGGTAAATCCCGGGTAGAGTGATAGCTCTCGAACGTGACGGAGGGATTATTCTAGGTAGAATATAAAATACCACGTCAACTTGTCCCTCGAAAACTGTGACCTCGGTCCCAAATAGTGACACTCCTATTAACTTCTTTGGTCAGGTTGTACAATTCACTCGGACATTTTCCCCCGACGACGACGACGACGACGATTCAGCGAAGTCAGTACAGGTTGAGACACGTTGGGGTATCTACCGTCGGGTGGTCCGAGGGGGCAGGGACCCTAAGAGGTCCGTACTTGTGACCTCACCCAACGGTAAAGGAAGAGGTTACGTCCTTTCATTTTTCACTTTCACTTCAGTGAGTCAGTACAGGTTGAGAAGTGTTGGGGTACCTGATGTCGGATGGTCCGAGGAGGCAGGTGTCCTAAAAGGTCCGTTCGCATGACCTCTCCCAACGGTAAAGGAAGAGACCATTTATCCCCGTTTAAGACTATTTTAAACATTTGATTCTTCCGTTTACCCAAACCTATCACTACCACCACCACTACTACTCAACTTTAATTTTACATTACGTCTTATTAAAAGGAAACCTTAAGGATTCACCAAAAGAAAAATCGAGAACATAGAGTTTTGATAAAGTCTCTGATCGTCACCAATCGTGATCCATCATGTATAACACCTTATAAGTGAGACCAACGTTTTGTCTAAGAAAATCTGAGGTTCTCGTTGCGAACTTAGTTGGTTTGTTTCTTTGTGTCAAAAGATTTATCCTTACCGTAGAAATATTTTATACCAAGAGGATTTTATTCTTACAATCGTGACAATAAAATTGTCCAAAGAGGCTTTCTGTTCATGGACCAGTTGAGGGATGGTAGGACTTACCTTTCTGGGACATTTGCTACTCGTCTATAAACAAGTCGTTTTATCTCTTGATAAAAAAAAAATTAGAAAAACACAAATATCGACATACCCGGTACGGAATTGTGTAAAAAACATATTGATCGTGTTCTCCTAAAGACGTCGAACCTTTGGTCTCTATTTTAATTATATAACCGACTATGGGTGTTGTCGGAGAGTCCACAGTAGTAACTCTTAATAATAAAAGTCATCAAGTACCGAGTAAAGAAATTTTAATTTTAATCACAACACCGTGGGTTCCTATTAAAAGGTCGACAGAGATGTCTCTTATTATATTCGAACCACTCAAATTACTTACCACCAAATGACGGTCAGTCACAGTTACGGTACCTACGCAAACATAAATTATCCTTCGTCTTAGTAGCAGAATGGTGACACAGAAGTAATTATACTTTAGGAATATATCGGTACAATCGACTATTTAATACGGGTCGTAGAGTTAATGCAATAGTTTCTTTTACTAAGGATTACTGGTTCCTCCCCTATATCCTCACGTCTCTCTTTAGTACTGGTTTAATCAATCCTACTTTGACTTGGGAGACGTCTAACCGTCTAATCGAGACTTGATCAATCATCCTTCACACGTCGGACATACTCGTCCTTCTACACCTCCACCGTACTGATTTATTGTCTTGCACTTCCACCCTAATTCCTTCCACTGTCTGGGACGTTGAAGAGGTTTGTTCGTTGGTCCTTCTAGAGTGTGTCTGTAAATATAGTCCAAGGGTTTGTGTATGTTGGTTCGTATGTGTATTAGGACTCCCGGTCTTGACAAATCCCTGAAACGCCTCTGGGGTACCAACTCTGGGTGTAACCACGATACGGGACCCGCATGGTCGGTACCCGGGGAAACGAGGATTTCAAAAAGGGTCGGAAGGGGACGAGATGATACGACGTCTCCCTGGACGGGGACATAGTCCGACGAAGAGTAGGACCGAGTTGTTGACCGAAGGTTGACCTAAACTGGTTGTCCTCGTGATTTTCCTCTGACCCTCCGTCCTCTTTCCCTCTTCAGTCTCGTCAAGGAGGTGAGGAAGGGACAGACAGAATTCATCGTAGAGGTCGTCTTCGATACGAAAAAGGAACTAGGGTCGAGTGTGACCTCTCGGTCGATACCCTCTCGGGTTGGGTATCCGAGGTTATGGTAGTGGAAGAGAGGGAAACAAAGAGGTGTATTCCTATCCCTTCGAAGACCAACAAAGATTGGGGAACTTATAGATGACAGGAGGGGAATTTATGGGTAGAGAGGGAACTGGCTATTGTTTATGGAACATAATTTAAGTAAATTAAATTTACGTGTCTTACCAAAGATAAGAGAAACAACCTGAAACTCACTACGTCCTTCATTCTCGACCTTTCCGGTGTTCACATTCCGGAGTCCTTATATATACTGTCTTAGTAAGTAAGAATGGTTACTTAACCCAACTCTCCTCCATTAAGTAATATCTCTTCACGGACCTCTCGGTCCACGGGTCCAAATGTACTTAAGTAACGTAATAAGAGGTAGGTCGTTGGATCCTTAAGTTCTTTTGATCCTCGTTATCGGAAGGGTTCGTCCGGGAACCCCCTCTTTTGTCGAGATTTTAGTTTCGGGAGTTCGAAAGGAAAGGGAGGTTTCTTCTGAACTCTTTTATCAACTCTCTCGAAGAGATAAGTCTCTTTTGATATATCCCTCGTCTCAATCTTTGTAGTAGTCCTAGAGGTGTCTGAGATTTCTTTCGTGTCTAAAGGTCGTTGTCCCACCTAGGGATTCGGTTCGTCGTTTTTAAATAAACTTTTTTTATGATTAATTTTAATCGTGGAGAGACAGAAGTTTTAGTTTGTTCACCCGTTCAGACCCAACCCTCACGGAGGTCCGGTTTCCGGTATACACTGGCAGAAATGTTCTGAGTCTTTTACAAATACTTCCTTGTGAGGGATCAAAGAAGGGGTCTACTCGGGGGATTTGGTGGTCTAGCGGTTCTTGACTTTATTAAGGTTGAAGGGGTACCTTCTTACCTCCGTTACCTTACCCTAGTTCTGACATGTTGGACAGTCACCTTCTTGTCTCCGTTTATTATTCTAAATTTATATTCGTTTTCAGGGACTGTAATTGTCACTCAGACGACCGAGTACCGACGGAGGGTCCTTAGTAATGATATGACGAAAAGTATTAGAGGAATTTCACTTTAATTTTCAGTGATGACGAGAAGTAGAGGGACGGATAAACGAGTTACCTTACTTTAGCAGGAAGGAATACGACGTTTACTCGAGGGATGAAGTTTGTAGGGAATCTGTGAGTACCGTAAAGGAACTTCTTTCAGGAGGAGGTCGATGAGAATTAATTTGGTTCCACTGTTCTCTTCGAGGATAGTGGCGGGGGCAGTCGGACACATCGTCGCGCAACGAAGTGAGAGAAAAGGACACGAAGGGTAAGTCCGAACATCGGTGCGTATGGTCGACGTTCGGTCGAACCGGGTACTCCTTTACCGAGTATGGATGTGAGTCCCTTGGAAAGGGAATCACGCACCACGAAGAAAAAAATTTAAATAAAATAACTTCATATCAACTGGATGTTACGACACAATTAAAGACGACATGTCATTTTCATAGGCATATGTGTAAGACAAAAGTATAAGAAAAAGTAATATCAAATAGTGTCCTATGCCTTATGTTAAGGGACACGAATCCTGGAACGACGAAAAGGTCAGATATATATTATTAAACGTAGATGATTGAGGTGTGAGGGTACGGTGGGAAGAGGGGTTGACGGAGGGGAAACCGTTGGTGTTCAGACAAAGAAACGGATAGGGTTCCACAAAACTTCTTACGATACGGAGACCCCATGGGTCGACCCCTCGACTGAAGCTCGAGACTTTCCTCCCTATTCCCCCTACTTGGTGAGAGACGTTTTTAAACATGGGGAATGGTTGTCGAAGGGGACCCTCGGAGGTTCCGAACCTCGGTCCGGTAAAGACGGGTGTTTGTAGAGTGGTCTACCTGCGTACTTGGACTGGAAATCCAGATCATGTTTTTACGAGGTCGTTGTTGACGTAGTTACAGTGGAATCGGAACTTACTAAAAGGTAAAATTCTTTAAAACTCTGATAAATTTCCATCTCGTTATACAGGACTTTAATTCGGTAAATTTTCTTTATACATCATTTTAAGTTCTGAGAAGTATCCGTCGGTTCCATTGATCACGGACACTGGAATTTCTAAGATCTCTCCAACGACAGTCGGGGATGGGAGGAGGTTCTTCGTCATATCTAATCATCGGTTTTTTGTTGAAGGCCCGGTCTCCTAGATTTAAACTAAGGTTCATATTGTCATTTTTGAAAACATAAGAATTTGTGATATCCTTAGTGATATCAATTAGTGTTCAATTAGTGGTATCCTTACAATGGATATTCGAATTTAATATGTATTACCAGGTGAAGACCCTTGGGACGGAGGGTCCATTACTAGTCATTCGATTTTATGGAAAAAAAACGAGTGTCCTTCGTAGGACTGGTCCGGACGAACACTTACTGACGTCTTTCCTTCTTTAAGGTGGTTATGTTATAACATTTCATTAGTCGGAGGTTAATTTTATTTATTTAAATTTAAATTTTTTATTTTATTTCTATTCTGGAGATAAATTTTTTTTTTTTTTTCCTTCCTTCTTTAATTGTGTAAAGGAGTCCTTTGCAAACTGAACTGAGGGAGGGGAACATCATATTTTCTTCGGACTTAAGATTGAGTCCATTCTACCGAGAAACCCTGTGTTCAGGTGGTAGAAGAGGTAGACGGCCTAAAGGTTTATGTCAGAGATAAGGAACGGGATTATTTAATAGTGAGTTAAATAACCGGACAACATGTCATTCATTATGTTTGAATCTGAACCATTGTGTTCAAAGTGATGGACGATCCACTGGTCTTGTTCGACGAAGAGACATAAAAATAAAAGACTAGACATTTTACCTTCTCTAGTAATATTTTCATGGGTAGAGTTCCATTAATACTCCTAACTTACCCAACGTACGTACAATTCAACGAAGTCAATACAGTTTAAGAAATACTGGGTCACCTAGTATCGGGTGGTCCGAGAAGACAGGTGCCCTAAGAGGTCCGTTCTTATGACCTCACCCAACAACACGGGAGGAGGTCCCCTAGAACAGTTCTTGTGAAAAATTATTTAGGGTCACTTACCACAAACGGTAAGTAATGACTGGATAAGTAAGTTGTTCATGAATGATAAGAGGGACTGAGGAATACTAATATGTGACCTCCACTACTTGTCTAAGTTCACTAATCTAGACCATCAGTCTCACGGACTTCTTGATACCTGTCTCCAAGTACTGTGACGTGTCTTCCGTCATTGGTTTTGGTAAGGGTTCTTTTTCTTTACGTTCTTCCTTTTATTACCAACAGACTCCTCCGGAATGTTTATCGACTCTTTTCTTCTCTTCACTTTTCGTTCCCTCTTTCCCTTTCTATATAGGTTGACTTACGTCTCAAGGTCTCTTATCGTTCCTCTCTATTCTTCCGGAAGAATTTACTTGCCGAAGGGACCACCGAGTCTCCAATTTCGCAGACGGAGATTACGCCCTCTGGACCCAAGTTAGGGATCCAGTCCTTATAGAAGACCTCTTCTTTTACCGTTGGGTGAGGTCATAAGAACGGACCTCTTAGGGTACCTGTCTCCTCGGACCACCCTATGTCAGGTGTCCCAGCGTTTCTCAACCTCTGCTGACTCACTGAATTGAAAGAAAGAATTTATTTGTTACGTTTCTTTATCTGTTTTTGTTATCTTACCCTTTCTGATATCTAGAGAAGTTCTTTTAACCTCTATAGTTCCCTTGTACAGTACATTCCTACCCGTACTATTTTCTGTCTTTGTCATTCCTAGATCGTCTTTTTCTTCTCTAACTCTTCTCCACCATTCTTATGTGTCTTCTTGATGTATTTTTTCCAGAATTACTGGGTCGGTTGGTACTACCACACCAGTGGGTGGATCTCGGTCTGTAGGACCTCACACTTCATTTCACCCGGAATCCTTCGTAATTATGCTTGTTTCGATCATCTCCAGTACCTTAAGGTCGACTCCATAAATTTTAGGATTCTGGACTACGACAATTTCACGGTATGAGTTATGCGGTCGTTTACACCTTTTGAGTCGTCGTCGGTGTCCTGACGTTTTCCAGTCAAAAGTAAGGTTAAGGTTTCTTCCCGTCACAGTTTCTTATAAGTTTTATGACGTGTTCACGTGAGTAAAGTGTACGATCTTTCCAATACAAGTTTTAAGAAGTTCGATCCGAAGTCGTCATACACTTGGTTCTTAAAGGTCTGTATGTTCGACTCAAAGCTTCTCCGTCTCCTTAGTCTCTAGTTTAACGGTTGTAAACGACCTAGTACCTTTTTCGTTCCCTCAAGGTCTTTTTGTAGATGAAAACAAAGCGACTGATACGATTTCGGAAACTGATACACCTAGTGTTGTTTGACCTTCTAAGAATTTCTCTACCCTCATAGTCTAGTGGAATGGACAGAGTACTCTTTAGACATACGTCCAGTTCTTCGTTGTCAATCTTGGCCTGTACTTTGACTAACCAACTTTTGACCCTTTCCTCATGCAGTTCCGACATATAACAGTGGGACGAATAAATTGAAGATACGTCTCATGTAGTACACTTTACGGTTCGACCTACTTAGTGTTCGACCTTAGTTCTAACGACCCTCTTTATGATTGTAGGAGTCTATTCGTCTACTATGATGAAATTACCGTCTTTCACTTCTCTTCAACTTCTCGGAGAATTTCTCCCATTTTCTCCTTTCACCTTTTACGATCGGACTTTGATTCTTAAGTTTTTTGATTCTAGTACCGAAGACCAAGATAGTGAAGTACCGTTTATCTTCACCCCCCCCCCTACCTTTGTCACTGTCTAAAATAAAAGAACTCGAGGTTTTAGTGACGTCTACCACTGACGTCGGTACTTTAATTTTCTGTGAACGAGGAACTTTCCTTTCGGTACTGTTTGCATCTGTCGCCTCTGTAGTGGAACGACTGTTTCCAGGCAGGTCAGTTTTGATACCAAAAAGGTTATCAGTATATACCTACACTCTCAACCTACTGTTTCTTCCAACTCACGGCTTGTTGACTACGAAAACTTGACACACCATAACCTCTTCTGAGAGTTCTCAGGGAACCTGACGTTCCTCTAGTTTGGTCAGTTAGGATTTCCTTTAGTCAGGACTTTTAAGTAACCTTCCTGACTACGACTTCGACTTCGAGGTTATGAAACCGGTGGACTATACTTCTCGACTGAGTGATCTTTTCTGGGACTACGACTCTTTCTGACTTCCGTCCTCCTCTTCAACCACCATCTCTTACTCTACCAATCTATCGTAGTGACTGAGTTACCTGTATTTAGACTCGTTTGAGGTCTTCTTTCACTGTCTGTCCTCGGACGAAACGACCCAGTTTTTCTCAGTCTGTACTGAATCGCTGACAAGTTCTTGTTGTTGACTGAGGAAGTACACCGACGATTGTTTCTGGGTCTGTGATACCATGTCTTTGTTTTGAGTCAGGGACTCAGGAACAAGGGATACTCTCAGGATATTGGTATTTCTTACTTCAGGTATTATAATCGAGAATCTCTCGTCTCCGGGTGTCTCTTCACCACCGTTGGTGTCGCACCTTTGGTAGGGTGGTCCCTCTGATACATATCGAGATCTGCACTAGTAAGGAACCTTGGAAAAGGTTTACATTCAACGTTCTCGTCTTGACCAATCATGTAGTCAATGTGAAAGGGGAGGACGAGAGAGATCTCTCAGACTATCGTCCTGAGGTCCCCGTCAGCCCTCGGGTTACAATGGACGTCGGAACGTCTGGACGGGACCGACGGGACGGAGTACCTCCCTGAGCGGGTAGGTCTCGACTTCCACGTCCGACCGAAAGGTACCGAGGACGGAAAATGTCCTGTGTCGTAGGACCTCTCGTTCGTCGACGTCCTCTTCAGTGTCGACCAGTGTCCCACTGTGTACGATCTGGAGAAGAGAAGTGACAGGGACGTGGAGACCCTTTTACTGACTACAAAGACTCTAACAGAGAGAGGTCTTCGGGGAGTCTCCAAGACGGTTCGATCTCAAAGGTTTTCGATCTACGGAGGAGACAGACCTTAGATTTACTCTTCGTTGTGTCCGGTCCGATTTTGGACGTAGCACTATTTTCCTTTAATCCTTTTACGGGGTACTTATCGGGTCTCTATTCCTCTGGACCAGTGATACACACTTGTAGAATTCTCTATTTGTCTGTTCCTTTTTTAGTAGGAAGTCTCTTCAGTAGTTCCTTTTATTTGGAACATTATACTTAATCGTCTTAGTACTTGTAGAACCCAGTCTTAAGATTAAAACTTTGTAGGATCGATACACTGAAGTTCGTCGAAAATTGGAGAGGAACACAGAGTAAAAGGGGTGTACAGTCGACCCCGCTATTCCGGACGGGGGCCCCCTACGATACTTTACTTACACTGGACCACACCTTCACATTGACCCCCGGGTCTTTACCCCAGGAGGGACACGGAGGTTCGGAGTCACGGAGGAAGTGCGGGTATCGAAACGAAGAGGGAAGAAAGGTCGTCTGATCGTGGTGTTAAGAAAAGTTGTAGACAAGACGAGGAACCAAAAGAGGTATCGAAGTGGATTTGCACCTAAACGAGTAGACACAAAGGAGTTTCTCAAGGCTCTTCGGGTGACCGGTGTGTTTCGGGTCCGGTGACGACCGTAGTGCGAGATTGTAGACTTGGTGGAAGGGTCTCGTCAAAGAGTTTGTGGGTTAGTTACGTAATATTGAGTAACAACAACAACTTAACGGTACAGACTGAGAAACGGTGGGGTGCCTGACGTCGTGTGGTCCGAGGAGACAGGAGGTGATATTTTTTATTGATTTAAACTGTTTATACAGGGATTTCAAGTAACTATCTTACAGAAAATGGAATTTATTGTGTTTTTTAGGTGAAACAACTCTGACACGTCACTCACGAACACAAGTGGACTCTTAGTAATCGACATCAAGGACGTACACCGAGTTTTGAGCTGCACAGTAGTCCTCGACACACGAGGTTGTCGTGGGGGGGGTTAAGTGTTCCTCTGGGGTTCGTCCAACGAAACGGAGTCCAGTGAATTTTTACAGGAGTTGTGATTTTACTCCTTAGAACTATATATATTTATTGAAGGACCCTAAATAACTCTTCAGTAAAAAATTTAAAAAACATCAAAATTGAAATAGTTATATTTATATGTAGTTTTCTACGTGAAGTGTTGACATGTCATTGTCAATTTTTTGTGTTCCTATAAAAAGTCCTTCTTGAGGAAATTATATTTGTAGAAATCCCCCAATATATAAAATTAGTGTTAGTGTACTATTTATAAACTAAACGTAAGTAATCTATTTACCCTTATTTTCAATATTAGGGTCCTTTCTGTAAATCACTAAGATTTACGACTTGTAAACTTATTATCACGATTCCCTGACTTTACCCTCACTTTACATGGGTTCTCCTTTTAAGCCTCTGAAGTTTTGTCGAAAAACCTTTTTATTTATTTATTATCTTACTTTTTTTCGTGACGTCGAGTTTTCTACCCCCTCCCCGTCTCTAAAATTTTTAATTACTTGACTCTAGAAAAGAGGTCTTTGTAGTAAAGACATAGTAAATTAGTCTGAACTCGAAAGAATTTAACGGAAACTTTGTTCAATTATTTGTTACGTACGGACGGGATCATACGTAAAGAATGTTCAATTACATGAGACTCTAAGCAGGAGCCATTTATGGCCTCTTTATGGTTACCAGGGACGTCCGAAATAAACTCCAGTTGTCACTTCCCATTTCCGGAAGAGTTTCCGAAACCTTCCGTACCCTTTTCTGGTGGACGAGTTTTTATAGTAAGATAGATTGATGACGTCCCGTCTTTATAGGGGATGGTCCCAGTTTCAGTGACTGCCGTTAATTAGGGAACAGAGGTTTCTTGACAATTTTTATTTGTACCCCGTTGTTGTCCTAAAGGAGAAAGCATCGACTTATTATAAAGTAATTGTGTGTGTACATTGTATAAGTACTACGTGAATAGGTGACTACTTGCAATTTTATCAAAGGTATAGAACTGATAACACTTATTACGTTCTTACTTGGACCCCCACGTTTATGGAGTCATAGAGTAGCTTTATGACTCCTAAGACTCTTTATGACTAAGTGAAAGAAACCTACGTATAGGTCTTCATTTAAACGACTTAGTATACCATCTGGATGATAATGAAAAACTCCTTGGAGGTATAGTAAAGGGTATTACCGACTTGGTTTTTCCTGTTTCGACCTCCTGTGATACGATTCCCGTTGTTCGGTTTGTGTCTTTCTGTTTATGACATACTAGAGTGAATGTACACCTTAGACTTTTTCAACTTGGGTATCTTGGTCTGTTACCACTAATGGTCCCTGACTCCCTACCACCTTTACTATAACCACTTTCCGATACTTAGAAATCAATACTCTACTTATTCAAGACCCCTAGATTATATGTCGTACTACTGATATCGATTATTCTGATGACATTTGAACTTTAAACGATTCGTTCGTTTAGTATTCACAAAAGTAATGGTTTTAATAACCATTGGTCCATTATCCATTCAATGAAACTAAAATCGTTAGTGAAGGTTCATATATATATATAATTTAGTAGTGTAACATATGGAAAATTTTTATTCATTTATTTACTTTAGACTTTTATTATTATTATTTTCTCTGTACACCTGATACTGTCTACTATCTAATTAGGTAATCATGGGTAGTTACACCCGAAGGGGACACCGAGTCACCATTTCTTAGGTGGACGGTTACGTCCTCTGAGTCCTCTGTGCCCAAACTAGGGACCCAGTCCTTCTAGAGGACCTCTTCCTTTACTGTTGGGTGGGGTCATAAGAACGGACCATTTAGGGTACCTGTCTTCTCGGACCTCCCGATGTCAGGTAACCCAGTGTTTCTCATGAGAACACAGCTGTGTTTCTCAGTCTGTGTTGACTCGTTAACTCGTATGTCTGTACGTGAGTAGTTACATGATTCTCCTTAGTCTTAAAGATCTTCTGTTCACAACTTGGTTTTATAAAACTGTCTTTCCCTCCTGACTCAATTTCTCCTTTCTGACTCTACTGTAAAGTTTCCCGTCTCTCCGACCACTCCCAATCTCGATCCCAATTTTAACCTCTCCCTTTTTTTTTTTTCTCCCTTATCTCTATAGAATTTTCATAGGAGTAGATAAAGAGTTAAGATGGATTCCACCATTATGAAGGGATGGTCCCTGGATCCATACAGAATTACATGATATAAATCTACTCGACAGTTCCCCTATTAAAAAAAAAATTAGTGTCTCAATAAAGAGTTTCGGGTGACTCTTAGTTCGAGGAACCAAAAGTTCAGATGTCTTTAGATGGAAAGTGTATCAAATCTGGATCCACCTTAAGAAATTGAGTAACACTATTGGAATTTTATTTTGACTCTAGTTTTAGTCGTTCCACGTTTGACTTCTTTTAGAGTGGACGAACCGGTGTGAAACTAAGGGTCCACGACACATTTGTGGTAATGTGATGACTACGAGTTGTATGATGGGGGTTTTTTCCGAATTTAAAGGTCTCTTTATTTATCAATAAGACGTTGAACCCTTACCTCAAACAAAAACAGTTTTAAAAAGATCCAACACTGGAAAAGGTAAAGACTTTATCGTCTTTTGTGTCTCCCTTGATTCCAAACGTTTAACTCTCTGATCTAGTGGCACCTCGAACTATGTTGAGATTCGAATCAATTTACAACCGATCTTTACACGGGGTTTGTGGGTTTGCTCCACTTTCCCTCCCAGTCTCTAAAAGGTTTCCCCATATCACCTCTCTTTTAAGTGACGGATAAACGACCTCTCAAGGGGAGTCTATGTCTCGGTGACTAACTTTAAAGTAACGGTCCGTTAAAGTGTAAGAGGATATAATTCGTCCGTGGTTTGGTAGGTTTTGGTTCACGATTCTATGCACTTTATAAGATTGGTAAAATTTAACGAGAGGAGGTAAGTACTTTACTGAGGGTTAGTTGAAGGATAAGGACTTGTATAATTATACCGTCCTTGAAACAATTTTAAGTTAGTGACACTTAGTCCGTACCATTAAATTTTGATGGCGTCTGATTACAAACCAACTCTTGTCATAAGATTAACTTTTTTACTATCTTTTCAATCAGATCAAGTTCCGAGGTCCTGTATGACTTTCTTTGGCACCGATGTTTCGTAATGGGTTAGTGTGTAGGAACAGGAGACACAGGGAAACAACGCTCCCGTCCTGGATGAGGACCGAGAGAAGTACCCTGTAATGGGTTAGACCTCCTCTACAACGACTCATTCGACACGACTTTATCCCATAGAACCCCCCTCCCTACCTGACGGATCTTCAGGTTACTAACCATACGTTTCCTTTCTGACTTCAGTTCCTCTCTCGACTTTTCCGGTTCGAACCCTTCGACAGGATTTGGAACCGTTCTTCTGTCTCCGTTCCTGGTTTAGTCATTCTGTTTACAGAGTTGTTTTTGGTCGTCACTACTTTCGTACAGTTGTTCATTGCAAACTTTACCCGGTCTTCCTTACTAAGATTGATTCGAGTCCTTGGTCTCTTCACGACAAAAGTATCCCAGGTTAGTGTACCACTCTTCCACCCAATGACCGAGGATCCTTGGTCCGTCCACCCAGAGGAGTCTCTCACTTTTAGCGAGTCAGCACAGGCTGAAACACCGGGGTACCTGATATGTGAGGTACCTTAAGAGGTCCGGTCTTGTGATCTCATCCATCGGAAAGGGAAGGGGTCCCCTAGAAGGGTTGAGTCCCTAGCTTGGGTCCAGAGGGTAAAACGTCCGTCTAAGAAATGGTCGACTCGGTGTTTCTTTCGGGTTCTTATGACCTCACCCATCGGATAGGGAAGAGGTCGCCTGTAAGGGTTGGGTCCTTAAGTTGGTCCCAGAGGACGTGACGTCCGTCTAAGAAATGGTTGACTAGATAGTCCTTTCGAGGGGTCTCCGAATCTGTTTGTCTGTGTCGGGTCCTAGGTCGGTCCCAATGTGAGAGTTTAACACAAACACACAGACCACACGGTTTCTTACGTGTTTTGGGGTTCTATTCGTACCGTGTATCTGATACTTAACAAGATTCACCTATTAAGTTCACGATAAAAATAAAATTTTGTTAGGATTAATATAATATGTTATCTTAAACTTTGAGGGTTATTACCGTGATTACTTTCCCTCTAGACGTAACCCAAGACGGGGTTCCCGGGGACCCTCTTGATTAAAAGAGATAGTCATTCCCTCGAACGGACATTCTAACTGGTTTACACACTTTTAGTAACTTGGGTAACCCCAGTGGAAAAGAGTTTTGTTGGTTTTGAGTTCATTTACTGGGGAGTAGAGGATATCAGATACTGGCCGGAGTATTGTCTACATGTATGGAGAAGTTAAACTTATGATTGAATTTTAGACTAAATATATCGCCCAAGACCTCGGTGTTTCGGAATCCGAGTGTTCCGAGAGACTTCCTGACAAACATTCCTGACAGGGAGAAGAGATATTTATCAGGGTTCAAATTTACCGGATATCTTCGACTGGTTACCTTAACGGAGTCCCGGTTACGGTAAGAAAACGTTGTGGTGTGTGTCGATGGACCAGTAAACCTTAAATGTTTCACGTTAACGTATCCCTAGATACCGATTGCGACAACAATTTGAAGGTAAAGGTGAACACCCCAAAGAGTTGTACCATCAAGAATTGTACTTTACCAATCAATGGATGATAAATGAGAAATCGTTATGACACTCACAACGACACAAGATCGTTATGACACCTTCTTTTGTTGTACTTTTAATTAAAGGAGTCGATTTGATTTCTCTTTTTCCAGAAAGGGTCCTTACTTCTCCTCTTCCCAATTTGTTCTTATGGTGTTTATTTGAGGATTCTTTTTCGGCAGAGAAAGTTTAGAAACTCGACCGTCCACTTCCTCTCTTTTCTGCACCTTTTCGGTCAACCGGTCTTCTTTCGATCATAAAAAACAAAGAAAAGATTCTATATCAACTGAATGTTATGACACAATCAAAGTCCACATGTCTTTTTACTAAGTCAATATAAAAAGATCTCATAAAAGGTAATATCAAATAACGTTCCATAACTTGTATCAAGGGACACGATATGTCATTTTTGAGTAACGAAGTGATCAAACACATATCATCGAACATAGACGATTAGGGTATGAACTTTAAATAGGGAGGAGGAAAGAGAAAGGGGAAACCATTGGGTATACAACCAAAAGATAGGGACACTTAGACAAAGATAAAACATGTATCTAAGTAAACATGATAAAAAATTATAAGAATGTATATTCACTATAGTATATTATAAACAGAAAGAGACAGGTTGAATAGTTATGGTGTATCATACTATAAGAGATCCAGTAAGTACAACGACGTTTACCGTTATAAAGTAAGAAAGGTACTGATTATAAGGTGACATAACTATAAATATATAATGTAGAATAATTTGGTTGACATACAACTACCTATGAACCCAATAAAGGTGTAGAACCGTATTTTTGTTTGTATTTCTATAGTTACCTTGTTTTATCTTGTCTTTATTTGGTGTGTGGATACCAGTTAATTGGATGTCGTTTTCTCCGTCCTTATGTGTTACCTCTTTTTTATCAGAGAAGTTGTTCACCACAAACCTTTCGACCTGTCAATGTACATTTAGTTACTTTAATCTTGTGAGGGAGTACGGTATAGGTTTTTATTTGAGTTGTACCAAATTACTAGATTTATTTTCTGTACTATGGTGTTTTGAGGATCTTCTCCTGTATCCGTTTTGTAAGAGACTGTATTTAGAATCATTATAGAAGAATCTAGTTAGAGAATTCCGTTTTCTTTATTTTCGTTTTTATTTATTGACCCTGGATTAGTTTGTATTTTTGAAACGTGTCCTGTCCTTTGGTGTTGTTTTACTTTTCTATTGTATGTCTTCCCCTTTTTTATAAATGTTTACTATACTGTTTTTTTACCACTGGTAATTGTTTGCAGTTTACAGTAAACAATTACCGTAATTGTTTACCAATTATATGTTTTATATGTTTGTCAAGTATGTGGTGTTATAGTTTTTTTGTGTTAAGTCAGTTTTTTATCCGTCTTTCTGGATTTGTCTGTAAATTCGTTTCTTCTGTATGTCTACCGGTTGTTCGTGTACTTTTCAACGAGTTGTAGTGATTAATAATCTCTTACGTTTACTTTTGGTGTTATTCTGTAATGGAGTATGGTCCGTCTTACCGATAGTAATTTTTAGATTTTTATTATTTAAGACCTCTGGACACCCCTTTTCCATTGGAAAGATGTAATAACCGCCCTTACATGTCGGTGATACCTTTTGTCATACCTCAAAGGAAAGTTTTGATTTTTATCTCGATGGTATACTAGGTTCTTAGGGTCGGGACTCGTATACAGGGGGTTTCTGTTTTGGAGATAAAAATTTTCTATGTACGTGGGGGTACAAGTATCGTCTTGATAATTATTATCTTTCGATCAAAAATAAGAATCAAGAGATTTAGTTACTCTCGTCTGTGGAGTCTTTAGTATGTGGTTCTTAATTTTCCACTGGTGAAGGTAGATACATTGGGTCTCTTGGAAGACTTTAAATCAAGGTTCGTAGATCAAACTTCTTTATACTCCAAGGGATACCGATGAGGGTCGAAAACACTGGATGACTCCTCCGTGTAATTCTCCTTAAAATCAAGTCTATAACGGACCTCTTTTAACATCAATGAAGTATCATTGGTGTTCTTCGTATATTCGCGTGAGACTTGATTCCTTAAGACTTCTGGATACGGGACGGAGTCTTCAAGTCTTGACGATATTCCTTTGGAACGTCATCTAGACATTGGGTCTGAGTGGAGGCACCACTTGGGTAGAAGGAAGGGTCTAGGCGGGGACTTCTTGAGTCTATTCATGACTTCCACGACACTCGACAGGAGGTGATCACCACGACTTGATACTCTCGACGGACGGTTCTGTGGTTTCGTTATCACTTTCTCTACCCTCTATTACTCCTCATCGACGACAGTAGCAGATATTTCCAAAGGTTTTCCTCGGTACTAGTTTTTCATGGTGGTGGAGAGTGGTGACTCGACGACAGTGACTCTTGTTCGCGGTTAGGCAGGATCGGTTAGCCTGTCGTGGGAGTCAACCCTAAGGGTGTCTGTCCTAACAAGGACCTACATCGTCACAGTCCGATTGCTCCTTCCTCGTCTTTAAAAAAGGACTCCCTAAAAGCGTCGGGAGGAGGGTGGGGTCACGTTATTGTGAGAACGTTATAGGTTTTCATTTACCTTAATATGTCGAAATTTAAATATGTTAGAATATACAGTATAGATACAGTTAAAAGAATTCTCTTTACCCTCTAGTGACCGGGAAACTATACAAATCCCTTCCGGAAGACTATTTAAGTGCCTTGGTTTTCCTGTTAAAAAATGAGTGATTAAAGTACCCCTAATCTCTGGGTTTTACACCCCGTCGTAGATGACACAGAACTTATGGGTTCGGAGACTGAGAGATCCAGGGTCATACACTGTGACCTTTCCTCGTAATGTCTGTTATTCTACCCCAGTTACCTTGTAACGAAAATATTGACGAAGTTTGGAGTAGATATTTGACACCAATTATTATAGGGGGAGTTTCTAATAACACCTTTAATTTAGTAAAAATTTCATACACTTTTCAGAGACCGTATAACCGACCTTCTACGTATAACTCACCCCCTCTTATATACTCTTTTGGTTCTCAGTCCTTTAATTAATTAAAATATGTACATATCTCTATCTCTAACGGTACTATTGTGAATAGTGTTATCATTGTTAATATTAATACGTAAACACATATAGGAAGTTTTTCTGTTTTAGGTATAAATAAGTCTAAGGACACAGATCGATGATTCTAACGAACTCACGAGTCATTGATAGACAACTTAATTAAAATGAGTCTAAGGGGTGATGGTCGGAACTTCGTACTTCTCACCTCTCTTCGTTACTTTAATAACCTCACAAGAGATCAGAAGGACGGATCATGGGTCTCTGTAGTCACCTAATATCGTCGTCGATAAGGAGAAATAGAGATTAGAGGAATTTGTAGAGAGTCGTAGAATCGTCTTTCAGATTGTATGGACCAGATGATGTGGGGTAATTACATGACAATGGTAGATGAATAGTACGAAGGTCCGATTGTCATCTTTTTATGTTGTATGAACTTTACACGAAAGACATGAGGAGTGTTCAGTTTGTCGTCCTTTCCCCCTTTTTCTTTTGTCCTGTTTACTTTTTTCTTAAACAATGTAAAAGACTCGAGTATGGACACCAGTGTCTACGACCTGTGAAATCGATGTAAAAAAATAAGGACGTTTTTTAAGGACTTCCAAGTGACTTCTTTATCGTAGTATTGAGACGATATTTAAAGGTATACATTCAAAAATTAAAATAATTACAAATGATTATTTAATCAGGTTTGATACCAATGATTACAAATGATTATTTAGTCACGTTTCAGATCTCAAATCTACTGTAAAGAATTTTGTTTATCTATTGATTAATTTTTTTTTTTAAGATGATTCGGGACTTTGACCGAGTACCTACAGGTAAAGTGTTGAGTCGGATGACGAAGATTTTCACTGTTGGAGATCTGTAAAGAAAAAAAATTAAGACAAAGGACACGTATTAAGGTTCATATATCTCTTCGGACATCTACACCGTGATTTACCTAATAGGTCTACTCTTTTTCGAAAGAACGACATACGTATAAATACTAGTTTATGTAAACGTCGAAGATTTGGGGTTTGAGTTGTAACTATTATATGTCCTCCTCACTCCGTTGTGTCTGGTACATTGTGTTTTCGGTCCCGTAACTATACGTACTACTCTTAAGTGTAGTTTTTTACAGTGTAAACTAGTTCCTGGACCTGTATCGAAGTATCATTTCACATCCATAAAACCCAGAAACTACATCTATTAGTTTCCCTTTTTTTTCAGTTATCACAAACTAGTCTAGAGTCTTCCTTTAATTAGTATCGACAAGGTACTTTGTTGAACCCTCCTTTGAGTAAAATATTTTTATGTGTTGGATGTAAACTACGATTAAAGTCTGTGACAAAATTCATGGACATGGTTCAATACTGATTCGGTCACATCTTTTCTTTCCACTTTTTGTTCAGGGGTGGAGTTACTTTTGACTTGTTTGTAACTCTTTCTCGAGGTGGATGACCTTAGTCAAAGGGATTTTGACCGATTTTTATCCTTTTGTGAGTTTAGTCTGACCTTTTGGTGTTTCCACGGGGGTTTGAAAAGACTTGATTTTGAAGTTGTCGTAGTCTCCAGTTTCTTGTCCACGACCAACCGGGACTACAGTTTAGTGTGACTCCACGTCTCTTAAAAGGTCAGTTCAGTTTCCTTTCAAAAATTTAAGTAATAGAAGAAAGTTGGTAACTAGATCTCTCAACATAAGATCGTTGGTCTTAGGTAAAATATATCTTTTTATCCCCAAAAGTGTAACATAAAGATTCGTTTGTCTCTATTATTATCATAATGGATGGTAAACACATTCAGAAACCAAGTGTCTCGAGAAAATATATATAATAGTAAATTATTATAGATTATTATTGACCCTTTGATGACAAAGGTACCAATTATAGGTCGGTCTTGTGTGGTTATACTGTATAATTTTCGTAAGTAAAATTGACCAGTCATACATTTACCATGTCGAAATCACCACCACCACCCCCAAATCAGTGATTCAACACAGGTTAAGAACACTGAGGTACCTGACATCGGGTGGTCCGGGGAGACAGGTACCCTAAGAGATCCGTTCTTATGACCATGGTCGAAATCTATAAAAATTATATTGGAAACTGAGATAGTGTAAGTTTATTTTGACTTAACTTTTGTTTTTAGACTCATTTAAAGTTAGTTCTCTATTTATAAAAAAATTTAGACACGAGGGTAAGGTAGGAGGGTGTGTTTGGGATTCAGTTATAAACTCGACCCCACCCCTGCTCTCTAATATCGGTGGTCAAGATTGGTGTCAGAAGAGTCAGTCTCCCTTTATGGAAAGTGTCCTAAATGTGTGTGAGTGTGGAGTATGTGAGTGGGGTGTGTGTGTGAGTGGGGTGTATGTGTGAGTGTGTTATGTGAGTGTGTGGGGTGTATGTGTGCGAAGAAGAGGGGTGAAAGTTCCTTTGAAGTTAAGGAAGTCCGTTGTCTGAAGTGACTTGTGATGGTGCATGGTTAATTCAAGACCTTTATGTTTCTTTTATTACTCCTTTGACTTTGACCTAGGGACGAGTTGGTGTCCGTTTCGGGATGTGTTTGAGATGGACCTAATTAATGATACAATCAAATCTGACGATATTTGTCGCTCACAGAAAGAGTGTCGAGACCTCCGAATCTTCAGGTCAGAGTCCGGCGACTGTGTAGACCACAGACCCACTCCCGGACTAAGGACCCGATGACCACCGGTAGAAGAACAGTACAGAAGTGTCCCGTCTCTCGTCTCTCTCTTCTCCGTTCGAGAGGGTACAGAGAAGAATACTCCCGCGATTAGGGTAGGTGCTCCCGAAGTGGGAGTACTGGATTAATGGAGAGTTTCCGGGGTGCAGACTCATGGTGGTGTGACCCCCAACATATACCTTTAGTCGTATACTTAAACCCCCTCTGTGTTTGAAAGTAAGGTATTGTCAATGGATTTACGATGTTACCGATCATTTTCTTTTACGTCTTCTGGGTGGTACTGGATGCTTACCCTTTTCTGAAGAATTTAACGTTTTTGTGTTTGGTTCTAAGTTTCGTAACTGATTAATCCGAAGTAGTTTTAATTCGAAAAGTTAAGGTATTTCTTATGGTACCTGTTTTAATATATCGTGACTGTCTTATCCTCCTCTATCAGTGTTTCGAAATGGACAAACTCTAATTATAGGTCTTACAGATTCTTTGAGGATTTAGGTTTTATTTTTCTGTCGTGAGAGTTTCCTTTTTATCTGTTTCCTAATGTTTTACGTTAAATACTATTTCCTTTAGAACTTCCGATTGTTTGTATTCTTATCAGTAAGTTTAGTTGTGCATTAGTCTCTTTCCTTTCAATTTTATTGTTTACTTTCCGTTGAAATGTTGTTCTGACGATTTTAAATCTTTCGACCTATTACGGTTCACAACCGACCCCATATTCTGTCACTCTTGACTTTCTCTATTTTTTTTCTATTTATTCTAGTAACGGTGTTATCACTGATTACTATAGTATCTTTAGTCTTTATAGAAAAAATTTTTGATGTTAAGACTCGTGGACGAGACTCGGTCGGGGACAGGACGAGTGAGATTGTACGTAACAGAGAAATTAGAGACACTGTTAGCAATAAAAGGTGTGAAGTATTGGTCATATTCTGTTGAAGACGATTTTCTCTAATTCGTCAGAGAATTCGTCAGGATCCCAGTGTGTGGATACTTGTAAATAAAGTTTCCCGCAAATTTTGGTACAGAGGATTGAGTCTCTGGTTCCAAGAAAGAGGATGTGGTCCCAGGAGAGGGTAAAGAGATTGGAACGACGACGACGATTCAGCGAAGTCAGCACCGGCTGAGACACGCTGGGGTATCTGTCGTCGGGTGGTCCGTGGGGTCAGGGACCCTAAGAGGTCCGTTCTTGTGACCTCACCCAACGGTAAAGGAAGAGGTTACGTACTTTCCCTTTTCACTTTCACTTCAGCGAGTCAGTACAGGCTGAGATACGCTGGGGTACCTGACGTCGGATGATCTGAGGAGGTAGGCACCCTAAAAGGTTCGTTCTCATGACCTCACCCCACGGTAACGGAAGAGGTTAAGGGATAGGGATTTTTATGAGATTACCCGGGTCCTTTCTTTTGAAAGAAAATCTTTATTTTGTGATATTAACGAAGACTTCGTCGGTATATTTTATTGTTCTTTCAGTTGAGGAAACAAACCCTTTCGAGTAATTAATAGAAAAGACCGATACGTTTCCGTCCTGGAATCAGACTCCATATGTGACTTTCTTTAATACTCGAAGAGTGACCGTTCAAGTTTTCCTATTCTTCCCTTACTTATATACTTCACAGGTCTGAATTTCCAGTTTTCCTCTCTTTTTAGTCGTATCCTACTCTTTTCCCCAGGTCGTTATTCCGCCTCGGGTTCTTTCCTGAGTCCTCTTTCTTACGGACAACACCCCTTACTACCGCTGTATAAATCCTTGTGTCTACAAACTTTGGTTATCCTATATCGAAGGATAAGACAAGACTCGACCCTGAGGTCCTAGGGATCAGGAGATCCTTTCAGACTGTATAGTGTCGGTCCGGAATCACCACGACTAAGTATTGGGGAGAGGGAGGTCGGGTGGTCCGTGTCACCGTAGTCTGTCCTGCACACACCGTAACACCTGTATGTGTATAAATCAAATGGTCGACGTGACTGGTGTTGATTTAGGTCCTAACAAAGCGGGGAAAATATGTATGTTGGTTGTAAGGAAGGGAACACTAAGTAAACAGACGACGAGTCTGGGGAGGTCTTGAGGAAGGGCATGGAATGGTAACGAACCTCTATAGGTTTGGTAGTGACGAGTAGGAGACTAATTATTAGTGAAATGAATGAACGCCAAAAAGAATGGTACTAAAGTAACAGCACCACCTCACTCCCTCTGGTACGTCGGTTCCGTCGGGTCTCCTCATACACGAGTTAAGTCAGAGTGATCTGTGGGACCAGGTAAACCAGGGAAGCCAGACCTCATTCACCCTTTAGGCCCTCCGGAAGGACCTTCTCCATTACAGACTTGGGTTAGACCTTCCGATTCGTTACTAAACGTCTGTCTCTTTCTTGTCGTCTTGTAAGTCTGTCTCCTTTCCACATATAGACTCTATTTACCTCACACCTTATTGACCCTTATTTTTGGTCCGTCCTGAACGATCCTGTGTCTCGACGTCTCCTGTGACTCGTTACACGTAAGAGGGGATTCTCACTGTCCCACGATTTGAATTCTTACTGTCAATCAAGATTATTGGATTCTTTTACGAAATGAATCAGTATGTTTCCTAACAGAGTACTTTCCGGATCGTTAAAAAAAGGATAAAAAATTTAGTTAACGATGTTTTTATAAATGTTTCTAAAAAAATTACAGTGTAAAGAAAGGAAGAGTTTAGGTATCCCTATGGGATTTTTAGACACTGTGTCTATGGTTTAATTAAAGACTTTATACTGTTAACTTTCTATCAAGAACAAGGGTCTCAGTATTAAGGTTAAAAATTTTCCTGTACCCTCATTTTGAAGTGTAGTTCTTCAATTCCAGTAGATGTTTTTAGGTCCTCCGGTCGTGTACCATGACTTCTGTTTTATGGTCCAAACTCCTCCTTCAGGACGGTCCGTACGACCATTTACGGAATCGTTCCCCGTCCCCCTGGACGGTCTCGATACCCTCGTTGTCTTCCTTGACTCGTCTCCACAATTATAGTCTTTTCGAAAGTAGGGATTCCAGATTCTGGTTGGTTCCTTAGGTCTTCGTGTTTGGTCTAGGATGTTCTGAGTACGGACGTGGAGTTTCTTAGGAGAGTTTAGTACACCAGGTGTGTACCGTACTGTTTGAGACAGGAGAGAGAGGAGAGGAGGGGATTAGAGATGATGTATTAACAGAGAGTAAACGTACATGAATCAATCCACGAACGGATAAAGGTATACGTACTTTTAGACGGTCTATGTGTGTGTATACGTGTGTATATGTGTTGTTACATGGACTCACAAACTGTTCATGTGACAGGGGTAAAGGTGTATGAAATATTCATGCATTTAAAGGGTATCACATGAAACCGGGGTTGGTAGGAACAATAGTAGTCTTAGTTGGTCTTCGGGTCAGAAGACACGACAATCTCTTTCATGTTTCACCAGTTGTCAAAGACCTCAACATGTATAAGACTAAATCGTTAAGGGGACGGTCCTTAAATACTTTATTTATCCGTTTATACATACCTCTTATGGGTAGTGTCGTAGCAAGCAGTATTTTTTGTTTTCATATTGTTGAATCTATTAGTAGTTATCCTTTTACTAATTTATTTAGTATTGGTATGTTGACGTGTTTCCTTAGGATGTTTCTTTAGTTTGAATTATTTCATTAAAGTATAATTGATCTTATCTTTCTAGAAAGTACTATATTTTTCAACTTTTTCATAACAAGTGAAAACATTATATAAGTTCTTGTATAATTTATTTCATACTACTTGAATGAATCCACTGGAAAAAGATAAAAAATGTAAAGAATTTCAAAGATGTTATTGTTATCAATATAGAAAATATTCTTTCTTCAATAAAGAATTTCTTTTTCTGGGTACCTAAAGTCATCGGTAGTATTATACTTGGTTATTGTATTCACTATATTTGTGTTTGGACCATCTTCACATCACGAATTATTAAGATAAGGATCAATTGTCTTATATCACGACTCTTGGACCTTCCGGATTTGAGCAACAGGTGTTATGATGGAAGGTCAGACTTAAGGTTCATAACTCGCACTGTACTTATTTGTTTTTCGAGTAGGTCTCTTCACAAGGGTCCTCTCGTTTCCCGATTCTTTGGACAGGACCTCCGTACTGACTACTTTGACTCTACAAATAGGGACTGTGGTCTAAGGGACCCCGGTCGTCCTCCCGACCGTAGTTTATGTTTTTTTCCGATTGCACACATTCTTTCTAGACGTAGTAAGATATATCTAAACCTCTTGGTCACTCACCTTCATATTTATTTAGTTCTAAAAGTAAATGTTGTCTTCTTCCTTGTCCTCTTTTCTACCCCCCTTTCCCTTCCTCCTTTTTTTGTTTTTCTTAGAAGATTGTTAAGTTTGAAAAACTTGACTTATCCGGCTTCACCATTCAGTCTAGTAGTAACTTTTACGCGTTTGTCATCGACTCCAGGTTGACAGTCCTTATCACATCGTCCCGAAGAACATAACCCCTGTTAGGGCTTACAAGAAAGGTTGAGATTCGACAATTGTTTTAAGTGAGTGGGGGTCAAATGAGGTTATATGTGAGATGGTTTGTCTTCTGTCCTTTATTTACCCAATAACCCAAGTTATTGGGTCTCTTTATTTCTATTGATTAAGGGAATTCACGTCTTACTGAGTAAGTCTCGTAAGTGTAAAAAAGACATCTCAGACTTCTTTGACAATGCTTTTACAATTCACGTATTCTTCACTTACAGTGAAGTTCAGTCTTAAAAGAGTCCAAAGGTGTGACGTCATTATTGTCGGAGAACAGGTACAAAGTCTAGATCAAGTAGTGTTTCTTTCAACCGGACTCCTAAACCCATTACATACCAGGAAGTCGGTCCCGCCGAGGATCAACATTAGGAAAGAATTCTTCAAAAAGAGTGTGTGTTTCAATAGAGTGATGATATTTAGACAAAGTAGAAAACTTTTACTTACCTAATAGTTGAATAGAGAGTATTTATATTCCTACTTATTATTATTATTTAATAAATCGATCTTATATCTACTTGATATCACACCCGAAGGGACCTCCGAGTCTGTCATTTTTTGGACGGACGTTGCGTCCTCTGGGTCCAAGTTAGGGACCCAGTCCTTCTAAGGGACCTCTTCCTTTACCCCAATGGGTGAGGTCATAAGAAGGGTCTTAAGGTACCTGTCTCTTCAGGTCCCCCAACGTTTCTTAGTCTGTGCTGACTCGATTGATTGTGAAAGTGAAAAATACTATTTCACATAAAACAATCGTGTTCTTTTTGTATTATCTTTTCCTTTATTATTTTATTATTATATCCTATAACATTACGATTATCTTATCTATGATAAGTATTATATGTTATCACATTATATATTATAATATATGTTATTACAATTATTTTATTCGGGTATATCTTAGTACGTAGTCTGGAATACTAGTAAAGACACATACGCTAACAATGGATTGGTACGGAGTACTATTGTGGTAGACGTGTAAAGTCGTAGGGAATCTTCTCACACCAGGAAAGAGTCATTCTAAAAGGGTACGGGGAGCTCAAGAGAATGTGTTCCACTTGTTCATCTCTCGTCACCTAGTTCCAGTCTCTGGGTACTAGGGTAGTCTGTCTTTATGGTCTGACCTCTCTTTTGTTGGTGGTACAGTATATACCACTACGAAGACCGAGAGAGGTCTCCTCAAGAGATGTTTATCAACCAGGTCTTCTATCAGTATGAGTTTACAGAATTAAAATAACAAGTTGACTCGGTCTTTATACAGAAGTGACATTTTATCTTACTCGGTAAATGCACAAATCATAGGTGAAGAAACCCCGAGGAGGTCTCAAAGGTCCCTAAAGTCATTCACTCATTCACGGAAACTTCCCCATGAATACTATTAGTCAATTAGTTGATTAGTTGTTTTAAATGAAAAAGTGAATAACTAAATCTTTTAAATCCCTCATGGATGATATAGGTCCGTGGTCAGTAGTTCCAATATTACTACTTACTCTACCAGTCGAGCGACAGAGTTGCAATATCAGATTACCCTTTTTAATGTAGTTCATAGATAATAAATGACAGTATACAACTTTTGATACTAACACAATCGACCCCTTTATGTTCTCCCTCCTTCTCTCCCTTCTTTCTTCCTTTTTTATTATATGGTACTATAATAGACAAGAGTGTCTGTATTTTAGTTGTCTTCACTTTGTGGTATTTGAAACCTTACTTCTCAAGTTGAAGTCTCCCTAGTGTGTGTACGTGTGTGTGTGTGTGTGTGTGTGTGTGTGTGTGTGTGTGCCAAACTTGAAACCTTAGTAGAGTCATTACACAGTCGTCAAAAAGAACAGTGGCTCCCTTAAACTTTTTCAGGATTAATTACTCAGAAGGAGACTTTAGACTCAACTTTACGATTTTCCCGAGAGGTACGACCGTGTTCCGTTAAACATGTTTAAACTCTTTAATAAGACATTTCTTTTCGAAGTTCTTGTAGTAATGTAAACCTCATATGGACGACCCCTCGGTTAACAACCTGTAATAATCTACTATGGAGTCGTCGACTTCTCCAAACACATTAATAGCATAAGTGTAAAACGGTTTTAAGATGTAACATTTTGTAACAGTAAAAGGCATGTTAGAAACTGGACGAGAAATGCGGAACCAGGTAAACGGAAGGATCACATTGTTACTGAAATTCAACCACGGACACTTCGTGTCTCAGTTCGACAAGGTAATTTCTATTTGTCTTATAGGAGGAGGGGGTTAAGTTTGCAGAATTTTTACGTTTTATGTGTTTAGACTCGGTAATACTGTATACGTAGTATGTACTTCGTGTCTTTTGGCCGTACCTTTGTCCAATGGAGAACTTCAGTAAGAAAAACGATTTCGTTAAAAAAATCTGACATCTCAATACGGAGATTATGGCGTTTTGGTTCCCATTGTTTTATACGATTAAGAAATAATAGAATTTTACTTGACTTAATTTACTCTTCACGATCTTTATGTAAAAACGTTAAGAAGGGTCCGTTTAAGTAGAGTCACCCATGTTTACGGTCGAGTGTGTACATCATTGGGATACACTGGTGTTGATTTTGTCATCGACCGTGAAGAATCCTCCCTGAATCATTTATAAAAAATTGACTTACCTACTAAACTCACTTACTTATTAATTAATTACTGGAGTTTCCCGGAGATTTACTTTCCTCGAATCCTCCAAAGAAAAATCTTTCGTCTCACTTGTTCGCTCTCTCATGATACCCTGTTCTCACTTCTACTTTTGTTCTTGGTTATTGTGTCGTCGGACATGTGGTACCATTTCTGACATAAGAACCATGGTGACCCTTTGAAGACTACTTAAACATCGTCAGGTAACTGTACTGTACACGAAATTGACTGATGGTGTCAATCTTATCTTCTCTCAATCTCGTCTTATATCTCTTGTTTCATCGTTGACTTCGTTGAACGTATCACAAAGTTTCTTTCCACTCCGTTGAACCCTATCGAGGTGTTTTTGACTATCGAGTCTTCTAGACTTTGGTCTCATATGGTTTCGGAACAAATATGGACCTCGTACACCTAGATCGGTTGATCTGTCACGATGTGTCTCTTTCAAAAGAAAGAATTGGAAGACCCATTGTCGACCAAAGGTTCTTCCTTTACAGTAATAAGACCCCTTACATAAGTTGATGTCCAGGACGAACCGAACATTTGAACAGTAAAACTCAGACCAAGATATAAACAACGACTTTATTTATGTCCTCGTTATTTAGATACACGACTCTTGGGTCTCATCTTTATCCAAAGGAAAGTAAAAGAGACTGAGTGGTAGGTTAGTCGTGGTGACTGGATGACGTGACTGCCCTCCTTTGTGTTTCCCTTCTTCTACTAGTTAATCGTGGCACGGGAAGTGGTCGGATTTCTACTGTCAGCGCGGTGGGAGGTTAAGGATGGAGAAGGACCTGTGTGTTAAAAAGACAATGTCTTGTGTAACATATAGAATAAAAATATTACGTTTTATTTTAACCGACCAAAAGTAAGGTAGTTAAACGTTTCATATAGATTAAGGTGGACGGATGGTTTGTAGACACGCGGAATGTAGAAAAGAGAGTAACAAGACAAAATGAAAATATATTGAAGAACTGTGGGAGCCCCCTTTTTTTTTGGGATGGGGGGTGTTTTTTGGGAGATCCCTCAGTAAGTAAGTCAATAAGTGTACGGCCGAATAATAATGGTCTTACCCTCTTTATATTTTATAATAATTATTAATTTTCTCTGTTTCTCGAGTTTATCATATCGAAGAAGTAAAATGTTTACCCATCTACTGGTTCCAGTCACTACACATCATTGGGTTAGTCTAATCTCTCTCCACAACATTGGGTGTTGACGATTGACCATTTCGAAACCTGTCAAAAGAAATGTACGGTGACCAATCATTGTTGTTGCGATTTCCTTCGTAGTGTGACCGAAACATAATATTAATAAACCCTGAGAAAGAGAACAGTCGTCTAACATCTGAACAGAGTAGCGATCTCGTCCCTGGTACCACACGAATGAAATGAGTGTCGTCGAGTAGAACCTGTTTTGTCACGAATCCCTTATCCACGGTGGAAGGCACACAAGGACGGAGACTTCACCCGGAGTTTCGAAGACGGACGTTACGTCCTCTGGACCCAAGTTGGGGACCCAACCCTTCTAGGGGATCTCTTCCTTTACCGTTGGGTGAGGTCATAAGAACGGACCTCTTAGGGTACCTACCTCCTCGAACCACCCGATGTCAGGTGCCCCGGTGTTTCTCAGTCTGTGCTGCCTCGTTGAAGTGAAAGCATTATTGTTTTACCGAGGAGTCATTGCTCCTAGTGGAACGTTCGTATTGGCCCGGGGTGTCTTCTTCCGGACCGAGAAGGAGACGTAGAGGAGAAAGAATCTTCATGTGAGTCGTCTGGGATTAGTGTAGTGTACCCGGTGTCGACCAGTGGACTCATGGAGACCCGGTTAGTGACCGTTCGAGCCCCTTCGGTACAGTCTAAACGTTTGGGGGGTGTCGCCGTATTGTGACACATTGTCACACACCTTCGAACAAAGATGTCTGTGTCTTCGTTTTTACGTTTGACGTTCCAACACACGTATAATGTTAAACCTAAATATTTTCAACTGGTTTTTCTTTCTGAACCATACTTGTGATTAATTTTATCGAAACAAACCACCCTATTTCTAAGAAAAAGGAAGACAACAGTGAAAGAAGGAATTAGACTATTTGAAATCATAAGGGTGTACATCGGGTCAAATTGATCTGTGTTTTGAACCTAGAAACTAGAACGGGAAGTCCTGACTGATGGACCCCTAAACTTACCGGGAAGGGTCCCGTTCAGACAGGGTCTTCGTCGTCCTCCGTCCGAGGGGCCTACCGTTCTTGGTCGTCGTTGAAATGAGAAGAGTAGTTACAGGTTACTCTTTCTTGACTCCTAGTGACTCTATTCACCCCTGTCCAGTGTAGTGTGATAAACACCTTTCACCTCTTCCTACCGTCCCAATCCCTCTCCAGAGTCCGTGGGAACACCAAAGGGTGTCAGAGGAGTCTACGACTGAAGGTTTCCTCCGACCACTGTGAGACAGTCTACTGTGTCGGTGGAGTGTGTGGCACACCACACTACACTACTCTTCTTGTCCTTGGACGTGGGGGTGTCTCGTCCAGTTTATTCGTAGGGTACGGACGACCCTGTGTGAGTGACGTCCTTTTCTTCGTTTCCTTTTCTCTACTTTCGGTACTTTGAAATGTTATAACCGACAACCTACTAAAAATTCTCATCCTCGACTGTGACAAACCAAAGATTTTGAAGGAAGAATGTTCAACGTCGGTCCTTTGAACATTTACTCTTGTACCACGGTCCAATAGTCCCTTCGAGTGACACCTTTAAAAAATTCCGAGTACCCATCCCGAATGGGGTTCATTTGGGAGAGGTTTCTCTCTACGTAGTACCCGAAGACTTGTCGAGACGGGTAAACAGTAGGAATAATTTCAGGGGGTTGTCCGTATTTCCGGACTCTGACTTAAGTGATTGAAGAAATGTCATTTGTTTGTAACGAAAGATTTCCATGTTTTACAAACTATAACGTAGATTACTTTATTATTTGATATTCATAATTTATTAGTGATGTCTACTTTTACTTAAAATTTTTATATATATATAAGATGACTGACTTATTCTTTATTTTGTGGTTACAAAAAGTGATTGATATAATTTATATATGAAAAAATTATTATAATTTACGGTCTCTTATACACTTGGACATTAACTATGAAACCACGATCATCATCACATTTAATTTTAACGAAAAAACCTCGCGTAAAGTCGTATTTTTGTTTTACTAGTAAAACAACCTTGTCCGTTTGAGTAACGTCTTTATATTAAGTTCTTTATTGGGTTTTACATCTTTTTAGACATACGAGTTTCTACAAACAGTACCTGATGACACGGTGACAGTATTTGACGTCACTACTTTTGATACAACTTGTGTCTTTTTTATGTTAAGTTGAGTGTGAAATCAAAACTTTATGTCTCTTTTACGAATAAAACAGATATTAATTAAAAATATTAATTAATTAAAACAGTAGTGTGATTCGAGAGTGAAAAATAAGTTACTCTTTTTTTTTATCGAAAATAATAAGACAGGTCTGACTCTGACATAGGTCACATTATTAAATTATTATTGTTACTATTATAAGGGAAACCCAAATAAGTCCGAAGGAATGGAGAAAAGAAAAAAGTATTCTTCTACCCGACACGATATACTACCCTCACTCTCCTTTCTTGTAGTGGGGATCGGAACCGCCCTGGAAGGCACTGACGACGGAGTGTCGGAGACTAGAGATATGACGGAGTGAACGTAAGTTCCTCTTACGGAGACCACGTTGTACATCAGACCAGAGAGAACAAAGTCACTTAATCCTGAGGAATCCATTAAACCGGAGTGGAACCTCGTGTGGTATCTTCTTGAGACTCGGAGTCGGTTCAGGGGTGGACCGGGAAACAGGGTCGTGGGTAGGGTCGGAAACGGAATTCACTCGGACACCGTTCGTGTGACCGAGGACAAAATCGTAGATATATATACCGTATCCTTAATGAGGGGGTTTTGGAGTCAAGGGACGGGAAAAGAACTTGTAGAATGTGATGAAAAGAGAGACCGGCACTGGCTCCCCTCTTTTCCGTTATTGAGAGAAGAAAACCGAGTCCTAATGGGGGTTTCTTACTTAGAGGTGATGATTTGATCTTTTTTCTCGAGTCCTTTGAGTATAGACTTACGAAACAGGAGAGAAAGAGGGGACGAGTACGGAGGGTGTTAGGTGTTAGGTGTTAGGACTCGGGTCTTTCCAAATGGAAAAGGGATTCTGGAAGAAAGAAGATTAAGGGTTTAATTCAGGATCTCGAACCGTCTTGCCAGAGGTTGGTATGTCAACCTCCTGTGGCATTTTGATGTAGAAGGTTTAAGTCAACAGTCATACGATCGGTCTCCCGCCAACCGCCCTTCCCTGTCCCCACCTGTGTCTCTCTTGCTCCCCTCGATGTCTTACATTATTTAGAGAGTTCATTTAGAGAGTGACAAGAACTGGATGACATATTAAACTAAAACTTACAGTTCGGTTTTATACTGGAAGTAGAGAGTCAATCTTAGGAAAGAGAAACGTGTGTCTTTTGGATTGAGTTTACACGAAGTTGTCACTTCTTCGGTCTGCAAAGTCTCAATTGACTGAATCACGAGTAGTTGTGGTAGGATCCAAGGAAAGTATTGAACCAAGACGGTAGGTTTCTATATTACGACCTGTTCCTGGTAGAGAAGACCATGGGAAAATTCTCGTTCTTTTCTGAGGGGTGAGAGTATAGAATAGTAGATTTGGTTCCTAGTTGATAATTCGGTGTCTGACCCAGTGGGTGGAGACTTAGTACAGTCTCTTCTGTTATAGGTCTGTTCTAGTACCAAGACAATCGTTTATTCTGACCACTTTGGCTGTACCTCGTTCGTTGGTTGTTCGCGGACTGGAAGGGCGAATCCCGAACCGTAAATAAGTCATCGTTGGAGTTTGTAAAAACATCGATCTCTTCAATGTGAGTTGTTTTCAACCCATGGGTAATTTTGTTCTTTTCTCTCTTTTCCTCTAACTTATAAAATTTTAATGTTAGGAACAACGTACAAACATTGTCTTACAAATTACTGTTTTCGATCAACTGATATTGATTTTGACAAATTTTTATGTAAAATTATACTCTTTATTTTATATAGTTTCATTATTATCACTAACGTCAACTCCAGCACCCTGACAAACCACGGAGAAGGGGATTAAAGATTCAGAAGATATTATACTCGTTTAAAGAGTATGTTATAGAATAATATTCTTAAGGTTTGAGGTGAATATATTTAAGAAAATTTTAACATAGTGGTAACAGGAGTTCGAAAGAAATAAACTTGTAGGTTTTATTAGACATATCAGATAGGTATAAGTAGAATATATACTCCGTGTTTATGAGAGGTGTTTGTCCTATTAATTTGTTTTACCGGGAGACAGTATTTACACACGAGTGACGTAGTTTTGAACGGAAATTTACACGAGGAAGTAATTTAAACCTCGTCAATAAAGATGGTAAAAAGGGTGTTGGTGAGATTTTTGAGATTACTCGGAATATTAAAAAAGGATGAAAAAGTTCCGTAAAAGATTAAACTTGTTATCACTGTGACTTGGAAAATTCGGTGGTAAAAACTCCATTATAGGTGGGAACTCGTGGAAATTTTCCCTTGAGAATTAAGACGAGAGAGAAAATAGAGGACTAAAGGAGTTCGATCGGACCGAAGGTCTCATGAATTATAAAAGGGACTTTATAAATCCCCCAAAGTGGTACTACGGTTGAGGGTAAGTACGTCTTCGATTAGGACTTATATTACACAAGAGGCCGAAACGTCGACAGGACGGGAGGTAAGACGACCCGAAGGGGTGATTGACGACGATAACCATCCGAAGGGGGACAACCAAGACCCACAACGGATTGTAGACGTAGTAACTGAATTACCTGTACTCAAACTCGTTTAAGGTCCTCTATCGCCTGTCCCTTCGGATCGCACGGCGTCAGGCACCCCAGCGTGCGTCAGTTAGTACTGAATCGTTGACTTGTTACCTGTGGTGGTGGTGTATAGACATTTAGTCGGACATTAAACGGAAGATAGGATAGGTTTGACATATTAAATACCCTTATTTTCAATCACTTGACTTATTACTGATGACTTGGAAGTAAGTTTAGAAGAGGTGTCAAAACTTTAACTTCTCGGAACCTTCTCCTCCTCTTCCCCTGGTGTCTCCTACTCTACCAACCTACCGTAGTGGCTGAGTTACCTGTACTCAAACTCGTTCGAAGTCCTCAACCACTTCCTGTCCCTTCGGACCGCACGATGTCAGGTACCCCAGCGTCTCTCAGTCTATGTTGACTCACTAACTTGACTTGACTTGACCTTCTCCACTATGTCAAAGAAAGAGAGATGTGTTGTAAACGATTAAAGTGGTAATTCTCTGTAGAAGTAGTATTTGATTTTAGAGAAAGATTAAGACAAAAAAGAAGAGGAAGGTTAATTAGGAGATCGGATATAAATTGGTCCCAAGACGTCTCTTTATCTTGGTCATCCCACGTACACTCATATACACACATCCACACACATCGAATAATGTTCCTTGACCGAGTATTCTAATACCTTCGACTGTTCAGGGTTCTGGACGTTCGTGGTTCGGTCTCTGTGGGACCACATAAGGTCAGACTTTCGGTCCTCCGAACTCTGGATACAACCTTTTTTTTATTTTAATTTTTTTTTATTCTTGGGTACAAAGCAATCTGAGATTTCCGTCCTTTCTTGAACATAGGGTCGAGGTCGGACAGCCCGTCTTTCTCAAGGGAGGATGATTCCCTTTTCAGTCGGAAAAATAAGATAAGTCTGGAAACTGATTAACCCATTCCGTTAGTGGACGTCTTTCCTTACCGTCGGGTGAGGTCATAAGAACGGACCTCTTAGGGTACCTGTCTCCTCGGACCGTCCGATGTCAGGCACCCCGGGTTTCTCAGCCTGTGCTGATTGTTGGTGGATTTCTCCCGTTACACGAAATGAGTCAAATGACTAAGTTTACAATTAGACCATCGATTGTTTGTTTACTTTTCTACGAGTTCTAGTGAGTAATAGTCTCTTTACGTTTAGTTTTAGTGTTACTTCATGGTAGAGTGCGACCAGTCTTACTGACGATAGTTTTTCAGATGTTTGTCATTTACGACCTCTTCCACGATTTTTTTCCCTTGGGAGAGTGTGACAACCACCCTTACGTTTGATCATGTCGGTGATACCTCTTGTTGCACCTCTGAGGAATTTTTTGACCTTTATCTTGACGGTATGTTGGGTCGTTAGGGTGACGACCCGTATGTGTGGTTCCTTTGGTCTTAACTTTCTCTGTACACAAGGGGTTACAAGTAGCTCGTGACAAATGTTATTGATCCTGTGCCTACGTTGGATCTACAGGTAGCCGTCTACTTATCTATTCTTTCGACACCATACATATGTGTTACCTCATAATAAGTCGATAATTTTTCTTACGTAAACCAAACCCTTGCGTACATTCTTAATTTCTAAAATTTTAAATTTTTTATTTTTTTTAAATTTTTATTTTTAATTTTTTTTATTTTTTATTTTTCTTACGTAAACTAAGGTAAGATTACTCCACCTACTTTGACCTCGGATAATATGTCTCACTTCATTCAGTCTTTCTTTTTGTGGTCATGTCATATAATTACGTATATATACCTTAAATCTTTCTACCATTGTTACTGGGATATACGTTCTGTCGTTTTCTCTGTGTCTCTAGTTCTTGTCTGAAAACCTGAAGTGCCCTCTTCCACTCCCACCCTACTAAACTCTCTTATCGTAACTTTGTACATACACTTTGGTATACACTTTATCTATCGGTCAGGTCCAAACTACGTACTCTGTCCCGCGAGTCCTGACCACGTGACCCTACTGGGACTGTCTACCCTACCCCTCCCTCCACCCTCTCCCCAAGTCCTATCCCCTGTGTACATGTGGGTACCGACTAAGTACAGTTACATACCGTTTTTGGTGATATTATTACATTTCATTAATTGAAGGTTAATTTTATTTTAAAAAAAATTACAATTAGACCTTGGGACACCGGATCAGTTCAACCGTGTATTGGTAGTGTATCCGGTCCGGACTAAAAAAATTATTGAGAAAACCAAATGAAGGAGAAGTAGTTCGAAAAAAAAAAAAATTAACGAACGAATAACGAAAGGTAAAGAGAAGTTGGTGAAACGGGACGACGAAGAAAAAAAGGTAAATCTATAGTGGTGATATTCAAAGAAGAAGACGTCTAAGAATTACCTCGTGACAGTTATATTTTGAATCTTCTAGAGTTCAACAAAATCAAAAAACTCGTTATTCTCGATAATAACAATTATGATGTCTCTTCACTTACATTGTCGTAGAAATGTTGAAAAAACGGAGAATCTGTTTTTTTCTACAAGTACAAGTGACTTATAGTAGTCGTTACAAAAGTTTCCTAACTTTGAGATGAGAAACACTCTTTCCTTACGTGTTTTTATACACGTTAAGGAGTGTTCACTCTAGAAATGTTTTTGACCCCTTTCTTTGTAAGAAACTTTGTAAGAAAATTAGAGTATTACAAATGAAGTGGTAGACATGTCTATTCTTTAAAGGGAAATAACAAGTACTTACAACACTTGTATGTGGCTAAACACGTCATGACCTTTTATGTTTGTGTTTTGTAATATACGATGAAGAACGCCTTATCTTCTTTATGACTTGGTTTAAATTTTAGGATTTTCCCTGTGACTGGTGTAGTTTACGTCCTCTGACACATTTTGACCGACGTTATCAAGGGAAGGGACAGAAACGGAAACCATTAGTGTAGAGTACGACTGACACACGAACCGGTGAACTGAACGAAACTGGTTCTCCTATTATCGTTTGTACTATGTTCGTTCTTGAGTTTTTGGACGGAAAAAACCGTTCTTGAACGTTCAAGTCCTTGAACGGAAAAGGACGATGAAAATCATTTAACGTCGATGGCGTTATATTTTTTACTTTCTGTGAGTCGGTTCAGTCAAGGTAGTGGGGTATCTGTGGATCCGGTGACCTTCTGTACACTCTCTCTGGTAGGATATGGAGGGTCGGTTCGGTTCAGATGGGTTTAGTCTTGTGGTGGGTTGAATGAGTGTCCCACACTCTTTATAGTTATAAAGAACAAATTCGGTAATCCAAACTTCCACTAAACAATGTTTCGTTTTAGACTCTCTCTTTAGATTAAAGTCTTAATCTTGTGATCATATTGTCTCATATGATCATATTGATCATTTTGTCCGTCGTAACCAAAATTCTGGTCCATCTATCGTCCTGGACCTTTTCTTCGTCTGTGTTAAAGTCTCTTACGACTTTTTACCGTTCGATTAACAGTCGTCTCCGACTGTTTCGTTACTTCTCGGACGAGGTCGTACGGTCTTTTACTGTGGGTACAATCCACTATTTGTTTGTTAACCGTTTTGATAGTGAATACCATTGAATCTTCTATCTTTTACTCGTATTACTTTGACACCTGGAACCGTTCTACTAAAGGATCGTCTTACGACTTTCACAGGTGACCGAGGTAGATCGACTAAGACTCTTTCATATCCTTCTCTCTACCCGATCTCCTTCTTGTCGAGTCAAATATTCGTCTTAATCTTCGATGTCTCTCCTCGGTCTTGAACGACCTAACCTACTATTGTAACAAATTGTAAAGTCAAAGATATACGAGTCAGCGCAGGCTGAGAAACGTTGGGGTACCTGACATCGGATAGTCCGAGGAGGTGGGTACCCTAAAAGGTCCGTCTCACGACCTCACCTAACGGTAAAGGAAGAGGTCCCCTAGAAGGGTTGGGTCCTTAGCTTGGGCCCAGAGGACGTAACGTCCGTCTTCGAAATTGTAGACTCGGTGGCCCTTTCGGGGATATCCACCATTTCTTAAGAGTTTTATTTTTTGTTAGAGTCTTCTTTCTAGTTTAGTTCCACTGGGACTTGTGCATAAACAATTATGAAAACTTTATAAAATCCGTCGTTGACCATCCGAGGGAGTCGATATGTTTTACGAAAGTAAGTTCAATAACAGAGTGTCTTCGTCTTATGTCGAGGGTATGTTCTCTGTCTGGATCGAGACTTAGCGTCCATTCTGAAAATAACGTACCTCATCTAGACTTAGTCAGAATCTCTTTGGGTGTCTGTAAAATCCTCTCAACAAAACTACGTTCTTTACATCGAAAAAGTGTGACAAGTACCCCAAGAGCACCGTTCTTGTAACCTCACCAAACGGTAAGGGAGGACGTCACCTCCCACCTCCTACAATTGCCGTCCGACTCGTGTTCTAAGGACCTCGTGACGGGACAATGGAGTGGTGGTTGGTTAGTCTTCTTTCTTACGTCACGTACACCACCTTCTATTGTTTCTGACAGAGAGAGGAGTTTACTAAAAGGGGACTTTTTGAAGTACCAGTCAAACCTCGACCACAAACCTATGTCTAGTCGGCAGAGGGGGTCCGACGGTTGGAGGGCTTATTTCGTTAGAAAGAAGAGGTTGGTCGTGATCGGAAAGCATGAGCAAAGACTCGACACTCGTCGTCTTGGCACTGAAGTGATTAGATAGCAATGGGGGTCGGAAACTTGGATGGGTTCAAGGGGTTAAAGTGGACATAAGTCAGTCTGTGAGATTAAAACTGAAGAACACCCTGAACTCGATTAGAATGAGACGTATACTTAAGTCAAGCCGGTTACTGATAGTTTGTGGACGGGACACTTTGCGAGATCAGGGAGACGTCCTACTAGTTCATTTTCAAAGGTGAGGGGTTGTCGAATTTCTCCTTCGGTACGTATCTTCGACGTCTCTACCACCGTTCTTAGGGAGGGTAGAGACCTCCGTACGGAGGAAACCTTACTCTGACACATGCGGTAGAGTAGTTACAACAACAAATCGACGATTCAGTACAGGTTTAGAAACGGTTCAGGTGCTCTGAGAAGACAGGTACCCTAAAGGGTCCGTTCTTATGACCTCACCCGACGGTAAAGGAAGAGGTCCCCTAGAAGGACTGGGCCCTTAGTTTGGGTGTAGAGGACGTGACCCTTCACCTAAGAAGTAGCGGTTCGGTGGTTCCTTCGGGGGAGAATAGTTCACAACAACAAGTCAACAATTCAGTACAGGTTGAGAAACACTGGGATACTCGACGTCGTATGGTCCGAAGAGACGGGTAGTGTTAGAGGGACTCAAACGAGTTTGAGTACAGGTAACTCAACCACTCCGGTGGATTGGTGGAGTAGGAGACAGCAGGGGAAGAGGAGGACGGGAGTCAGAAAAGGTCGTAGTCCCAGAAAAGGTTACTCAGTCGAGAAGCGTAGTCCACCGGTTTCATAACCTCAAAGTCGAAGTCGTAGTCAGGAAGGTTACTTATAAGTCCCAACTAAAGGAAATCCTAATCGACCAAACTAGAGGAACGTCAGGTCCCCTGAGAGTTCTCAGAAGAGGTTGTGGTGTCAAGTTTTCGTAGTTAAGAAAACACGAGTCAAAAGAAATATCAGGGTGAGAGTGTAGGTATGTACTGATGACTTTTTACTATCGAAATTGATATGCCTGGAAACAGTCGTTTCACTACACAGACGAAAAATTATATGACGGATCCAAACTGTATCGATAAGAAGGTTCATCGTTCACAGAAAATTAAAGTACCGAAGTCAGTGGTAGACGTAACTAAAACCTCGGGTTCTTTTACTTTAGACTGTGACAAAGGTGTAAAAGGGGTAGATAAACGGTACTTCACTCCCCCGGTCTATGGTACTATAATCAAAAAACTTACAACTCAAAATTAAGTCGAAAAGTAAGAGGAGAAAGTGAAAGTAGTTCTCCGAGAAATCGAGGAGAAGTGAAAGACGGTAATTTCACCATAGTAGACGTATAGACTCCAACAATTATAAAGAGGGTCGTTAGAACTAAAGTCGAAGACTAAGTAGGTCGGGTCGCAAAGAGTACTACATGAGACGTGTCTTCAATTTATTCGTCTCACTGTTATGTGTCGGAACTACGTGAGGAAAGGGTTAAACCTTGGTCAGGCAACAAGATACAGACCAAGATTGATAACGAAGAACTGGACGTATGTCTGAAGAGTTCTCCGTCCATACCACCAGACCATAAGGGTAGAGAAATTCTTATAATGTGTCGAACAACACTAGGTGTGTCAGTTTCCGAAATCGTCCTCGTCCAATCCCCTTCAAATCCTCGTCAAATAACGAGAGTAGTTATCCACCCCAGATAATAAGGTGAGGAATTCAATACCGACTGAAAGTGACTGAAACTGGTTGTCTTACGCTGTCTTACCGTAGCACGCTACAGACTCGGTGTCGTACTTCTCCGGAACGTCTGACTCCAGAGCGAGAGAGACCTTCGGTTACGATGGTACACTCCTTCGAGTGAGACCGGACGACCGGAGGACCGTCTATCCAGGTGTCCGTCGTCTCTCTTCGGTCGGGTTGAATTCTGGAGGTCTATTGATGTCTCTATACACACTGGGGGTTTCTCTGGTCGTCGTCTCGGAGAGTAGATTGCGGTCTGGTTTAGTGACTGTTGTCTTAGTACTCGTTTATTTTACTAATAATAAAAATTTGGTGATTGGGATCCACTAAACGACATGTCGTTCTCCATTGAATGTCTTTTTGTATCTCTTCCTTCTCTAATTAAGATAAACACTCTGGTAATGAGTACGAAAGATGTCTATTTACGTACAAAAATTGTCCACAAATAAATGGGTTTACTCATAGACTGACTGTCCTAAAGTCCGACTTAATGTTTTGTTTTATCGTCCCGACCTCCTAGTCGTAATCGATCTTGTCAGGATGGATCCTCGATGGGACCCGACCCCTTCCTCACAAGTGAAGGAGATTTGGCGAGGACTAAAAGTGTCGAAGAAGGGGTAGAGTAATGGTTAAGATCTGAGTGATAGAAGTTCGTGACCACATAACTGTTACTATAGGTGTAGCTACTGTTAGTTCGTTCTTTCCTGTCCCGATCTCACCTCTGAAGGGTACACATTCTTATAGGTAAACTATATATATCTTCTATATATATCCATAACGTAGGTAGTCCGTTATTAAAGGTTTATTTCAAAATAGACAAGAGACTATTTTGAAATAAAAAATAGAGTTCGTGTGTTTCCCTCTTCCTTTACCGTTGGTGAGGTCACAAGAACGGACCTCTTAGGGTCCCTGCCTCCTCGGACCACCCGACGACAGATACCCCAGCGAGTCTCAGCCTATGTTGATCTCGTTGAATCGTCGTCATCGTTCGTGTATTTTCCCTCTCATGAACGGTACAGGGAGTTTGTTTATACTTTACTCATGAATTTTTAAGTTTTTCGCTCTTTTTGAGTAATATTACATAAGAATATGAGTCCAAAGTTTGTTATTCGGGTAAGAGGGGTCTTCACTCTCTTCTGAATGGTAATTACTATTAATTGTGATCTTTATCAGGTACCTCTAACACGTCCCATTCTGTTTTCGGGGTTTATCCTCGGTAAGGGGGTTTAGATCCCGTCTTGGTTGTGGTGAATTGTTGTTATTAATTAACATCGACACGGAGGGTCCTTCACGACTGGTCCTAGACCTTGGTTTTTAGACTCTACTCGGTGGATATCGAAAGGATTTCGTTCTTTCCTACCATATGGTACTTATTTAAGACCCGTTTCCTTTTTGTTTAATGATCGATACCAGATACCCCCTTTCATTGTATCCAAGTTTAGATGGATTCTCTTTGTAAAGTCTGAAAGTATAAATTCTAACGTTGGACTCAGGTATCTAACTGGTGAGTAGGTGATCTAGGGTAACGGTCCTGGTTCCTTTAGATTTTTCATTCTGGAGACGTTGGTTTTGTCCTTATTTCCCTTCTCACGGTTTTGTCTTCCTTTTGTCTTGAGACTTTATACGTCGTCTTATACTGGTCTAACTTTAATTTCAGGTAGTCGCGTCTTCTCGGTTGTGAAATGTGTCCGTTTCTTCCGAGGGACTCTTCGGTCAGAGAAGTTTGTGGGAATTGTCCCCAAATCCTTAGTTAGTCTTGGGTGTCGTTGACAACTCAAGAGATTGTTTTGTAAGGGAAGAAGAGAGAAAGTAGAGGGAAAACGGAAGACACTGACGACAAGAGTAAACGAGTAAAAAATTAAGTTGTTTATAACAACTCTTTGAGAAGACTCGGTCCGTGACAGTATTCGTGATTTCTAGGTCACTACCTTTTCCTTCTGTTTTAAGTCCAGGGGACCTCGTTTATACGATTTGCCTCTGTATGTCATTTTTATAGTCTTTTATCATTTATTACTATTTACGAGTTTTTTATCTTCTCACTATACCATCTAAAAGGTTCTATAGGAATCTAACTGACGAGTCCCTTTTACAGGGACTCCTTCAATAGAAATTCGACAGTTCCTCTGTCGATACGTCTTCTGTCTCTCTTATCCTTAGGTCCGTCTCCTTTGTCTACCGAGTTTCTGGGACGCCGTGTTTGTCGTGTAAGTGACAGAGTCGAATCTGTAGTGAAGGAGGTCACGGGTGTGTGTGTTCCCGTCTAAGATACACAAGAGTTTCGTAGGACAAGAGGGAATGATGTCATAATAGTATGAGATAATTTTAACGACGGTTGAACGGGTCTCGGAGAAGATCTCGATGAGGGATTACCATCATTGGTATGACATAGAGTCGTGGGTCGTTAAAGATCTGTACTTTCTATGGATTAATTATATAAATCACTTGATTAGTTGGTAACGGAGTAAGGTTCGGGTCAGGAGAAAGGTGACATTGTAGTCTTTTGACAAAAGGAAAAGGAAAAAATACACAAATGAAGAAGGTAGAATCTAAAGGTCGTCAAGTATAGACCTATTATTAATTTACAAACAAGAGACATATTTCGAGAACATAAAACAACTCTTGTTACCTCGTTACCTCTCTACCTACAATGGGTCAGATGAAGGTGAAAATTAATAGTATTTATTAGAGGGATCAAAAGTATTAAAAGGAGATAGTAGTGAAGACATTTGTCGTCGGTTTTTATGGACAAAGATGGTCGAGTTACTAGAGAAAGGGTTTACGGAGGACAAATAGGGGAAGAAAACTATTTCGGGTTAAAGACTGAAATAATAATACTAATCAGACTAAAGATTTAGGGGTTAGTGAAAGGAGTCTATTAGTGTGGAAATAGAAAGGTGAGACGATCGTTGACAGATATACAACTGAAATGGGAACCATGTGATTTAAGTTTGAGTAAGTGAGACATCATGGGTCTGGCTCATTACGGTGTAAGTTTGTGTCGTCGGTCTCACGAGGGTCCACGGACGACATTATTTGTGACGTTAGTTCAGTAAACTAAAATGAAAGGGTCCAAGGATTCGAGTATTTAGAAAAGACGTATATATTCTCAAATTATTTTCTCCCTTTAAACGTTACGGACGTCGTGTCTGTAAGTCTTTACTCTTTCCCGTCGACAGTGAGTATTAGAATCTCGAACGAGACAAGAGACACAAGGGTACCTGGAGGTATGTACACTAAGATAAGTTGAAAGTGTCGTGACACGCCACGAAGATTTACCATGATGAATCTTAGAGATGGTTTTTATTTGATACTTCCGGTCGTTTCAATTTTCTTACTTACTGGTTTATGACAATCATAAACCATCGTAAATAAGTAAATGAGTACTAAGTGACTTTCACTTTTCACTTTCAATTAGTGTGTCAGTACAGACTGAGAAACGCTAGGGTACTTGACATCGGGTGGTCCGAAGAGACAAGTACATTAAGAGGTCCGTTCTCATGACTTCACACAACGGTAAAAGAAGAGGTCCCCTAGAAGGACTAGGTCCCTAACTTGGGTCCAGAGGACGTAACGTCCGTCTAAGAAATGGTTGATTCGATGACCCCTTCTCGGTTGTAAGTCATCATGTATGATAGACGGTCCGGGATCAGATTCACAACCACTATTGTCGTTTCTTGTTCCGTTTATCATAGGGGTGAGAGTACTTTGTGTAAGATCACCTTTTTCTAATAATTTTTCATCAGTTAAATATTCTATAAAAGTGTTTTGAGGTTCACGATCAAATTTATATATAGGACTATCTCACAGACTTGTCCTGAGTCTCTTCACGAGGCTGAACTCTGTCCACCAGTCTCTGTTGGAGGAACTCTTCCACTCGACGTTAGATAGACATACTTCTTCTTCGTCGGTGCACTACTATGTCCCCTTTTTTTTCTCAAAGTCTGAACCACTCTTGTTCATATATCGGGACCGACCGTTCACCATCTCAAATCACAAACTCACAATTTCTATTATTTGACCAAGTCTCCAGTTTCTTAAAATCTCAGTTGTAGAAACATTAGGACATCCAGAAAAGAAGTAACAGTCTTCTACCGACGTCACCAAGATCTATAACACAGATGTTAGTACCGTCTTTTTTACCCCTTCCTGGTTACACAATCCAAATAATGGAGGAAAGTTGTTCTTTACTTATCTCTTTTCGAAGAGTCTTTGTGAGATCGTTTTAAGTTAAACCATAATAACCGGACACAAAGTATTTGTAGGGGGTTGGTACGGAGATCGTCCCTTCACCCGACCCTTTCATTCCTAAAAGTGTTAACGGAACCTAATCAGAATAATGTAGTGGACCCCTATAACTGTAATACTGTTTTTTTTTAGTTTTAAGACAACGATTCCTCCTCTCCTTTACTGATAACCCATCCGGTATTATCACTGGCAGTACTATCTCCTCTCTGTATTTCTACTCCAGTCTCTTTGATCCTTCCTGGTCTAGTATAACCCGGAACATTTGGTACCGTTTTTCGAAATCTAAAAAAAGATTTACGTTAAATTTGGTAATTTACAAATTCAATTTTACACTGGACCGGGATAAATGTAGAAATTCTCTAGTGACACAACGGTGTACTTTTTAATTAACATCTTTTATTGTCACGTTTGTTCCTGAATTTTCTGTGAACGTCATCTTGTCCGTTCTCTGATGTCACCGAACTGATTCTATTGTCGTAATTCTACGTCTTCACTTGCCTGAGTTTTGTTCATAAAACCTCAATAACAACCTTCCTGAATAACCGTATAATCCACCTCCGACTCTGTCCTTTCTTTTGTTCTCGATACTAGACTTGGAGTATCTACGTGATAAAATCGTAAATGTCTTTTTCTGAGACTTTCTGTCAGAACCTATCTTTTTTGTGCTCCCGGTACGAAATATATATTCGGAGACTACAGACAGTCTGAATCATCGTTAGAGTCTAGTGTGACATCACTTACGATACAACACAGGACCAAGATAGTAGTTCTAGTTCTGTGACTAAGGGGGAAGACGGTCCTCACTACCGCCGAGTATCGAGTATCGACTCAAGCAGGTGTTTGTAACAGGAACCGGGATCTTTTAACAGGGTAGACTCCAATAAGGGAGAGGAACTCCTACCAGGTGTGGGTCACTAACAAACGATGTCCCCAAGTTACCGGACCGAGGGGACGGAGTCAAACCTAGATGAAACTTCGTAGTAGGGGTTTTGTTTCAGGGAGTACTTTAGCCACCTCCGGAAACGACACTGACACAACGTCGAGTAGAAGAGAGAGACGGTTGGGACGAACGAAATGAAGGAGTGTTCTTGACAAGGGTTCTGGTGAGGGGTCACTTGAAGGACGTACACTTAGAGACAGAGTGTTAGACAAGGGGTTCTGTGGGTTGGATTCTATGTACTACGGTCCTCGTTGACTCTTTCGTCTTAGATTGTACCCTAAAACTTCGAACAGATGGACGATTGACTGACCGTTATTTCTGGGGTAGTGACCACCTTCTACGTCTTGACTTCGGGGCCGTAAACCGTCCTCACGTTGGTAATTTTAGAAGTGACCACCACTTGGTCTTACCCTATGAGAGTCCTCTCTTACGTGACCGTCCATGTCTTCGTCATCAACATTTCCGTGTCCTTAGCCTACCGATGACGACTCAAAATAGTTATATAACCTCTTTCTGTTCCTTTTCGATCCCATTAATTAGTGATTAACTTCCACTTAATACTTTTCGTTTCCAAGATCGACCATTATATATTTTTGTAAAAATAGAGGACGTCGGTTTTCTATGTTTTTCAATTCTTAATCCTGAATCAATGTTCGTATCACGTCGATTTCTCTTCCGACTCAAGAGAGGTCACGGTTCGAGTCTCGAGACCCATCCTTCTAAGGACTCTTGACTCTACATCCGTATTTTGAGGTCTAAGGGGATGTATTCACAGGGTAAGGGGTCGCAACTTCCGATCTTGAACGGGGAACGTTAATTATGTCTCCGGAGATGTAACGTTCTGTTATACTCGTGGGGAAAATACTAGAAGGAGATCGTAGAGGGAGGTATCAATCATTGATTCTGGTCATTAGTTCTGGTTCAGTTTATATTAGGTGGGTCTTTCATAACCCAGACAATCTTCCTGTCCGTAGTATGGGACTTCCTTTATGTTCCGGATCAGTTACAAATGGTCGTACTCGGTCCTCGTATACATACCCCGTATATATTCACTATAATATGCGATGAACAGAAGGAGACAGACTGAATAAAGAGAATACTATTAGAGATCCGAGTAAGTAAAACGACTTTTAACGTAATAAAGTAAGAAGAAATACTGATTCATTGTAAGGTAACAAACAGATATTTGGTGTAGAAGAAATAGATAAGTAGACAGTTATCTATAATTCGACAAAGGTACAGTACCAAATATTTATCACGACGATACTTGTGATTACACATACATAGAAAAGTTTAATCTTAAAAGTAGAAAAGGTCTATATACGAGTACTCACCCTAATGTACCATCAAAACCAAAATAAAAAAAATTCCTTAGAGGTGTGACAAGAAGTGTCACCGACGTGGTTAAATGTAACGGTGATGTTACATCCTCATGAGGGAAAAGAGGTACGGGAGAGGTCGTAATTGATAAACATCTTAAAAACTAGTACCGGTAAGACTGACCATACTCCGTTGTCGAGTCATATGGAAACTAAACGTAAAGAGATTATTAATATATAATCGATTTAAAAATTCATTTTTTATTTCGAGAAAATCTAGCCACCAACGGTCTCCTCCCCTTCCTCCACCACCACTTTCCCACTTACCCCAGTTTGTCGTGTTTGAAAGTCGATATTTTATTTATTCACGATCTCTACATTGTGTATCGTACCATATATGAATTATTATGATAGAAAGTATAAAATTTCCGTAATTCTCATCTAGAGTTTTCAAGAGTAGTGTTCTTTTTATTTAAGACATTGATACATACCACTACCTACAATTGAATGACACCACTAGTGAAGTGTTATATATGTTTATAACTTGGTAAACAGCATGTGGACTTTGATCATTTTGAAACATACAGTTAATGTGGACTTAAAAAAATTACTTCAACGAAATTGAAACTTTTTTAAATTCTGGTGATACATGTATTCTCGGAGAATTAAGATTTGTACACATAAATTTAACAAAAAAGTAAAGGTACTTATATAAACCTATATTTGTAGGACCCTTCAATATGTATCTGTATTTAATTGCAGTGACTACCGACTCTATAAACTTTTCAGTAGTAGTCACGAAAGAGGAGGGAGAGATCAAAAGAGTGTACAGGGAGACGGTAGTTCGAGTTCAACTTCTATAAGTGGTGAGTCGGAGTGTAATAGAAAGTGAATTTTGTAAGTCCAACATTGAAGAGAGAAAGAGACCGAACGGGGGAAGTTCAGAGAAGGGGTGTTTCTAGAGTCTAGTAGAGTGGACGGAAGGAGAAGCTTAAGTGGAAGTTGTGAGAGATGTGTGATTGGACGAATACCAAGGTGTGACGTTTTATCTAATAAAGAGGGTTTAAAGATGTCCCTCAAATAAATAAATAGTCAAACACAAGACTTTTTTTTTACTCCCAACTATAAACAAAGAAGTGTGTATTCGTTTTTTTCTTTTTGTTCGTCCCCACTATTCCCGTGATAACCACTCCTTCTTCCTTCTTTCTCCCCCAGTCTCCTACAATCAATCTCCCTCTTACTCCTTAAGGGATCGTCAGGTCACCAAGCCTGAGTCGAGAAAGTGACGGAACCGGGTAAAGGTAGGGATCAAACCCTTGATTTTAAGACTTTTGGTACTCCTCACGGGTTTTTTTCTCACTCTTACCTATTCTTATCAGGGACGGGATTCTTAAAACGTCCGAAAAGTTCTTTTTAAAAGAAACCTATCCTTAAGGATTGTATTATATACATTCAACTGTTGATGTGTCTTAATGTTGCATTTGTGTCGAACAAACTTACGGGAGGGGTATCGTGAAAGAGTGTTAGTCCTTGAGTCAAACTTTAAAGAGTCTGACAGGAGATATCTTGTGATCTCACAGGACTCGATAATCGTCCATACACTCTTTTCTCAGGTCACAATTGTACACCCTTTATCTCGAGTGTCAGTGTGGAGACGACGACGACGACGACGATTCAGTAAAGTCAGTACAGACTGAGACGCACTGGGGTATCTGTCGTGGGGTGGTCCGAGGGGGCAGGGACCCTAAGAGGTCCGTTCTTGTGACCTCACCCAACGGTAAAGGAAGAGGTCACATACTTTCACTTTTCACTTTCCCTTCAGCGAGTCAGCACAGACTGAGAATCGCTGGGGTACCTGACGTCGGGTGGTCCGAGGAGGTAGGTACCCTAAACGGTCCGTTCTCATGACCTCACCCCACGGTAGCGGAAGAGGCTCAGTAGAGGTCCTTCTGTGTAATTGGTTAATTCTGAAGACTTCTCTAATGAAGTAATAGTTCATACACTTTTATGTAAACTCATGTAAATCGTTCCTCAGAGTTTTCAGAAATTTCATAAATACAAGAAACTGAGTCACTAGGGGTTCATATGCTGAACTAGAATTCCTTTGTTGGAACCTGCACGCGTGTCTAAAAGGGTGTTCCTACAAATAGAGGGACACGATACATAACTTATGTGATTGGTTCCTTGATATACTTTCGGGTCATCTCATCCCTTAACCATATAATTCTTACCATACTTTCACTTTCAGTTTCACAATCAAAGAGTCAGTACAGACTGAGAAACACTGGGGTACCTGACATCGGGCGGTCCGAGGAGACAAGTACCTTAAGAGATCTGTTCTTATGACCTTACCTAACGGTGAGAGAAGAGGTCCCCTAGAAGGGTTAGGTCCCTGACTTGTGTCCAGAGGGTGTAACACCCGTCTAAGAAATGGTAGACTCGGTGGTCCCTCCGGGTTTCTTACCATACCGGTATATCATTTTATAATACGTCTGTTTTCGTTACTATGTCTTATAAATTACCGTATCTTTTTACAAATATTTTATCGGTTTCCTTTCTGAATATGGACTTACATTTTCCTATTCATGGAAAATTTTTTAATTTACAATACGTTCTCCTTTTTCTACCCTTTCCTGAATATTGACCTCAAAGTATGGGTTCATAGAGGGGTGTGTCCGTCTATTTGATATTGCCCCCAAGAAAGGATTTCTGTCGTCAACACTCGGGACTGTACGGTCTTACGTCCAGTGTACTACGGTTAGAAGTTATAAAGTCTTCTTCGATCTTCTATATACACAGACATTCTTTAGTGGGTTAAAAATGTACAACTGTCAGATTAAAAATGTTTACATTTATAATGTGTCGGTTTATTTTGTGTTGACGTTTGATGGTAGTCGTCGAGACTAAATACGTCTTACAGTTGTCTCCAAAAGAGACCCACAGTCCTAAAGTTCGCTTATAATAAAGAACGGATAACAACAAATACGAAAAAGACATAAAAGATGTTATTTTTTTAGTAAAGATAAAAAAGTTTTTCGGTAAAACACACTTTAAAATTCTCAAGATAAAACTAGAAACGGTGACCTTTATCTTATCGACCTTAAATTCTTAAGACCGATCTTTATTTTTGTTTCGTAATGGTTGGATATACCACGGTTGTACTTGGTATTGTAAATGTGACGGTCACGTGAAGGAAGGGTCGAAACCTTGATAGACCCCTTTTTTTCTGAACAGACTGTAAAAATGACTAAAATGACTAAAAAGAGGAAATAAGTTTTGTAACCGTTATGATGTTTGTATTTGTTGGATTCCAATATCTTTAACACAATATCACTAAGAAGACATTTTTGGTATCTTTTTAATCTGGGTAGATAAGTCTTAGGTTTGGCCCAAGGAACCTTCAAGGTACCATTTTAGCTAAACATTTCATGACGTATGTTTAGGGTTACGTAGGACCGTCTTGGTCCGGGGTTTTACAGGGGGTCGAATTCGCGTACGCATGTGCCAGAACCATTCGGTCTCTCAGAGTTTAAATAAACAAGTGTTTTGACAAAAAACCTCGTAGATAATGGTGGGGGATTTTCGAGTCTAAGAAATCCTACGTCTAGTCTTTTGTCTGACTCAGTCTTTGTCCCCCCTTTTTAGGGAATCTTTAGGTAAAACACATTAACTAGTGAACATCACTTAAAGGTATAATGTATCAGGTGGCAAAAATTTCTCCGTTCTGTACAAAGACCATAAATCTTTGAGTTCCTTGTTTCTTGACCGAGAATGATGAGTCCTCTAATTGGGGTGGTAAGTGTCATTCCACATAGAGTTTTTAGGTGTGTAATTTCCCAGGGAACTCCAGTTCAAACCTCAGATTATTGTTTTAACATGACTTGAATTTTGAGTCGTCCCCAGTCCATACCCCGCTTTCCTTTCTGACAGACTTTTATCAAAAGGAAAAAATTGGTAAAATGAATCTGAAGTTAATTGTCTGAAGATAAGTCATGTTACCATTTTTGTTTGAAGTAGTAAAATAAAATTTTCTTTTGTTGATAATTCCGAGGTTTAGTCAGAACCCGTGTGATCGTGGTGAAGTTTTGGTATAGGGGGCTCCGTTGACAAAATTTTATCTGACAGAAGGTTTTGGTGGACTATACTCTGATATTCAAAGAAGTGGGTGGTGTCGACGTAGGTCCCTTGGGTCCCACTAATCTCTCGTTGTAAAGAAGTAAAGGAAAGAGGGGAGAGGGACCGAGAAGGAGGGGGTCAAGAGGAGACATAATACGACCAAGCATAGTAGTGTCCTCTGTCCCCTCGTTTCGTCTGATTGGACAAACACTACAAAGACGGAAGTACACAGTTGTACGTAATACCCTAGAATTGTAGGTACCGATAAATAAAAATGTGTATAACAAAACAGACGTCTCCTATTATATAGTACAACGACAGACTGTCGAAGGAAGGTTGTCTGGGGTCGTCGTCCCTCGGTCGAGTCGAACGAAAGGGAGGGTCGATTTGAGGTCTACAAGGGAGGGGAGGATGACTTTTACCCTTCGTAGAGGGTGTGTCGAATAAAGAACCAAAAGGGACCAAAAATGAACAGGTCCTTTATCTGATATGGGTCGACTAGGTCATGAATCATTTCAAGTCTTTTACCGGAGACCCCCTCCTAAGAGGGAGAAACGAAAACGAACAAACAAGTGATTGACGTTTCTTTTGTTTAAATACCAGTTATTGGTGAACAAAGTCTTTACTGTGTCGGTGATTTTATGTAGTTTTTAGGTTTTCTGTAAAAAGTCTCGATCCTCTCGATCCCTTTTTTTTTTTTTTTGTGGATGGAAAAAGTTCCTAGGGTATTTATGTCCCTCCTTCCATTCTTGGGATGTCAGAAACACGGTATTATTCGAATTGACTTGTGTTAAAAGGTTAGGTCTCGAGGGGAAACACCAAAAGGAGTGTTTTTCGGCTACCCCCCTAAAATAAAAAGGATACTTAGTACAAGGGGAAGTGTAAGTCAACTACTTTTCGGAAGAAAGCACACTCGGTAAACTACGAGTTTCTCGAGAAGTTTTATGTACACTTGTCGGAAACCTCTTGAGAACCTTGTGGTTAGATTTACACACAGAATTATTGTCCTTTCGACGTAATCGATATTTGTTTGGGGTTACGGTTTAAGGTTCATCATTTTTAAGTACGGTAACAGTAGACGGGGACTTCAGTTCTCGTCCAATCTCAAAATGGAAGGTGTGTGAAGATTGGAAGTAGTAAATTTACAGTCTTTGACTATGATCATATGTTTCCAATGATGTCGACTCGACTACACCGAACAGTACTGATTTGAGTGAGACGCCGATAACAGGTTAGTATTGTGTTTTTTCGTGTTTTTATAGGTACCAGGGGTCCAAAGTTTTATAAGGATGGGGATTCAATATCAAGGTCCAAGGGGTCACGTAGACTTTGAGGTACTTTTGGGTCCCTTTTTGTTATAGTACCGAAAGTAGGAAGGGGTGGGAGGGTAGGGGTATGGTATCCGTAGAAATTTACAAAAATCGTTTCTTTGTCTGGAATCGCGGAATCCTTGTCTGGAATCCTTTTCATCCATCCTTGACCCAGTTTCTCTTGTCTGACCAACTACACCAAAAGGTAAAAAGTGGTAAAACAGGCTTTTGTTTGACGAAAACCAAACATCCCCCTCCCGCCCACCCCACCCCCCACCATATAAAAGAAAAGAGAAAGTCCCTTCCAGGTTTAGGAAGTGACTTACGTTTGACTGGAACGTTTTACTTTTACTCGGGACCCCTAGAGACAGAGTAACCAAAAACAAACAAACAAACAAACAAACGACTGAGATTCCTTTTATATAAAGACCATTTGTTGGGGAAGAAGACCCAAGAGTATCGGAGACCTTGTTTTACTTTTGATCAAAATACCATCGACAGTAGGTAATTGGTAGACTAAGAGTACGAGATTGAATGTAATCGAGGAGTGAGTCTCCCATTTCTTAGAAGGACGTTACGTCCTCTGGGTCCAAGTCAGGGACCCAGTCCTTCTAGGGGACCTCTTCCCGTACCGATGGTTGAGGTCATGAGAACGAACGTCATAAGGTACCTGTCTCCTTAGCCCACCGAATGTCAGGTACCCCAACGTTTCTTAGTCTTTGCCGACTTCATTGATTATGTGTGTGTGTTGGTATTGTCTTTATTACTCTATGTAACCTGTAAATAATCCACTTAGAATGATAAAGTGTTTTAAGTTACATTAGGTATGTCTAAGAGGGAGTTGACCTCCACACCCTCCCGTTACGATCAAAGTGGATTTGTATTCAATACGTTAGTTACTCGACTTTATTTTCCGTGGTGATCGAGGTATACAAGTGAGAGTTTTGAAGGAGGGTTAGGTGTAGAGAGACCTAGTATCTGGGTGTGTAGGTTGTGTTGAACCTATAGGGTGTTCATGACGTTTGAGTCAAAGAGATTTTGAATTAAACAGAAAAAAAAATTTTTGGTTAGAAGATACGGAGAAGAGAAGAGATACGTTCACTTCACAATCAACAAGTCAACACAGACTGAGAAACGTTGGGACACCTGACATCGGGTCGTCCGAGGAGACAGGTACCTCAAGAGGTCCGTTCTTATGACATTACCTCTTAAGGGAAGAGGTTGGATCCCTAGCAGGGTTGGGTCCCTGACTTGGACGTAGAGGACGTGACGTCTACATAAGAAATGGTGACTCGGTAGTCCCTCTTTTACCGTAGTTTTTTGTTTTCTTTCTTTGGGTTCTGGTTTCGGTCTTTGGTTTCTTAGTAGACTGTATGGAAGGGGAGTTGGAGATGTAGGTTCAGGTGATTAGACTAGTTCTGCCGGAATTGTTAGGGGAGATGACCTGTACTGAGATCCGTCTCGAGAAGGAGTGAGGTCCGGGACTGGAGGGGAAAGAATCCTGTAAAGGAAATCTTTTAGACTTTAATATTTAAGAAAAAGACGGGGAAACTATACATCATTTAGAAAAATTTTACGAGACCGGCCAAAATGTTGGGTCCTCACAGAAAGAGGTCCTGGACCTTCGGTTAAGGAACTTGACTTAGTAGTTCCTCGCACAGGGACGGTCAGAATCACCGTCCCACGTCTTGGCATTGAAGTCGATCGTGGGTTGTGGTGTTACATTTTGATGGAGGACATTGTTTCTATGTTCGTTCGAATTAAACCCCTCCCCCACCTCCCACCCACCACTAATCAGTTGTGTCTACAGGAGACAAAAGAGAATTTTTAGGAGGGTAGACCTCTTCGAACCAGTTCTACCACTTCGTCCTCATGGGACTCAAGTGGAGGAGGGTACCCGTGAGGTTTTAATATGGATAAACGTCTCGTTAATAACTATTCTCTCTGGTCTTAGATGGTCTTTTCTAGTAGATGTTGATTTCTGTATTTCTTCCTTGGTGTTACTCTGGTCATCCACCCTGTCTCAAATTCATAACAATTATGGGTATGTAGGTCCATCCACTGGTTCTTTTCCCTTTTATGAATGTCAATGTCTCTAAGTGGGGTTCCTCGTTCCCCCGATCGGGTGTAACCCGAGATGTCGGACTCTCAGGACGTAACCCTTCTGTTCGGGGGTCTTTAAAACCAAAACTGCCGGTCATCCCGAGTGAAAGTTCACTCAGTCTGCCGACACCCTTTCTCTCTGAGGTAATAACTTCCCGGGGACCACCGAGTCTTCCATTTCACAGACGGACGTTACGTCCTCTGGACCCAAGTTAAGGGAACCAGTCCTTCTAGGGGACCTTTTCCTTTACCGTTGGGTGAGGTCATGAAAACGGACCTTTTAAGGTACCTGCCTCCTCGGACGATCCGATGTCAGGTACACCAATCTTTCTCAACCTGTGCTGACTCGTTGAAGTGAAAGTGAAAGGTGTTTTAGAGTGTACGAGAATCTGGATTCCATCTTCGTCATTAAGTTGTCCTCGGACCCAGTCTGGGTGGACGATTAGAACTTCTCGGAGGGTCTCTCCGTCCTCGTTTGACCTCGAGTTGGACCCTGTCTCTGTGACCGTTGTTGGTAAGACCCCCGAAACAAGATGGTGTACCTGTAACCACGACCTTCGCGGTAAAACCTTATGAGGGAGATCGAAAAGTCGGAACTCTAGACCGGGACGGAAACAGTCGGTCGGACATCTGTTGACATGATCTTACGGAGTCCGGTTCGTTGATCGACTCCTCTGTCGATGTGTGTGGTCGTCCGTCCTAGAGAATTCTACGGGAGGGGGGTAAGGGGTTACGTGGGGGTGGAGGGGGGTCGGAATTCGGTGGTCTCCTGGGGCTTACACCGAGGTGTGTGGTCACACGTCGGTGATCCCGACTCTGTGGGCCTAGGGACGTCGGTCTTTGGGACCCTGGGTCGAGACGGTGGCCACCCGTCTGTGGTAAGGGTCCCGAGGGACCCGGGACGGGTGGGTGGCATTCGACTGGGATCGGAGTGCTGGTCGGAGTGTGTGGTCACCCGTCCGTGGTCGGGGAGAGTGGTCGACCGTCTGTGCTCGGAGTCCTGGTAGTGTCAGGGTATCGGACGATACCTTCCCGGATCAGGTGTGGAGTCGTCAGGTCATGGTCGAGATTTTGTGGGACCAGGAGCGTCAGGTTGAGGTCTTAGGTCGGGGTGAGTGGTCACCTGACTATGTTCTAAACCCTGTGGATCTGGGGCGTCGGTCGACACAGTCCTTGGTCAGGGTGAATTGTCGTCAGGATGTGGTCGAGACCCTGGAACACAGGACATCGGTCTCTGGGGTCCTGGACCGACACGGGTACTCACCTGGTCGTGATCGGGACCGATGAAGTGTGTGACCACGTATAGTTAGGGTCTTATAGGATCTAGGGGTGGGACGGGTAGTCACCCACCTGTGGTCGGGGTTCTGGTATCGTCGGTACTTCAAACGGAACAGTCTTTGGTCGGGTGTGTGGTCCTCTGTCGTGGTCAGGATCCTATGGGGTCCGGGGTAGGGACGGGTGGTTGTCCGGTTGAGGTCGAGACCTTGTAGAACTCGGGGAATCGGTCATAGGGACTCTAGGTTGGGGTGGATGGTCTCCCTACCGTTCTCGGAACCCCGAGGGTTCCAGGACATGGGTCTCTAGGATCCTAGGTCAAGACGGTTGTTCACTCAGTCGTCATCGGGATTCTGAGGGGACCCGGGGTAAGAGTGGGTAGAAGTCTGGTTGTAGTCAGGGTCCTCGGGGACCCGACACCAGGGTGGTTGGTCGTACGGTTATGGTCGAGACTCTATGGAACCTGAGGAGTGGGTCGACGGGACCCTTAGTCCGACTGAGTGGTTGTCTGGTCTTAGTCGAAACCCTGTGGGACATCGGGTTTCATCGGTATGGTCCTTTGTCGAGCTAGGTGGTCATCCGGTTGCTACCTGGACCCTTGGGGTCGGGGTGTTGGTGGGTGGGGTCTTGTACTGAGACGGATGGTCACTCCGTCATGATTGGGGTCCAGGGGGTCTAAAGAATTCGGTTGAAGGAGGACTGGGTCGGGACAGTTGGTTATTGACTGTCGTAGACGTGTTGTGTCTGGAACCATTAAGTGACCTGTCCCCGGTCGTCATCAGTGGGGTGGTGTCGTCTTCCTGGGTACGTGGGGAGCTCTTATGTAGAGGTCCCTGATCCCGTCCCCTCCCCCACCGTCCCCCTCTACATGACGATCCTATGTGTCTTGTAGAGGATGTTTTCCGGTGATGAGGCTTCGATCTTTTTCATTGATTGGATTGATTGATTAGTCTATGTGTCTTTATTTTTATCGTTTAATCTTTTTTAATCCACTGTGTTCTCGTGCAAGGTTTACTTTCTTATTTTATTTTGGGGTTCTCTTTCTGATTCACTTTATCTCTATCCGTTAGATGGACCATTTCTGGAGTCCCATCGCTAGTATCTCTTAGTTTCTTTAGTCTTCTTCTTACCTATTTGTCACACTCTTCAATCTTCAAAAAATTGTTTTACAATCTTTTCTTCTTGGTTTGTCCATACTTCTTGTGTTATTGACTTTACTTTTTGTAACCGAATTCTGTGTCTCCTTATTTAGTCGTTCGACCTTCTGTCATTGCCTTTAGTGACCTCGTCTTGGGTTTTCTTTTTCCTTATACTTTTTAATTCTGTCAAATTCTCGAGAGACCCTGTTGTAGTTCGTATATGATTGAGGATAATTCTTCTCAAGGTCCTTCTCTTCTCTCTCTCTTTCCCCAAACTCTTGTATAAACTTCTGTATTGTCGACTTTTGAAGGGATTGGACCTTTTTCTTTGTCGGTAGGTTCAGGTCCTTCGTTTCTCTCAGGGTTTGTCCTAATTGGGTTTCTCCAGGTGTGGTTTTATGTAACATTAATTTTACCGTTTCAAATTTCTATTTCTCTCTTACAATTCTCGCCCTCCCCTTTTTGTTCAGTCTGTTTATGACATACAATAGTGAGTACGACTTAGATTTTTGATTTCACTTACTTACTTATATTGTTTTGTTTACCTAAATACCTATCTCTTGTTTGATCTCCAATACCGTCTTACTAGGGACAAACAAGGGTTGGGTTTGGTAAGTTATAGTGTCATTGGGTTCAGATACGGGGTTGGTCATTACGACTTCTTCGACTTGTCAAGATACTTCTGGATTTTCTGGAAGATCTTGATTGTGGGTTTTCTCTACAGGGAAAGTAATATCCCCTGACCTTACGTTTTCCTTCTTCAGTTCTCTATAGACCTCATTGTCCGTTTAAACCGGAACCTGATGTCTTTCTTCGTCCCGTTTCCGATTGTCTCAAGACGATTCCCTTGTATAACCAGTATCTTTTGTGGGAGAAGGTTGTTGTGTTCTCTTCTGAGATGTGTACCTGTAGTAGTCTACCAGTTATGGCTTTAGTCTAACTAATATAGGAAACGTCGGTTTCTACCTTTTCGAGCTATATCAGTCGTTTTTGTTCTGGTCCTCGACTGATACCGGGTCCTTTACTTGAGGAATAACGGTTTAAGTCTGAATGTAATTTCTTTCATATCTTTTGGTGATCTGGTAAGTCCATACTGGATTTAGTTTAGGGAATGTTAATATGTCACCTTCACCGTTTATTTAAGTTCCCTAATATAGACTATCTGTCTCACGGACTTCTTGATACCTGTAAGTTCTTGTTACAAGTACTGTAACATGTCCTCCGTCACTAGTTCTGTTAGGGGTTCTTTTCCTCTACGTTTTTCCGTTTTACCAACAGACTCCTCCGGAATGTTTATCAACTCTTTTCTTCTCTTCACTTTCCGTTTCCTCCTTTCCTTTCTATATGGGTAGACTTACATCTCAAGGTTTCTTATCGTTCCTCTTTATTCTTTCGGAAGGAGGCACTAGTTACGTTACTTTATCTCCTTTTCTGATCGCTAGGGAAGTTCTTTTAATCTCTATGGTTCCCTTGTAAAGTATATTTGTACCCGTGTTTTCCTGTCTTTAACATACCTGGATTGTCTTCGTCTTCTATAATTCTCAACCGTTCTTATGTGTCTTCTTGATATGTTTTTTGTAGAAGTACTGGGTCTATTGGTGCTACCATACTAGTAAGTGGATCTCGGTCTGTAGGACCTTACACTTCAGTTCACCCGGAATCCTTCGTAGTGATGTTTGTTTCGATCACCTCCATTACCTTAAGGTCAACTCGATAAAGTTTATGACCTTCTACTACGACACTTTCACGGCGTGAGTTACACGGTCGTTTAAACCTTTTGAGTCGTCACCGGTGTCCTGACTTTTTCCTGTCAAAAGTAAGGTTAGGGTTTCTTTCCGTTACGGTTTCTTACAAGTTTGATGGTGTGTTAGCGTGAGTAGAGTGTGCGATCATTTCATTACGAGTTTTAAGAGGTTCGGTCCGAAGTTGTCATACACTTGGTACTATCACGGTCTACAAGCTTGATCTAAACCTTTTCCGTCTCCTTGGTCTCTAGTTTAACGGTTGTAGATGACCTAGTAACTTTTCCGTTCTCTCAAGGTCTTTTTGTAGATAAAGACGAAATAAGAGTTACGGTTTCGGAAACTGACACACCTAGTGTTGTTTGACACCTTTTAAGAAGTTCTCTATCCTTATGATCTGGTGGAATGGACGGAAGACTCTTTAGACATACGTCCAGTTCTTCGTTGTCAATCTTGACCTGTATCTTGTTGTCTGACCAAGGTTTAGTCCTTTCCTCATGTAGTACCGACATATAACAGTGGGACGAATAAATTGAATATACATCTCATGTAGTACGTTTTACGAACCGACCTACTTCGTATTCGACCTTAGTTCTGACGACCCTCTTTATAGTTATTGGAGTCTATACGTCTATTGTGGTGTGAATACCGTCTTTCACTTCTTGACTTCTCGGAGAACTACTTTCACTTTCTCCTCTCACTTTTTCAACCAAATTTTAAGTTGTAAGTTTTGGATTCTAGTACCGTAGACTAGGGTAGTGAAGTACCGTTCATCTATCCTTTTGTCACCTTTGTCACTGTCTGATAAAAAAACCTAATGTCCTAGTGACGTCTATCACTGACGTCGGTACTAATTTTCTGTGAAAGAGGAACCTTCTTTTCGATACTGGTTCGATTTGTCGTATAATTTTTCGTCCTTGCAATGAAACGGCTGTTTCCAGACAGATCAATTTCGATACCAAAAAGGTCATCAGTACATACCTACACTCTCAATCTGATATTTATTTTAACTCACGGTTTCTTAACTACGAAAACTTGACACCACAACCTCTTCTGAGAACTTAGGGAACCTGACGTTCCTCTAGTTTGGTCAGGTAGGATTTCCTTTAGTCAGGACTTATAAGTAACCTTCCTGACTACGACTTCGACTTTGAGGTTAGGAAACTGGTGGACTACGTTTCTTGACTGAGTAGCCTTTTCTGGGACTACGACCCTTTCTAACTTCCGTCCTCCTCTTCCCCTACTGTCTCCTACTCTACCAACCTACCGTACTGTACTCAAACTCATTTGAGACCCTCAACCACTACCTGTCCCTACGGACCGTACGACGTCAGGTACCCCAGTGTTGCTCAGCCTGTGTTGACTCACTGACTTGACTTGACTTGTTGTTATGTAATAAATAAATGTATAGGGAGTCATCGATTCAGGATAGTTAGGTATAAGTTAGACGGAGTGGAGTAAAGGGGGTTTGATTGAGACATATTGTAGAGTCCACTGACGTATTCGAGGATTGATGAAAAAGACGAAGGTTGGGGTGGGGGGAGGTTTAACGAGGGGTAATAGAAATTTTTATTTAACTTACTATAGTAAGGTGATAGTTCAAGGACTACCGAGTAATGGAAGATTTTATATTTTAGGTTTGAGGGTCACACATTAAGTTTCCGGAAGGGTTCACTGAGGTTACTAGAAGGAGAGTAAGGATTGTTGTGGGTGGAGGTTGGGGTGTCTCATTGAGTAAGTTGGGACTAGTTCGGTGATATAAAAACAAACTCGTCGTAGAAGATGGATTTCACCGAGTATGAGTAAAAGGTTTTCCGTTTGAGGAGTAAAAGTTTTCAAGACGGTTTCACAATGAAGAGTTCCGGTAGGTGGTGGTTCTTAATTAGTGACAGAGGAGAAAGGGTGTAAAAGGGTAAAATTTAGTGATATCTAGTCAATAGTGTCGAACCGAACGTAATACATTTATGGACGGAGGGAGGAGTTGTCTCTTATAGAGATCCTGTTTTCAGTCTACTGTGATCATTATAGGGGTAACGATCATTATAGTGATCATTATAGGAGTGATCATTCTGATGATCACTATAGGGGTGATCATTATTCACTAACAACTTAAGTAAACTCTTTCGTAAAACTTCAGGGATTGACCATTTAAATTCTGTCCGTAAAGATTATTAAAGACAGGGGAGTAGGTGACCCCTTGACCGTCATCTTTATCGAATCTAGAGGTTTAGAAATTATAATATTCTTAACATCTTAAGTTTCTTCAGTAACCTCTGACCCAAGCTATATGTAAACTGACCACTTTTTTTTGACTCTGAGAAAGACTGTTTTCATGAAGGTTTGTACTAGAAATAATTCGGTCACGGAAGATCGAAAATCTAAAACTACGACATAAAATTGGTGCGAGTGACCTTCCAGTAAATAACTATCTTCACTGTGTCGGTTCACTAAAGAATGTTCTAGAATTCTAGTAAGTTCCTCCAGAAGAGTAAAGATTGGAAATGTCGTCTCAAAGTTTCGGGGACAGAAATATGATTTTCGATAATGTTCGACGTTTCATCTCTCAAAACTTCGGAAGAAATACGAGAGTCTTCTGACTATGGTGCGATTCTGTATACGATATAGAAATTAAGACCCAACCGTTACTGACCAAATTTTTCATTATAAGTTACTGTCCCTGAAAGTCTGTGAAAGTCCTTAGTAAAGGTGATGGAATAGTTTATGGTTGTATCATAGATGAAGACGTAAATCCTATTTACTCTATATCTTCTTTATGTAACTCCCTTCTAAGTCTTAAAAAAGACTTTATAGGATTTTGTATTTGGTAAGAGACTTTAAAGAGTATGTGTTTTTACGTCATTTTTGGGACTACATCTACTTTTAAATTATAATATCAAGGAATTTACTTACGAGAGTGATGTATAACGATGGACTCGATTTACATACGTCGGTAGGAGGAAGTACCCGTTATACTCCTACATCCTCGGTGTTAAAAATATATTAAGAGATAAAATTCCATATAATCCTTTTTTTATATATTGATCATGTTGTATGGGTTCCCAGAACACCGAATCTTGTGTCCGGGGTCGGGGGTCCGGTGTCTGCCCATAATTAGGTGCCGGACAATTTTTGTATGTGTCGTCCTCTACTTGTTGCCTGTTCATTCGTTTTGAAGTAGACATAAATATCGGTAAGGGGTAACGACCGTAATGGTGGACTCGAGACGGAGGACAGTTTCCGTATTGTTTACGTTACACGAACTTAGTAGGGTTTTGGTAGGGTTAGGGGTGGGGTAGACACCTTTTTTTAAGAAGGTACTTTGACCAGTGACCACGGTTTTTCCGACCCCTAGTGACCGAACTTACTCTGTTATTAACAACGTTGACTGTGGTTATGTCATATGATTACGTATATATACCTTAAATCTTTCTACCATTGTTATTGGGACATACGCTCTGTGGTTTTCTCTGTGTCTTCATATCTTTTCAGAAAACCTGAGACACCCTCTCCCGTTCCCATCTTACTAAACCCTCTTACCGTAACTTTATACATATTATAGTATACACTTTACTTGACGGTAAAGTCCAAGCTACGTACTATCTCCTACGAGCCCCGACCACGTGACCCTACTGGGTCTCCCTACCATGTCCCTCCCTCCTCCCTCCCCCCAAGTCCTACCCCTTGTACACATGTGGGCACCACCTAAGTACAACTACATACCGTTTTGGTTATGTTATGACATTTCATTAATCGGAGGTTAATTTTATTTATTTAAATATAAAATTTTATTATTATTAACAACGTTGACGTCATTGGATAGAATAAGGTTAACTTGTTCCGTGACACGGGACCGTGTCCGAACTTACGAAGTTTAGAAATCCTAACTGAAAGAACTAAAGAACCCTCGCAATGATTACTACTACCGGATCTAGAGATTGTGTCTAGGGGTATATGGTACAAAGGTATAGGTAGTGACTGGAACACATACATATTGGGACTTATAATAGGAACTGAGAAAGAGTTGTGTTTTGTGGACACTCACTGTGAGGGACACGACTCACTGTGAGAGACACGATTCACTGTGGTCTTAGTTTCTTATTACGATGACTTCATCTTGAAGTTGAAAAAAAAAAGGAAATAAAATGAAATATTATAACATAACCAAAACGGTATGTAGTTGTATTTAGGTGGTGCCCACATGTACTCAAGGGTTAGGACTTAGGGGGAGGATAGAGGGAGGGGTATGGTAGAGAGACCCAGTAGGGTCACGTGGTCGGGGTTCGTGGGACATAGGACGTAGCTTGGATCTGACCGTTAAGCAAAGAATGTACTATAATATGAGTTGAAACAAAATTAGATTCACTGTAAGTCAAGTCAAGTCAAGTCAAGTCAACGAGTCAGTACGGACTGAGAAACGCTGGGGTACTTTACGTCGTGCGGTCCGGAGGGACAGGTAGTGGTTGAGGGCCTCAAGTGGGTTTGAGTACAGGTAGCTCAGCCACTACGGTAGGTCGGTAGAGTAGGAGACAGTAGGAGAAGAGGAGGACGGGGATTAGGGAGGGTCGTAGTCTCAGAAAAGGTTGCTCAGTTGAGAAGTGTACTCCACCAGTTTCATAACCTCAAAGTCGAAATCGTAGTCAGGAAGGTTTCTTGTGGGTCCTGACTAGAGGAAATCTTACCTGACCAACCTAGAGGAACGTCAGGTTCCCTGAGAGTTCTCAGAAGAGGTTGTGGTATCAAATTTTCGTAGTTAAGAAGTCGCGAGTCGAAAGAAGTGTCAGGTTAAGATTGTAGGTATGTACTGGTGTCCTTTTTGGTATCGGAACTGATCTGTCTAGAAACAACCCTTTCATTACGGACGAAAACTTATACGATAGATCCAACCAGTATTGAAAGGAAGGTTCCTCATTCACAGAAAATTAAAGTACCGACGTCAGTGGTAGACGTCACTAAGACCTCGGGTCTTTTTATTTCAGACTGTGACAAAGGTGACAAACGGGTAGATAAACGACAGTTCACTACCCTGACCTACGGTACTAGAAGCAAAAGACTTACAACTCGAAATTCGGTTGAAAAAGTGAGAGGAGAAAGAGAAAGTAGTTCTCCGAAAAATCAAGGAGAAGTGAAAGACGGTATTCCCACCACAGTAGACGTATAGACTCCAATAACTATAAAGAGGGCCGTTAGAACTAAGGTCGAACACAAAGAAGGTCAGGTCGCAAAGAGCACTACATGATACGTATCTTCAATTTATTCGTCCCACTGTTATATGTCGGAACTGCATGAGGAAAAGGATAAACCTTGGTCAGACAACAAGGTACAGGTCAAGATTGACAACGAAGGACCGGACGTATGTCTAAAGAGTTCTCCGTCCAATCCACTAGACCATAAGGGTAGAGAAAGTCTTAAGAGGTGTCAAATAACACTAGGTGTGTCAGTTTCCGAAACCGTATCAGTTATTTCGTCTTTATCTACAAAAAGACCTTGAGAGAACTAAAAAGCTACTAGGTCGTCTACAACCGTTAAACTAGAGACCAAGGAGACGGAAAAGATTTCGGTCGAACTTGTAGTCCTTCAAATGCCAAGTGCATAACGACTTCGGATCGAACCTCTTAAAACTCGTAATGAAATGATCGCACACTCTACGCACGTTAAGACACCATCAAACTCGTAAGAAACCGTAACGGAAAGAAACCATAACCTTCCTTTTGACTGGAAAAGGTCAGGACACCGGTGACGACTCAAAAGGTTTAAACGACCGTATAACTCACGTCGTGAAACTGTCGTAGTAGAAAATCCTAAACTTTATCGAGTTGACCTTACGGTAGTGTAGGTGATGGAAACAAGCATCACTACAAAAGATTCCGGGTGAACTGAAGTGTAAGGTTCTACAGACCAAGATCTACTCACTAGTGTGGTAGTACTAATAGGTCCAGCACTTCTAGGAAAAACATATCAAGAAGATACATAAGAACGGTAGAGAAGAATTATAGAAGACGAAGACAATCCAGGTATAGTAAAGACAGGAAATACTTCGGGTAGAAAGGTACTTTACAAGGGAACTATAGAGATTAAAAGAACTTCTCTAGAGATCAGAAAGGGTAAGATAACAAAAGGAGATATAAATAATAATATCCATAGAATATAAACACTGTTTACTTTAACCGAAAGTGATTATCATTTTTACTAAGAAAAATTTTATATAAATTTCAAAAATCCTTCCCTAATATAAATTTCTCTTTATTCATTTATTGTCATGTCTACTCTCCTTATAATATCTCTATCGTACTACCTATAAAAAACCTTTGTGATAGGATCTCTTTTCGAGAAATGCCTTTACTTGAGAGAAGGTGTCTCCCATTTATTGAACACGAAAATGGTGACAACCAAGGTTTTCGATTCTTGTGTATTTGTCCGTCGACGTTTCTCATAGTGAGATCTTCTGTCTCTCTTCTACTTTTTAACTTTTTTTTCATACACCTAAAACCTGTCATGTCTTTTTGAGATTGTCCCTACTCATTGAAAACTTGGTTATCATTATGTGAGTTTCTGATGAAATCAGGGAAAAATTGGGGAATACGGTGACGTGTAAGTGTATTATATTTTGGAATTCGAAAGTTTTTTTTTTGAAATCGAAAGGTCATTCTTAGTGATTATTTTTCTTTTTTCCATGATAGAGGGTATTCGTAGGAGTTGGTGAGTTTTTTTAAATAAAACAATACGAAATACAAAGTAACAAACATACAATTTATCTTCCAAGGGGTATCTCTGAAACCCGAAGGGTCCATCGAGTCACCCATTTCTTAAACGGACGTCACATTCTCTACACCCAAGTTAGGGACCCAGTCCTTCTAGGGGACCTCCTCTTTTACCGTTGGGTGAGGTCATAAGAACGGACCTCTTAGGGTGTCTACCTCCTTCCTCGGACCCCTCGATGTCAGGTATCGTAACATTTCTCAGTCTGTTCTGACTTCGTTGACTCGTATGTGTGTATGTCTGTAAACTCTTTAATCTAAGACCATTTATAAGGAAATGTTTGAGGGGTAAAACCTCCAAAGGATTCAGTTTGGGTAATCCTTCAGTGTATGGTACTCAACCCTTAATGAGAGAGCGAATGTAATAGTAATTCTTTTCCTCTTCGACGAGAGTCATTGGTTCTGTGATAAGTAATGAGGAATGTTTCCGTGTGATATTAATGAAGTCTGAGGAATTTAAAAGGGTTACTATCACTTTACGTGACAATCTTCGGTATCAATTGAACAAGGTTATTTCTGTTTAATGTCTCGTTATGTTAATTTGATTCAATAAAAGTCAGAATAAAAATTATTGTACTCTTCTCACTCAAACTCCATTATGTCGTTGAGACATCGAACATTGTCTTTTTATCATCATCATTTATACTAGAAATACTACTTTTGTTTGTTAACCATACTTCCCTTACGTTCGGATGGGACTAATCGTAATGATTGGAACGTTTATACGTATGTTTATTACAAATATGTTACAGTTTACGGTTCTGATTTTTACAAAGATGATATGAAATTACCTATTGTGTAGATGTTTCACAAAAGTTTTTTACATTTCGTCAGACATTTGATTTTAGTATTTGGTCCTTTACATCTTTTCGTCATGGTATTCCATGTATACCTTTCAGTTCACAAGAAGGTTTTAAATGAAAAATACATCGTCCCACTGGTATTTCTTAAAGGTTACTTGGGTTTTGAACACGAAGGGAGCACCGAGTCGTCCATTTCTTAGGTGGACGTTACGCCTAAGTTAGGACCTCAACCCTTCTAGGGGACCTCTTCCCTTTCCGATGGGTGAGGTCATAAAACCGGACCTCTTAAGGGGTCATTATCTTAGGGACCGTCGGTGTACAAAGTTTAGGAAAATCTTGTGTAAATGACATCTATCAAATTTCGTAATTGACAATACTTATCACCTTTTATATATATATGTTCGTTATGTTTTTCTCAAGTCATAAATAAGTAAATTATGTTTACGAAGGTTACGAAAATTTCAAGAACGTAAAGTGACTACTCATTTCCTTTCGTATTTTTTATTCATTTAAACAAGTTCAAGTGTAAGTTGTAAGTTGTTTATAATTCATTTACTATTTGAACTTCACTTCGAATCTAAGATAACCTGTACTACTTGTTTTTTATTCATTTGTCTATTTATTCCTACTTACGTCTGTACTACTTCCGTTATCCCAAAGCTATGTTGGATCGTCCGTTCTCCCCCTCCTACTGTTCGGTTGAAAACTAGTCGTAGTACCTTCCGACTCCGGATTCCCCATTTTATCGTTTCCGACGTCCTCTTCTACTGTGTCCATCTTTCTCCAAGTTTCCGGGAGCACACCTTATACGAAGTGTGAATTCATTGACCTCCACGGAGAAAGTGTAAGGACTTCTTACGACATAACGTATTACAAGAGTGTGAAAAGATCCATGGTACTTTCCTAAACATTTAGGTACTAACGAATAAGAGGGTTGTCTCGTGTAGTGACCTTCGTAGACGTAACTTTAAACTTAGACGGTCGTAGGTACGATGGTACACCCGTTACCTAACCCTTCTTCTGTGGTCCCCGATGGTACCTAGGATTGTCGGTACTGCCCTGTAACCGTCTTAGTTAGACTTTACCTCAGTTCTAGTCATTGAGACCATATTCGTAGACTTTTCGAGTGGTCCGATCACTGGACCTTATCAGAGGTTTTGTCAGAACAGAGGATGACGAGAAAGGGAGTCGGGGGCGGGGGAATGTGAAAGAAAAAATAATAATTAAATAAATAAAATTAACCTCCGATTATGAAATGTTATAACATCACGAAAAACGGTATGTCAATTGTATTTAGTCGGTACCCAAATGTACACAGGTGTTAGGACTTGAGGGGAGGGAGGAGGGAGGGGTAGGTTAGGGAGTCCCAACAGGGTCACGTGGCCGAAACTCACGGGACAAAGTACGTAGTTTGAACCAGACCACTAGATAAAGTGTATACCATTATATGTACAAAGTTACGATAAGAGAGTTTAGTAGGGTGGAAGCGGAAGAGGGTGTCTCAGGTTTTCAGACAAGAAATATAGACGCATAGAAAACGACAGAGTGTATATCCCAGTAACAATGGTAGAAAGATTTAAGGTACATATACACAATTATATGACATAACCACAAAAGGAAAGACTGAATGAAGTTAGACATATTATCCGAGGTCAAAGTAGGTGGAGTAATCTTGACTAAGTTTACGTAAGAAAAATTATCGACTCATTATAAGGTAACATATGTACATGGTGTCGAAAGAATAGGTAAGTAGACGACTACCTGTAGATCCAACAAAGGTACAGGATCGATAACATTTGTCACGACGCTACTTGTGACCCCATGTGCCACAGAGAAAGTTAAGACCAAAGGAGTTACACATACGGGTCGTCACCCTAACGACCCAGAATACCGTCAAGATAAAGGTCAAAAAATTCCTTACAGGTGTGACCAGAGGTATCACCGACATGATCAAACGTAAGGGTGGTTGTCACATTCTCCCAAGGGAATAGAGACGTGGGAGAGGTCGTAAATAACAAACATATGAAAAACTATCATGGGTAAGACTGACAGTACTCTACCATGGAGTAACACCAAAACTAAACGTAAAGAGACTATTACTCACTACAACTCGTAGAAAAGTACACAAACAACCGGTAGACATACAGGAGAAACCTCTTTATAGACAAATCAAGAAACCGGGTAAAAAACTAACTCGGTAAATAAAAAGACCTTAACTCGACGTACTCGACGAACGTATAAAAAATCTAATTAAGAAACAGTCAACGAAGCAAACGATAATAAAAGAGGGTAAGACTTCCGAAAGAAAAGTAGAACGAATATCAAAGTAAGTAACACGTTTTCGAAAATTCAAATTAATCCAGGGTAAACAAATGAAAACGAAAATAAAGGTTATGAGACCCTCCACCCAGTCTCTCCTAGGACGACACTAAATACAGTCTCTTACAAAACGGATACAAAAGGAGATCCTCAAAATATAAAAGACCAGAATGTAAATCTAGAAATTAGGTAAAACTCAAAGAAAAACACATACCACAATCTTTCACAAGATCAAAGTAAGAAAATGTTCACCAACTGGTCAAAAGGGTCGTGGTGAACAATTTCTCTAACAGTAAATAGGTAACATATAAGAACGGAGGAAACAGTTTCTATTCCACAGGTATCCACGTACCTAAATAAAGACCCGAAAGATAAAACAAGGTAACTAGATACAAAGACAGAAACACGGTCATGGTATGACAGAACTACTGACACCGAAACATCATATCAGACTTCAGTCCGTCCAACTAAGGAGGTCAAGGTAAGAAGAAATAGTTCTAACGAAACCGATAAACTTCAAAGAATTTAACACTTTAATAAACAAGATCAAGACACTTTTTGTGGTAACCATTGAACTATTTCTAACGTAATTTAGATATCTAAATATTAAAAAATTTTTAGATAGCTAACGAAACCGATCATGTGAGTAAAAGTGATATAACTAAGAAGGTTAGGTACTTGTACCATATAAAGAGGTAGACAAACACAGTAGAAACTAAAGAAAGTAGTCACAAAATCAAAAGATATTTATCCAGAAAACAAGAAATGCATCTAAATAAGGATTCGTAAAATAATAAAAGTAATGTTTCCGCTTAACTTAACAAAGGAAGTAAAGAGAAAGACAAAAGAGTAACAATCACATATCCTTTCGTTCCCTAAAGACACATAATTAAAATATAGGACGTTGAAATGATATAAGTAACTAATCTAGATCATTAGGAGGTCAAAACAGAAATCCCAAAAGATACATCTCCTAGTACAGTAGACGTTTGTCACTCTCAAAATTAAGAAGAAAAGGTCAGACCTAAGGAAAATAAAGAAAAAGAAGAGACTAAAGATACTGATTTTGAAGGTTTTGATACAACTTATCATCACCACTCTCACCCGTGGGAACAGAACAAGGACCTAAATCCCCTTTACGAAAGTCAAAAAGTGGTAACTCCTATTACAAACGACACCCAAATAGTATACACCGAAAATAATACAACTCTATACAAGGAAGATACGGACGAAAGACATCCCAAAAATAGTATTTACCTGTAATTTAAAACAGTTTCCGAAAGAGACGTAGATAACTTTATTAGTACACCAAAAATAGAAAGTCAAACAATTACACCACATAGTGTAACTAACTAAACGTTTATGACTTCTTAGGAACGTAGGGACCTTATTTTGGGTGAACCAGTACTACATACTATAAAAATTATACAACAACCTAAGACACACGATCTTAAAACAGTTCCTAAAAACGTAGACACAAGTAGTCACTATAAGTGGATATCAAAAGAAAAAAACACCGTAGAAACAGATATCCAAAACCATAATTTCACTACCACCGGAGTGTCTTTCTCAAACCCTCAAATGGAAGGAGACGTTAAAAGACCTTCTCAAACTCATCCTACCCACAATGGAGAAGAGATTTCAAAACCATCTTAAGTGGACACTTCGGTAGACCAGGACCCGAAAATAAACAACCTTCTAAAAACTAATGCCCATGTTAAAGGTACGAACACTACCCAATTCTAAAAGATAAAGAAGGACTAAGTCAAAACCTTCCAATAGGGAAAGATTCTTAAGCGGGTAAAGAATGTTCAACAGGTAAAGTACCCGTATATCAACGACCATCATCAGAGAATACTAGGAAACATAAAGACACAACAGACAACACTAAAGAGGTAAAAGTAAATATTAAAACAACTAAACTAAGAAGAGGGAAAAAAATAACTACTCAGACCGATTACCAAACAGATAAAATAAAATAAATAGAAGAGTTTCTTGGTCGAAAATCAAAACAAATAAAAACGATACCAGAGGAAAGAAAAAGTAAATAAAGACAGGATAAAAAATACTAAAGAAAAGAAGATGATTGGGACCCCAAGAAGTAAAGAAGAAAAGGATCGACGAAATCCACATTTCAACCCAATAAATAAACTAAAAAGAGAACAAAGAACTCCATTCGAAATTACGATACTTGGAAGGGGAATCGTGACGAAAATGTCACAGGGTATCCAAAACCCAACAATACAAAAGTAAAAGTAAACAAAGATACGTATAAAAATAAAGAAAAAATAAAGAAGACACTAAACAACCAAAAAGTCTTCACATAACAAATCGGAGGTATACAAAAATAAAAATTATCAAAAAAAGGACATCAACTGTAGATTAGAATGGTGTTACACTAGTCTTTTCTACGAACTTTACTAAAGTTTAAAAAAATTTAATGGTTCCGATCTAAATACCGGGTCCTACACTAAATAGGACCTCTTCCAAGTCACACGTGAACTCTTTTTCCACTTTAAGTAATAAAACCCGACTTTACAGGGTATCTATAGTTAATCCAGATTGACCAGTTAACATAGTAAATTTCAAACACAATGGAACGATGAAAAGACGAACCAACTAGATAGGTATCCACACTCACCGTATAATTTCAGAGGGTGATAATAACACAATGACAATTAAAGAGGAAAGTATAAACAATCGTGAACGGAATGTATAACACCACGATGATACAACCCATATATGTATATATATATTAACATATAGAAGAAGAACCTAACTAAGAAACTAGTAATACATCACAGGAAGAAACAGAGAAAAGTGCCGGAAATAAAGTGAGATAAGATAGACTATACTCATAACGATGAGGACGAAAGAAAACCAGAAGTAAACATACTTTATAGAAAAAGGTCGGGAAGTGAAAGTCAGACATACACAGGGAACCAAACACCACCTAGAGAACATCTGTCGTACATATCCCCAGAACAAAAACATAGGTAAGTCGGTCAGAAACGGAAAGTCAACCCCGTAAGTTGGGTAAATGTAAATTCCGTTAATAAGTATTCACACTAGGGTGACGGTAAATGAAACAACAAACCCCAAGTTCAAATATTTGGAAAAGACACAAAGGACAGATTTCTTCTAGGAAGTCGTAAACAACTACTCGACGAAACCACTACGACTTAAGAGAGTCGAAAACGAACAGACGAAAGGTTCTTTTACCCGACGGAAAGACCCACGGACCACAGGAGGTGGTCGCAAGTCTTCAACAAAACACCTTCAACGAGTCCTAAGTTTACTAGAAAACTACTTAAACCCCCCCTCCGTCTTTAAGAAGGACAGGATAAGGAGACGGTAGAACCCTGACGGGGAAAGGGAATGTGAAAGGAGAACGGGATAGTTGTTCTTTTTCTTTTTGGATGTCAAGTCAAGTCAAGTCAAGTCAACGAGTCAGTATAGGTTAAGAAACGTTGGGGTACCTGACGTTGTATGGTCCGAAAGGACAGGTAGTGGTTGAGGGTCTCAAACGAGTTTGAGTACAGGTAGCTCAGTCGCTACGGTAGGTTTATAGAGTAGGAGACAGTAGGGGAAAAGGAGGACGGAAGTTAGAAAGGGTCGTAGTCCCAGAAAAGGCTACTCAGTCAAGAAACGTAGTCCACCGGTTCATAACCTCAAAGTCGAAGTCGTAGTCAGGAAGGTTATTTATAAGTCCTGACTAAAGGAAATCTTACCTGACCAACCTAGAGGAACGTCAGGTTCCCTAAGAGTTCTAAGAAGAGGTTGTGGTGTCAAGTTTTCGTCGTCAAGAAACCGTGAGTCGAAAGAAATATCAGGTTACGAGTGTCGGTATGTACTTTGTGGTATCGAAACTGATCTGCCTGGAAACAGTCGGTTCATTACAGACACGAAAAATTATATGACAGATCCAACCTGTATCGAAAAGAAGGTTCCTCGTTCGTAGAAAATTAAAGTACCGACGTCAGTGGTAGACGTCACCAAAACCTCGGGTTCTTTTCTTTCAGACAGCGACAAAAGTGACAAAGGGGTAGATAAACGGTGTTTGACTACCCTGACCTACGGTACTAGAATCAAAAAAGTTACAACTCAAAATTCGGTTGAAAAACTGAGAGGAGAAAGTGAAAGTAGTTCTCCGAGAAATCAAGGAGAAGTGAAAGACGGTATTCCCAGCATAGTAGACACATAGACTCCAGTAACTATAAAGAGGGTCGTTAGAACTAAGGTCGAACACGAAGTAGGTCAGGTTGTAAAGCGTACTACATGAGACGTATATTCAATTTATTCGTCCACTGGTAAATGTCGGAACTGTATGAGGAAAGGGTCAAACTTCGGTCAGACAACAAGGTACAAGTCAAAATTGACAACGAAGAACTGGACATATGTCTAAAGAGTCCTTCGACATGAATGTTGTCATGTCTTTCCATACTTTACTTTTCGTCGTCAAACGTCGGGAAAGACTGGATAGTTATTAGAGTGAAGAGTCTATTTGAGTGAAAACAGTCAAAGACGAAAATGAAGGAAACCAACAATGGCGGTATGTGGACTCCTGAAAAGACCATCGAGTCTGTCATTTCTTAGACGGACGTTACGTCTAAGACCAAACTGGGGACCCAACCCCTCTAGGGGACCTCTTTTCTTAACGTTGAGTAAGGTCATAAGAACGGATCTCTTAGGGTGTCTGTCTGGTACCCCAGGGTTTCTCAGTCTGTGCTGACTCGTTGATTGTGTGTGTGAGTATAATACATAGATTTACCACTTGATACGGATAAAGGAGTAAATAGTCAAAATTTGTCAAAGACAATGAGGAACAAGAAAGAAAAATGAATTGATTCGTAGAAGGTCTATAAAGATAATAGTTATATTTCTAATAGAAGTAACGAAAAAATATCGACGTTATTAAAAGAGGACGGGAGTGTATGACTCGACTGGGTGAACACTGAGTTCGAACCCTTTAAAAGTAGGGGGTAGTCGATCAGTGTCCTTGGGGTGGGGGTGAGGTACTCCATCCTCCATACCTAGTGGGATACTTGAAAGATATTGGTATAATGTACTCTCATATTCTACTCATAAGGTGTAAATTTAATTGTATCGAAGTGATCCTTTGATACATGAGGTTGTGTTATTAAGACTAGTAACTTTCGTCCGGGATAGTGGTCGAGATGGTACACTTCTAATGTCTAGTTTTGGAACGAGTGAGACGGATATTTTATCGGTTTATCGAAGTGGATGGATGGAATTGTGGATTATCCCCTCAAAATTAGACGGATTTTGTTTTAAATCTTCTGGTCGTCAGTGTACTTTTCTACGAGTTGTAACGATTAGTAGTCTCTTTATTTTTAGTTTTGGTGTTATAGAGTGGAGTGAGGACAGTCTTACCAATAGTAGTTTTTCTGTCTTTATTGTATACAACTACTCCTACACTTCTTTGCCTTGTGAAAATGTGACAACCACCTTTACATTTAACCACATCGGTGACGCCTTTTCCCATAACTGCAAAGAGTTTTTCGATTTTTATTTTACTGGTACGACGATTCAACGGAGTCAGTACAGGTTGAGACGCTGGGGTATCTGCCGTCGGGTGGTCCGAGGGGGTAGGGACCCTAAGAGGTCCGTTCTTGTGACCTCACCCAACGGTAAAGGAAGAGGTTACGTACTTTCACTTTTCACTTTCCCTTCAGCGAGTCAGCACAGGTTGAGAAGCACTGGGGTACCTGACATTGGATGGTCCGAGGAGACAGGGACCCTAAAGGATCCGTTCTCATGACCTCACCCAACGGTAACGGAAGAGGTATACTGGGTCGTTAAGGTGAGGACCCACATATAAAAATTTTTTTGTGATTAAGTTTTTCTATGTAAATACAAGTATCGTTATAATTAATGTTAACGGTTCTATACCTTCGTAAGGATATATGTATTATCCTGTAATGAGTCTTTGTTTTTTTCTTATTTTATTACGTTGAATGTCATTGTACCTACCTAGATCTCTAATCGTATGATTCAGTTCATTCAGTCTGTCTATGGTACACTATAGTGAGTTTATGCTTTACACTTTATTACTATGTTTACTGGAATAAATGTTTTCTCTTTGTGAGTGTCTGTGTCGTTTGAATACCGATGGTTTCTCCTTTCATACCGATGTTTTGTTTGAATACCGATTGGTAAAGGGGAAAGGGAGGAGGGGAAACCTCCCTATTTAAACTTTAAAATCTTTATACTGTATATGTATGATATATATTTTATTTGTTGTAACTGGATGACATATCGTGTCCCTTGGTATAAGATATAAAACATTATAGGATATTACCTTTTCTTAGACTTTTCGTGACGTCTACCCATGACGTCGGTACTTTAATTTTCTGCGAATGAGGAACCTTCTTCTCAATACTGGTTGGATCTATCGTATAAGTTTTCGTCTCTGTAATGAAACGGTTGTTTCCAGGTAGATCAGTTCCGATACCAAGAAGGACACCAGTACATACCTACACTCTCAACCTGACACTTCTTCCGACTCGTGACTTCTTAACTACGAAAACTTGACACCACAACCTCTTCTGAGAACTCTCAGGGAACCTGACGTTCCTCTAGGTTGGTCAGGTAAGACTTCCTCTAGTCGGGACCTAAAGAAACCTTCCTTCCTACGATTTCGACTTTGAGGTCATGATACCGGTGGAGTACACTTCTCAACTGAGTAACCTTTTCTGAGACTACGACCCTCCCTAACTCCCGTCCTCCTCTTCCCCTGCTGTCTCCTACTCTACCGATCTACCGTAGTAACTGAGCTACCTGCACTCAGACTCACTTGAGGCCCTCAACCACTACCTGTCCCTCCGGACCGCACGACGCTAAGTACCCCAGCGTTTCTCAGCCTGTACTGACTCTCTGACTTGACTTGACTCCATCCATCCATCTATCTACTGACTAAGTGAAACGACATGTGGACTTTGTGACATTTAGTTGATGACAATAACAAATCAACGTTTCAGTACAGGTTCAGAAAACGTTGGAGTACTTGATATCGGGTCTTACGAGGAGACAGGTACCCTAGAGGGTCCGTTCGTATAACCTAACCCAACGGTAAAGGAAGAGGTCCATTAGCAGAACTGGGTCCCTAACTTAGACACTGAGGACGTAACTGACCGTCTAAGAAATGGAGACTCGGTCGTCCTTTAGGGTTTATGAAGTTAAAAAATTTTTTTTATCATAATATTCCACTATTCACGATACCACGATTTCGACTTTGAGGTCATGAAACCGGTGGAGTACACTTCTCAACTGAGTGACCTTTTCTGAGACTACGACCCTCCCTAACCCCCGTCCTCCTCTTCCCGTGTTGTCTCCTACTCTACCGACCTACCGTAGTGACTGAGCTACCTGCACTCAGACTCACTTGAGGCCCTCAACCACTACCTGTCCCTCCGGACCGCACGACGTTACGTACCCCAGCGTTTCTCAGTCTGTGCTGACTCTCTGACTTGACTTGACTTGACTTGACTTCACGATACTTCTTTTTATGTCGTGTGTCCCATCTATTTCACAGGGTACATAATACACTACGACATTTCCTCATACATCAAAATTAACCCACCGATTCTTTCTGAGTGACTTTTCCACTGTTAATTAATTTCTGTACTTCCTTCCTTTATTTAATTACGTAATTTATAAGTGTTTTTTTCTAATGGGGTTTGATAAGTATCGGGAATTTAATAAACCAAATTAATGTGAGGCAAGGGACTTTATTTTACAATTTAAGATGTCTATAGAGTTCTAAATAAATTGAGTACAGATCAAAAATAGGAAAAGAGAATAGAAGTTAAAATAAAAAAGTCAGGAGTGACTTAAGGAGTACACCAGATGACTCAGGATAAAAGTCATGTATTACCCTCAAAGTTTTGTTTTCTTCATCTAGAACTCATGAAATATTAGTTGAGTCCGAGATATGTAATGAACAAACCTAAAAGTTAAAGAAACTTAGAATTCTAAAATTTATAGGAAAGTAGATCAATATTAATAGAAACGTATACTGTCTTGAGAAGTTGAATAGTATAAGAGGTATAGACTACCCTGGAATATTGAGTATTTATATAATTTTACCATAAGTTAATTGAAGACCAATAAAGAGTTCCGGTACAGACCGAACGGTAGGGTCGAAAGATTCTAGTAAGATGACTGTTCGTGAAATATTTGTAGACGGAATTTCGTAAGATCTTATTTACTATCCTTATAAATGAGACCTCTGTTTTGTATCGATACGGTTAGTAACGGACACAGTGGAACCCGTTCAGTGAATATGAAAGATCCCAAGTTAAAGGGATGACATTGTACCTCTTCTATTTTAACCATGTATAGAATAACTCAATGATGTCCCTAATTCGTTCTTTTCACGGATTTTACGACGGACCTTGTATTGTACACGAGTGATTAAAATTAAATAATAATAGTAATATAAGGGTTGAACACTATATATTAAAAATATAAGTAAACGATAAACAGGAGGAACTATCATTAAGGATATACAGTCTTAGATTTTTTGTTAGTTAAACTCTGTTGAAGGTAAATGTAGGGTATTCTTGTTCGACTTAACTCGTGTTTCGAACCAAGAAACCGAGGATTATATGAATTCCTACCTCTTCCGCTACCATGGGGTGAGGTCATGAGAATGGACCTTTTAGGGTACCTACCTCCTCGGACCACCCGACGTCAGGTACCCCAGCGTTTCTCAGTCTGTGTTGATTCGCTGAAGGGAAAGTGAAAAGTGAAAGTACGTAACCTCTTCCTTTACCGTTGGGTGAGGTCACAAGAACGGACCTCTTAGGGTCCCTACCCCCTCGGACCACCCGACGGCAGACACCGCAGTGGGTCTCAGTCTGTGCTGACTTCACTGAATCGTCGTATGAATTCCTAAGGGTCCGCCGAGTCACCACCGTTTAGACGGACGGTTACGTCCTGTTTGTCCTCTGAGTCCAAGTTAGGGACCCAACCCTTCTAGGGGACCTCCTCCTTTACCGTTGGGTGAGGTCATAAGAACGGACCTTTAAAGGTACCTGTCCCCTCGGACCACCCGATGTCAGGTGCCCCAACGTTTCTCAACCTGTATTGAATTACTGACTCGTGTGTGAGTGTGTTTATAAATTCGTACACGATTCATCAAAGATACGAGAAGAAAACGTGAACGAGGTCATTACTTAAAATGATTGTATTATGTGTTTCAGGTTTTCCTCAAGGGGATAACAAAAGGAGTCCGACTGTCTTAAAGGGGAGTGATGTCACCAGATTTAGAGGAAAGGTCAACCCACAAGAGTAGGAAGAAGAGAATCCACGTCAAGTAGACGAGACACATGGTGGAGAAACTCCACTTAATACTTTGGGGTAAGAAGTCATAGTTCCCAGGACTAGTGATTACATAACACGGTCGAAAAGACCGACGGACTTGCCCACGTACTGGACGACATAGATGGACCTGAACTTGGGGTACAAATACATCTAGGTAGATTTAGGTAACGGGTAAGGATATTAAGATTAACGGACTTAGTAATGTTATCAATATACCGAAGTAACAAATATTTCATGGAAGTTCCTGTAAAAGAAGAAACTAGGTGTAAAAGAAGAAACTCTATCTTTATGAGTATAATAATAAGGATTACACCTGATCCTATTTAATTTTTTCCGGTCTCTTCATTATTGAGAGTTTTGATTCTGATCTTGTTCCTAAATGTCACACTCACATAACATATCTACGGTCCTACTTTATTTCTGGTCTTTGACAGGACTTGGGTTCTCTTTGTTTAACTTCCATTCAATTCATCAGTCGGAATGGTCCGACTAAACTACCTACCTGGAAATTTCCTTAAGCCTTCATGGAACTCATACTTGCACTTTCGAAGTTGAGATTGTGTTTGTAAACTCATTGTGTGTTTCTCAACTAAGATACTTTTGGACGAAGGTTTGATCTGTGACATAAGCGATGTCAAAAAGAGTTAGTTTCAAGGTGACCTCTTAATTTAGGATGTCTTATACTAACCACACATTAAAAAAAGAGTCAAGAAGGGTCTTACCTTGTTTTGATCTTGGTAAGATCTCCGTGTCTGTTCTTCAATTAAGTAATATAAGTAACCTACGGAAGTTTGTAATCCTTCGTTAAAGAAACACCCTAGAACCAACTCTTCTTGATTTACTCTCGTGAATGTAATCTGGATGAGACACCTTGTTGGTGGAAGTTGACTTCACTCATAAATCAGAATTCTTAAAAATTTTTTTCGTAGTCTTGACTTATTTATTGAGGAAATTTCTCACCCGTTGGGTACGGGTACATGTCAATGAAGAGGTTGTCATTGGATAAAACCCATAGTTAGAATGTTTCCCGGTTGAGTAACATTTTTTGGGACTTCGACCCTTTCTAGCTCCCGTCCTCCTCTTCGCCCGTTGTCTCCTACTCTACCAACCTACAGTAGTAGTTGAGTTACCTGTACTTAAACTCGTTTGAGGTCCTCTGTCACTTCCTGTCCCTTGAGACCACACGACGTCAGGTACCCCAGTGTTTCTCCACCTGTGTTGACTCGCTGACTTACTGTTCTTGAATACTTCCCAATTCCTGATGCAGTCACGCCGTTTTCAGATGACTATGAGGGTCCGTTTATGCGGATGATTTCGGTGTACAGAGTAATATACCCTTGGTCCCTTCTGTTATATTTTTTAAACCACGGAAGGTCAGGAAGGTCCACCCTCTTGTAGAGGTCTCCTACAAGAGGTCCGTCCCGGGTCAGTCCCGTCAAGTTAGACACTTCTCACTGAAGTCCATAGTTTTGTCTACTATTTGAAACCTTCGTCTGACTGACTTAGTCCGATCTGTCAAAAAACAAAAAACAAAAAAAAGGACGTTTTCCGAAAGTCTCTAAACACCTCCTACAAAGATCTCCGACCTTTTAACTAGGGGTAACTAAGGTCGTTTCTTTACTACAAAATGTTCGGGACAAAACTGACACCTAACCACTCGGTCCTGTCAGACCTTCACTTTTGTTTGGTTAGTCCGGACAAGATTTGACTGATTAGTGGAGGTTCGGTTCCTTTGTTTAGACGGAAACGGTAATTATGTCGAGAATCAAGTTTATTGTTCGTTTTTCCTTTATGTCGGTCTGTCTAAGTTCCCTTGTTCCCTTGTTTTAGTCCCCTCAAAACGGAGGGCAAGTAAAAGTAGGTATTCGAGAAAATAAATATGAAATTTGTACAAATGAAACTCTTACTTCATTCCTTCCTTTCGGGAGTCTCTCCTTTTTTTTTTAACATTTAAATCTTGTCTTCGTATTTCCGGATTCCTTTATTTGGGGTTCCTTCGTCTTATCTTATAATAAACTTATTTGACCGAATTAGTTCTAATTAAAACAAATAATTGTTCGTCTTAACAATAATTTCGATTCATTCGTCACCAGACATAGGTTAATCTCGTCTGTTAAGAGTCCTCGTTTTGTCTTGTCCTTGGTCTCACTTTCGACGGGAGTTACATCCCTCCTTCCCTTTCAGGAAACAACTTCTAAAAGTTGTACTTCTTGATTTTTACCCCACTTTGTGTCGAAAATAACTCTGTTTCAGAGATAAATAAGAGAGAATTTTTTACTTTCACGTAAACTTTTTGTATTTACTCATACCTTTAAACGTAAATTTGTGATGGACTAGGGAAATACTTTCATTTCTTTCACAATCACGAGTCACAAAGGTTGAGAAACGCTGGGGTACCTGAGAAACAAACGTTCGGGTGGTCCGAGGAGACAGCTATTTTAAGAGATCCGTTCTTATGATCTCACCCATCGGTGAGGGAGGACGTCCCCTAGAAGGGTTGGGTCCTTAGTTTGGGTCCAGAGGACGTAACGACCGTCTAAGAAATGGTACACTTGCCGGTCCCTTCGGGTCACTTTCATTGTAATCGATTTTCAGGTAGAAGAGGTCTACGGTATGATTCACACAACACTTAAGAGAGGAAAACAGGTTGAGAGGATATCGACGACGATCTTCGGATCCCCCTCCATGATCATAATGGAGAAAACTGACTTAACAACAAGTCAGTGATTCAACACAAGCTGAGAAACGCTGGGGTACCTAACGTCGGTCTGGGGAGACAGAAAGTGATAAAGGGTCTCAAACGAGTTTAAGTACAGGTAACTGACTTAATTAACCGAAGAAAAGACGATGAACCCTATAAAAAAATTATGAGTAACACATGGAAGCCACACGGTCTGTGACACGTCCTGAGATCTATACCAAAGACGGAAGTCTTTTGGAATATCTGTCGTGTTTGACATTCCTTTCTCTCTCTCTCCCAACATCATCTTTGTCACTTCCTCCCTGCGTGGATAAATTCACCAGTCTAGTCGACTCTGGCCTTTCTCCTTATCCTTGGTAGTACACTTCACGTTCTTCCTTCGTCTCCTGTATTATGTATGTTCCCAGTCCGATCTTCCTTGAACCGTATAATTGTAAAAGTCTTCCATCCAATCCCTCTCTTGTTACTTGTTCGCACCGTCCTCCTCCTCGACTCCCCCCGCGTGTTCCCCCAAACCCTGAACAATGTCTCAAAACACATACAATTCATCTTACCTTCGACGACCTCCCAAAATTCGTCCCCACTATATTCTAGACTAAACGTAAAAGATCTTTCAATTAAGTTGAGACCTCGTATCGAGTATCCCTAAGTTCTCCCCTTCGTCTCTCTGTTTACTCCTTTGATAACAGGTCCATTGTCTCTGTCACTACCGAACCAGATACCCTACCGGTGTCTCTTCTTTCTCTCAGTTCTATACGAAACCTCCGTCCTAATTATCTTGAGTTAGAAGATATGAGAAGACATTAGTGTGAATGGTGTAAAAGATCATTGAAAGAAACAGAGAAAGACGGTCACTGATACTGGAGAAACTTCCATCCTCGTTATACAGTGATTGGACCCAAGGAGTCTCGGTTGGTATTCCAGACTATTTGGGAGTTTTTCCTAAACTATTTATATACAATTATTCTATTCTTTTACGTTGGTGGAGACCCTCCTATTTAATAGATAAGAAACAACAGAATGGATCCAATCCTGACACTTTCCAGTTTTAGTCTTTCATGGTAGGACTCTCTCTGTGTCAGTAGGATCAATACGGGGATCTAGTCCCCTAGGACTAGATCCTCGCGTACAGACGACGACGGCGACGACGATTCAGCGAAGTCAGCACAGGCTGAGACACCCTGGGGTATCTGTCGGAGGGTGGTCCGAGGGGTAGGGACCCTAAGAGGTCCGTTCTTGTGACCTCACCCAACGGTAAAGGAAGAGGTTACGCACTTTGACCTTTCACTTTCACTTCAGCGAGTCAGAACAGGCTGAGAATCTCTGGAGTACCTGACGTCGACGAAGAGGCAGGCACCCTAAAAGGTCCGTTCTCATAACCTCACGTCACGGTATCGGAAGAGGTCATAACGTACACATCTAAGATCAATTCCCTATACAACTATAGCAACACGAACTTACTGGGTTTGAGGACGACGGTTTTATAGTTATCTTCATCGTGTCATATCACTAATTTTCTTACCTGAGATCACAGTCCAAGTTTAAGACGGGGTTAGGAAGATCGATTTACTGAAACAAATTTAATGAATTATAGAGACGTAAAATAGTCGATATCTCACTCATTATTATTATGAATGATACCTTCCGTCTTAATACCGGGGGGTTTATACAGGTGATCTATGATGTCCTCCCGAAAGGACTACTGAGTCTGCTATTTCGCAGACGGACGTTACACCCTCTAATCTCAAGCTAGGGACTCAGTCCTTCTAAGGGACCCAGTCCTTCTAGGGGACCTCTTCCTTTACCGTTGGGTAAGCCCATGAGAACGGACCTTTTAAGGTACCTGACTCCTCGGAACATCCGATGTCAGGTACCCCAGCGTTTCTCAGTCTGTGCTTACTCACTGAAGTGAAAGTGAAAGTTTATACAGGTGTCCGAAGGGACCACCGAATCACCATTTCTTGGGTGACGGTCACGTCCTCTACTCCTAAACTAGGGACCCAACCCTTCTAGGGGACCTCTTCCTTTACCGTTGAGGTCACAAGAACGGATCCGTTCTTAGGGTACCTAACTCCTCGGACCGTCCAATTCAGGGTACCACAGTGTCTTCTCAGTCTGTACTAAATCCCTGATTAGTTGTTGTTGTTTTATACAGGGGAAAGATTAGGAATCTTGAACAATGATACAATGTAATGTGTCGTTCCCTCTTAATTCCAATGCCTACCTTAATTCCAACGATCAGTCTAATGGAATTTTATCTCTCTAATAGGACCTAATAGAGTCACCCAGAATCCATTACTGTTTTCAGAAATTTAAAGTTTTTCTCTCTATTTTCTCTGAGAGGTTCACTATGTTACACTTCGTTGTGAGACGACGAACGACCGAGACGTCCTCACGTCTTACTGACTTTCGTCTGTTCCCGTTCCTCTACCTAAGGGGGCTTCCGGAGGTCTCCTTGTACTGACAGGGTTGTGGACCGAGGGGTCCACCGGTGGACGGTCACGTCCTCTGAATTCTCGATGCCCAAGATAGGGACCCAGTCCTTCTAGGGGACCTCATCCTGTACCATTGGGTGAGGTCATGGGAACGGACCTCTTTTGGTACCTGTCTCCTCGGACCGTCCGGTGTCAGGTACCCCAGTGTGTCTCAGTCTATGTTGACTTCGCTGAATCGTATGTGTACGGTTATGAAACTAAAAGTTGGGTCCTTCTGGGTAAAACCTGAAGACTGAATTGTCTTGATATTCTATTACAAACGACAAAACTCGGTGATATAAACATCATTACAATGTCTTCTTTACATCTCGATTATGTAATAATGGGAAGTCTTTATGATTCATGTAGATTTGATCAGTCGAACACATTCTCACAAGAATTGTGTCTGGTCCCATCATATTCGTAATCGATAGTAGGACGTACTCCTACGGACTGAGCAAGTTATAGGAACCGACGTGTCGGGTGAGTTTTATCGGGAAGTAGGATGTTAATGTATTCAATACTATTTATGTAAGTTTTTATTACTACAATCTCTTAGGAAGTTATGTGTTAAAATCTGTAAAACTGAATTCTATATCTGTTGTAAGACTTCGTAAAAGGTTCAGGGTTATAGTAAAAAGAGAGTTGTTCAACGAGGTTGACCCATCCTTTGTTAACTGAACCGATATTTCTAGTCAGACCTTTAAGGTCTACGGTCAAAATTTTGACTTGACCGTACCCTAAAGAACGGACGAGGAGGGTAGTGGATCTTTCCTTCCCAAAAATATACGTAGCAATCTGTGGAGACAGTATTTACTTATTGCACTCGGTTGTACTTCTCTTAGTAATTATGAAAGTGGTTAATTCTTTCGTGAGTGAAGGATATAGTTGATATTAGTGACCAACCGAAGTTGACTTTAGAGGAATCAAATTATTTTTGTAGTGACGGTGAATAATTTTGTATTATACGAAACGGTCCTTGTGAGAAGATGGGACGTATTGACCGGTTCAGAGTGACCTCTAAGTTTCACATCATAGTTCACTCTTAAATTACGGACTGGGCTGGGGTAAGTACTAATTTGGACAGAATATTTTGGATCCAGTAAGGACCTTACAAGTGTTAGATGTTCCGATTTTCTACGGTAACGGAGGTACTCTTGGTGAATAACTCTCCTTCCGAGACAAATAAGGTCAGTCCAAAGTGGGTAGGTAAATGTCGAAAGATTAAAGTGAAGAACCATTAACAAGGGAGTCGTAAAGGACATTGACACGGAATAGACTAAGAAAGTGGGATCTCACAATAAAAATAACGTCACATTCTGTCTTTTGTAAAAACTTAAGATTAACCTTCAGGACTGACCAAAGGGTAAACTACGACATATTAACTTAGGACCGATTAATCCACACGCCTTGGGGGTTAAGTGGGACGTCGTTCCGAATGGGACTGAAGACTACTACGAAGACTTTATACCAATTAACTGTCTTCGGTACGTATCGTTATTACTCGTGTAGAAACGGAGAGAACGGGAGTACTCCTTTTGACCTTTAAAGATTGCACCATAAATTTACTCGATACTACGAAAACGTTCACAGGATTTAATAGTCGACTTTGTAGGACTTTTACTGATCTGGTAGTTAGAATGAGTGGAGAGAGAAGTTTCCCTTCCATCGGTGCAGTTCTAAGGATGACACCCTAAAAGATCCTTTGTTTCAATTGGAATTCAGTGAAAAGTGAAAAAAATAGATCCTTTTGATCTGTTGATATAACGAGACGTCGGAAGTGTTCGAACTCAGATAAGAAAACTTCTAAATTCGTCTTAATGTTCCACTTCTACACACGGATCCGATTAATCGTCAAGGACGAAGTCAAACTCCTGAATGGGATTCTTTTCTGTTTCGTCCGGATATCTTGGTCTTGTGAAGACCTTAGGGGTATGTTCCAAAGAACTGTTTATGTTTAAAAGTCCGGCTTTTTAGTACAGATAAGAATTTCTATAAAAGTAGTCTTAGACTGTCATGACGTTCCCGGAAGACGGATATAAGTAAAATAATTTACAACTGAAGTATAGTGGTTGGTAAAGGTAGAAAATCTTTTCAAAGACGAAAGGAATTTTCCTTTCGACAGTTGTATTAAAATTAAGAAAACGATCGGATAGAAAAATACAAGAATATAAACGTAAAAAAGAAAAAACGTAATAAACCAGATAATATACTTTCCTAGAGAAAAGTTCATGACTATTGTCTTTTAAATCCTCCTGTAGTTTAAGTTAACCAAAGAAAATTCCCTACTTTACATCGACTCCTTATTCTAAAGACCCCGACTTTTCTTCGAAATTCTGGGAAGGTGTAGACTCGTGTGCATAACCTTCAGGACGAGTTATACGGAGAGGGTGACCCTGAAAGCGAACCGACGAGACGTTTCGGTCAGATCCCAAATAATTCCGACACATTGTCCCGTCCAAAGTGAAACTGGTATCAGGTCCGTTAAAACGTAGATATAACATATTGTAAGGACGTTGAAGTAGGTAAATGTGATTGGTCTACGGGAAACGTGTGTCCAAACTGGTTGTCAGAGTGACGAATCGTTTACCCGTGATACCAAGTTAGTAGACGGGCACTGGTAACGACCAATTACTGACATGGTTCCCACTCTTGATCTCTGAGAGTTAGTGGGTTGGGTTCCAGGAGAGGTGTGACAAGACAGGCAGTGGTGCAGGTTCCCTGACTTTCTAAGTGATTAACAATGGTTTCTAAAATCATGACTAGAACCTTCCTCTCATCACTCGTCAGGACTTCTTCCTAGAATCAAGGGACGGGTTCTTACTTTGGACCCATTGGACCTACTTTTGATCCTCAGGATCGGGTGGTCCCCGATTTCCGACTTTCATTTCACCGGGACCGAGAACGGGGACAAACTTTCGTTCCGACAAAGTTCCTCCACTTTTAGACATTTTTGTCCATGTTTCAAATAATAATCTCTATAGTGTGTTACATACCCTCTCGTGTGTCCTTTTGTGAAACAAATAGATTGAGTCTTCGTCCCGTCTCTATGTGTGGGTTTCTCTTTCCCATACCCGTAGGAGAGATTGCTCCTTCTCACGTTATTCAACCTTCGATTGGACTCAATTTATGGGTCTCTCCTCACACCCGTAGGACTTACTCCGCCTTGTGTTATTCCTCCACTACATTTAGTGAATATATCCTGTCAGGTAGGCCCAGAAACAAATGGAAACCGGTTAATAGAACAAAAAAGGGAGTAAACTGACCAGGAACTTGGGAGGGGTTCTACGTACGTGCTGAAAAAAGATTCTACCTAGGGTGAGGTCTCCGGACACCCACGTACAGGTGTGAATAATACCCCCCCCCCCTCGGGGAAGGAAAAAACTGGGAGTTCTTCCGAAGAACGAGTACGCGTCTGTCCTTTCAGAAGGAACTGGAGTCCTCACCCGTGGAATAGAGAAACGAAATCGTCTCGAGTCGAAAACGGTGATCGAAACAGGAACCTCACACACCCACTCTTTTTTCGAACTTAAAATAAGGTGAACTGTTTGTGGTCCACAGGTCGGGTCTCCGGGTGATAGAGGACGGAGTTATGACAAAGAGTATAGTCCTTTGGACTGTAAGTACGGATAAGTCTCTCTTCAATGGTCTATTAACTATCGACTTATTTTTGATTTTTAAATTCTCTGACAGTTTTAAATTTCTAAAGAAGTATGTTCGAGATTACTCATGTCAAGAAAATGACTTTAAGGGAGGTCTAAAACCGATTAATCATAAATGACTCGTTAATCATACCACGATCATCGTACGTTCACCAAATATAAATTACTAAAGTATCATAGAGTAAAATAGGAGTAAGAGGATACCTCATCCAGAACGGAATGTCTCTTCCTTTGACTCCGAATCTTTGTTAATTTTTGTAGAGGATCCCAGTGTGTCGGTCATTCACTGGTTTTGTCTTCAAATGAACTTTTATCTCGAGTTATATGACAATATGAGTCAATCATTGAGGAGGGGATATATCAGTGTAGTCCATTTTAAATAGTTTTTATTAAAAGTAAGACACGCAAAATAAGACCTGATAGGAACTAGTTCGTTTATATAAGTTATAATGATCGTAAGAGGTTTTCGAACTTTAAAAATACTAATGTAGAAAGAATTTCTAGAGAGTTTTTTCCTAATTACTATGTCGGGTTACTATCTTTGAAAAACCTGAGACCAGAGTTAAGTAATATAACTAAGAATAATATAAGGGTTATTTTACTTCTCATTGACGAGTGGTGCGGGTCTGGTATAGGAAAATATAAGGAAAGGGAAGAGAACGAAAGGAGTGTCTAATTTATTGAGGTTTAGGAATTCCAAAATAAGGTTTTCCCGGGTAAAGGTTATCACATTCCTTTAGACGTAATAAGGACAGTTGACTTTTTTTATGTGTTGGATTTTCAACTCTCACTACAAGATGAGTCACCTGTTTAGACTCCTGTATTCGGGTCCTGTGTCGTAGAGTCTATTGAGACTCTCTGACGAGACTCACCCCTTCCCCCTCGGTCCTAAATATCCTCAAAAGTTTTATTTTCTGGTCCATCAACCTTATAGTTTTCTAGTGACAACTATTTTCTTTTGGTCTATGGAGTTCCATTCTTAAATCACGAAAAGATACATACCCTTCGACGTTCGCAGTCCCGAGTGACTTTAGGAAGGAAGCTGTACGTGGAGTCGATAGATCCCGGTCATAGACACAAAAGGGCGTGGAACCCCCTCCTCCTTCTTCCTGACACCACATGGTCGACCTACCGACATTGTAAGAAACAGATGACTATACCGTCCGTTATAAAAAGTAAGTACCAGAATTCACTCTCCAGGAGAGTGACCCCATCCTCACACGTTTCCGAAAGGGAATCCGAGAGTCCGTCAGGATGTCCTCTGGTAAAGTCCTAGGAGTTTACGGATTTTCACTAGAAGGATTCTTGTTTACAGGAGTTCCGTGGTACGACTGAGAGGAAAGGAAGGAGGGGAAAGTCCCCTCGGGAAGAGGATAAGACACTTTCTTTCCGTCTCGAGGGGGTCTGATCTGGAGAGTAGTTGCGTAACGGGACGTTATATCTTCGGAGTCCGTTGTGTCTCTGTCTAGTTTTGTGACGACTCTTTCACTGAGAGACTGACCCGATACATAGGAAAATGTTGAGTCTACTACAGGTTAAAGGACGAAAATTAGACCAATTTATTTCTTGTTCAGTTTTTAAGTGACTATTTTTGAGAAGGAAGATAAGATTACTTTCTAGTTCTCAACTAAAAAGAAACCGAACTGAACTTTCCTCAGGTTTCTCAACTGACTGTAACTTTATTGCACGAAAGGTAAAAAAGTGACTCTTTGTTTCAAAGTTTACGAATGTTCATATTTTGTTATTTTTATCTAAAATATAACTACGATTGAGACAAGGAAAGATCGTTTTAAGTAGGTATCTATGTTCTTAAAAATTTTGGCAGAGTAATACACTACGTAAAGGTTGATTAAAAAATGAATTCTTAATAGGGTTGGACATTATTGGGACATGTCTTTTTACAATTGTGAAACTCTGAATACGGCTCTCTTTATATACTCTATTTAAGTTGAAGTCACATTTAACGATGCCAGAAATGTGAGAATCTCTCAGTTGCCCTTTACGTTATTTTATTCTTATTACATTGTCAGAATAAAAAATTTCAGGTATAAATGTACACTATTTAATGTAGAAAAGAACGTATATTTATACAATTTTAAAATCTTTGACTGAAATTTTACACCCTTCCTTATGAAACCAAAAGTTTTAAGAAATCACTATGTTTTCCTTTTTTTTAACTTCTATTGGAGAATACGGTTGAGGTTTCGAGAAAAATAGGAAGAATCATGAATAAGGATGAGGGGATTTGACTTCAGAAATCGTCTTTATAGGATTTTTGAGTGTTACCGAACTAATTTAGAATCGGGTCACGACGTAGATCCTCTTAAAGAAACATTAAGGATGTGGAAAAAATTGAAGGACAAATTGGTGGAGACCAAGTATGAAAAATTCTCTATCAAGAATAACGAGTAACCGGGTGTTTAAGAGAAGATAGTATCGATATAAATTGGTGATATCTGTACACTATAATGTACAGTACATTTTATTTTATCGTCACTTGGGTCTCCCCCGTCTTATACGAGCGAGAAACCAGAAGAACGGTACGTGAAGGGTAAGAAGGGATAGATCCTTTGTTGAATCCGTTCCACCGAACCTCACTAGTCTGTAGGGAATTACCGAAAGGAAACGAGGAAAAGTAGGGAGCTAGTTTATTGACACGGACTTTTGGAACTCGGGTCAATTTAAGGGAGACATTTGTCCCTATTCTTCCCTTTTCTTTTCTTATAATCACAGGGATAAACTGTGTATTTTAGTTATTGAAGTATAAAAAATCTAAACCGTACCCCTCGGTTCCTCAGACTAGTATCAAAGTCTAAGAAATTTTTGTTCTCATCTGAAGTTTCCTGGTTCCTAGTCAACACAGTATATATATTGTTTCACACTTGTCGTTCGCAGCAGGTCGTTGAAGTACTCTTCCTACCTGAACAGACGAAAATCTTTCCTAGACCCCTCGATAACATTCAAACCACGAATTTGGAAAGAGAGAGACTTGATGGAGGTAGAAGACTCTCAACTAACTCCAGTACACCAGTTGTTTTAGAGGATTCTAGGACAGACCGTTTACTACAAAGAGAAAAGAATGAGACCTGTCACATCCGGTGTCGGAAGTCTCTCCTACCTGAACCAACAGGGTTATGAGTCGGGAAAATGGTTGGGAGGATGAGTCCGATCTCATATAGATTCGTATCTCCGTTGCTCTCGTTGAAAGAGGATTTATTATCTTAATTACCTTCAAAGAGTTATTCGTAGACCCCTGGAGATCCAAGTTCTCGACGTCACCTTTCTTCTTCTCCGTAGTCCTTTCTTCCTTCCCCGGTTCCTTCCATCTCCCTTTCTCCTCCTCCTCCTTTTATCCCTCTTCTTTCTTACAGGGGTCGGTATTCCTCGTGTGGTAATCGACCCTTCCGTCCTATTGTTTTCTCTTGTACAAGTTTATTTCCTTTGGCAAGTCTACGAATCAGTACTGAATTTTGGTTTATGTCAGATATCTGTGTCGTCCTTTATTGTCAATCGTTTAAAGAATTAATCCCATGAAGAATTGGAGGATCTGTTAAGACTAAGAAAAGTATGTTGATTCTTAAAAACGATGAACGATTTATGTCTTTGTGGCCACTTGTTTTCATTTACTTAAAGATGGTTGTGCAATCGTAAAGTGGTGGAGCGTAAAGAGGTGTCCCTAGGTCCAAGTCAGTGACAGTGTGACACTGAGGGTGTTCATTCCATACCCCATCTTCCCTTCGATTGTAAAAGGAAGGTCTATTTACATATTAATTTTAGGACTAAGTACCTAAACAATTAACTTGAAGGACGACACCTGTGTCCTGTAAGAACCGTCCTTCTTATGCTTTGACAAGGTCTGCCGAGTTTAGCGAAATAAAAAAAGGGGTGATGAAGTTATATGAGAAGAAACTTGTCACTAACCTTTGTTTTCGACACACTTAACGAAGTCAGCACAGGTGAGAAACACTGGGACACTTGACATCGTCACACACACACACACACACACACACACACACACACACACACACAATCAGAGAGTCAGTACAGGCTGAGAAACCCTAGGGTACCTGATATCGGGTGGTCCGAGACAGGTACCTTAAGAGGTCCGTTGTTATGACTTCACCCAACGGTAAGGGAAGAGGTCCCCTAGAAGGTCTGGGTCCCTAACTTGGGTCCAGAGGACGTAATGTCCGTCTAAGAAATGGTCGGTTCGGTGTTCCCGTCGGTACACTCCCCCTCAATTAAGTTCTTCTTCTCTCTCTTCAGATTACCAACATCTTTACACTATCCACGAAGAGTTTAGTCTCCTTTAACCATCTCCTCCAAGTGGGGGATACTATCTCGAGAGACGAGAACTTTGGGTTGTTCAGTAATCCTCGTTCCTCAAATGAGAGACAAAGGTAGTACCGTACCTACCGATACAGTCTGGGACCGACTAGGGTCGACAGACACGAGAAAGATTTAGTGGTCCGACGTACAGTTGTCGGGTACAGGAAAGTCCAGTACCCCAAACCTTTAATGTCGCTTACGGGAACCGGTGTCCCGTCTTCACGGTCCTACGAGGACTCGTCAGGGGTAGACGTTTCGTGGGCGTAGGTGTGAAAAGTTGTAAAAGTGTTTACAGAATTCCTAGACCAAAAGAGGTAAGGAGAAGAGAGGTGAGGTTTAAGAGTTCGATCGATCCTCCCAAGACGAACCAGTGAAGTAAGGACGTTTGGGAGAGAGATTATGTATTAGTTGTGAGATGTTTATGTACTACTTAAATACTTATCAGTACGAGCAAAGGTAGAGAAAATGAAGGACTAAAAGACTGTTAAAATCGTGTCGTGAAAGTTTCGGTAGAGAGATAGGGTGTTCGGTGACCAGCACAGTGAGACAGGTGATCTAAAAGTGTCGGATGGACCTTGACCCAGTCTAGATACTCGGTAAACCAGACCTAGAGGGCACCGACCACGGAAGTACCTTCACGAGGGAATACTGAAGGGTGAGTGAGAACATAAGAGGTGGAGACTTGAGTCAGTGGGGAAGTAGGGTCGTATACGTGTCGGTCGTAGTAGATCAGTCTCAGAATCGTAAGGGTTACAGACAAGACAAGTTACCTTACGACTGCAGTACCCTTCAATTATCTACAATGTTCTTTTTTTAGACACTCGTTACACACCTTTATAGTACATAATAAAAGGGTAGAACCTCTAAGTGTAGTGACTCTTCAAAACCAATCCCCTAGACCTCTATTCCCCCGTTTTCAAACAGATGTGTCCTAAAGGTTGAATAAAGTAGTTGTACCCATGGAAAAAAGTACACTGCAGATGACTTTGCCCTTTGGTAAGAGAAGAGGTCCCCTAGAAGGGTTGGGTCCTTAGTTTGGGGTCAGAGGACGTGACGTCCGTCTAGGAAATGGTAAACTCGGTGATTCTTCGGGTTTTAGTGAACCGTCGTCACACTAAGCTTAGGTACGTGGGTTTCTCTGACCTCGGAATTAGGTCGTGGAATCTGGTGAGTCGGTATCATGGGACAATACCTGTTAATTGTAGGGTATTTCACAGTAGGGAATGTTGTGTAAGATCTTGTGTGACTATATTCGGACAAGACTTTTAATTCACACCTCGGGTGTGGTCGTTCTGTCAGTAGTCATATGACTAATCACATGCACTTCCTTCTGAAACCCTTGTTTCCCTCAGAAGTCGAACTAGAGACCTTTCACTATCTATTTTGACCCTTTCTCTGTGATTCACTACGATAGTCCCTTCACTCTTTCTATTCAGATCCTTTCCGTTCAGACTTTGTATGGAATTCTCAACTTTCCTCCTCTTTTCTCTGGTGTGAACCATCTCAGGAAATTTTTTTACTAAATCCAATTTTTTTTTTTGTTGTCCGACAAGATTCCCGTTAATATCAAATAACAGACTTTTTATTCGAAGAAAAACTTAAGAATCGGCGGAAGATCGGATGAAAAAGTATAAGACTAATTTGTAAGGAGATAGACGTGAACAGGAATTTTTTTTAGAAGTATGTTGATTTTATGATGAATTTACTTTTACCACAGGTCTGAACGATAAATGGGAAGACTAAAATGGACATTATATTCATGTAAATAGAGAGATTCCCAAACATCACATTTGACTTATTCAGGGAGTGAAATTATTATGTCAGGGTACCATTAAATTTAGAGTCGCTAAAGACTTTATAGTGTCACCATTTCATTAGGATGGTGTGTTCCGAAAGGAGAAGTGTGTATACGGTTTTACTCTACATAGGTGATTTAACATGGGGTCCGTGACTTGTCGTCAGACAATAATAATTCTTTCCAACACTTCTATGGTCGAGACGGTTCACAAACGTATATATTTAAGAGTCTTTAGACTCTACTGTCTGCTAGACAACACACGGACTTCTATTTACGTGTACCAAGTGTATTGGTTCCTATTCGTCGTGGTTTGTGTTCATTACGATTAGGGAAGGATCGGAAAGACGGAAGTATTAACCCACCGACAACACAGGTTCGTGTCTCCGTCCCAATTAAAGGATATTTTGTATTTATTCTTAAAAATTCACTACGGAAGTTGAGACTGTATAGGTGTTTTTGTTCTGAGTGGAGAGGATGAGTTTTTTAGAGAAGAGAACTGGTTGTACCTTAGGAGTGGGCCGATTCCTTTGTAGTGCAGTTTTCGGGAGTGGGAAGTTCTCTTTCAGAGGACAGTAACGGTTTACAGGAGTCCCTGTAACCTCGGTACTGTTGTATCTGTCGAAATAATCGTACACCCTAAAGTCAAGTGGAAAAATAGGAAGTGAGAGTGTTTAGGGAGTTCGTCGTTTGAGACCCTGACTCTACAACCGTCTTAGAATACTATCTGAGTACAAGTACGAAAGGGTCGTTAAGACAAAAAGCCATACATAAATAAAACATCAAGGAAAAGTATTTACAAGAAGGAGTTCGTTTAAAAACAATTAACGGTGTGACCAACTCACTGACTTAAGTCGTAAAGTAATCTTAGGGAGTCATTGTTATTAATCAAACTCGTAAGTGGGTATCTCTAACGTATGGACGTTTTCCCACTCCTTCCCCTTTACAAAAAGTCTGTTTGAACAAACAAAAAGAAGTGAAAGGGTAAATTTTACGTGATGTCGGGGGGTCGATTTTATCTTTATTTTGGATGATCAATAAATTAAGGAGATCAATTTTTTATAGATAACTCATGGAGAAATTCAGAACGCCTTTCGTTTCCAAAATTGAGTCAAGTATATTGTCCCTTCTTGTTTTAGACTGAGGTACAACCTAGACAAAGAAAATGAAATTGGAAACGAGAGACAACGAAAACAATGATATTAGTGACTTTCCTGCGATGGATGTTCGATATTCGTGTATATCACTGGACAGAGTCCCTTGGGACGGGGAGACGGACTTGCAATTTTACGGAAACAACTCGAGTGTCCTTCTGTAAGTCTGGGACGTGTTGACACTTACCGAACCGACGTCTTTTCTTCTTTAATTGTGTAGGAGAGGGATTACGACCCCCGGAGGGTCCACCATGATTACCATTTCTTGGTCGGACGGTTCCGTCCTCTGTATTCTCTACACCCAAGCTAGGGACCCAGTCCTTCTAGGGGATCTCCTCCCGTACCGTTAGGTGAGGTCATAAGAACGGACCTCTTAGGGTGCCTATCTCCTCGGACCCTACCCATGTCAGGTGTCCCAGAGCTTCTCGGTCTGTGCTGACTTCGTTGAATCGTGTGTCCGTGAGGTATTGTGACCAGTTCGGTCCTCTGTAAGATGTTCTGAATATCGGAAAAATGAAATGAAGGAGTGGAGGAGGCGGAGAGACAAGATATTTTCTTTGACCGTAGGTCTGGGACTAATCTACCATGGAACAGAGTCATAATAACCGGACAGTACGTCGTTCGTCTGGTTCGAGCCATTGTAAGTATATAGTTTAGTCACCAATAGTTGACTCATGTGTGTTAAAATGGGGAGTCCTATAAAGCGTTACAGATCTCTGTATAACGCAACAGTGTTGTCACCACCCCCGACCCTTAACGATGACCGTAGATGTTACGTGGTCTCTCAGGGGTTTGTTTCTGACTAGGTCCACGTTTGTAGTTATCATGGATCCAACTTTTTAGGACGGGATTTACTCTTTACGTCGATGTATTATTAAACTTTATGATTGAATAAAAACAAGGACTTAAAGGGGAAAAGAAAGATGACGTCAGTTTATCCATGTCAGTCGGGATACGAGGAACGGAGTCCGGTTCATCCATGTGTCGTCCTTTTGTCGTCGAATGTTCCGAAAGGTTAAAAATACCCTTCTCTTAAACTTTCGTTTCAGTCTCAAAGAACGGTTTTAAACTTTCTCCTTTCTAAAGGGGTTATAACCTTCTTGTACGAAGACCTAATCGTCCCTCTCTTTTCCTCTCCCAACTACTCAGAGTTTTTGTCTCTCTTGGATTCGGAACTCATGACCGTTGTGAGGAGTTCTAGACCTTTATGTCCTTACCAATTACCCAACGCAGACCTAGGACGGCTTCTAAGGGTGTGGGGTTCGCATCGGTTTCTCCAACACAGGTGTCCTTACTACCGGTGGACTTGTTTTGGGTGATGGGGTCCCGAAACCCGGGGGTATTATTGAGATCGTGTTAGGATCCTTCCATAAACTCCCCTTCTGTAAGGTTCTTCCCGAAGGGACCACCGAATCGTCATTTCTTAGACGGACGTCATATCCTCTGTTTTCTCTGGACCCAAGTTAGGATTCCAATGCTTCTAGGGGACCTCCTCCCGTACCGTTGGGTGATGTCACAAGAACGGATCTCTTAGGGTACCTGTCTCCTCAGACCCCCAGATGTCAGCTGCCCCAACGTTTCTCAGTCTGTGTTGACTTCACTGATCGTGGGTAAGGTTCTTTCCCACTTTAACAAACAGACCCAAAAAATGTATAGGTCGTCGTATCTCCGAATCTCTGTCTTAATAATGTCTTTATTTTAGATAATTTAAAGAACTTGTGGACATAAATACTTGAGATGAAACCCTTTGTCCTAATTGCGTCTCCTTTCCCCTTGACTAATCCTTGAGAGGACGCCAATGTTAAGGGTGTTAGAGGATCTATATGGTGTTGTTTGTAGATAGAACACGAGTGTAAGATCCAGTTGAGGACGTCGTAATAGACAAAAGAGTAAGATCCTGAGTTCGCTGAGGACACACGGTGTTTGGTCAGAACCCCGTCGTCCCTACTCTCTCTCTCTCGGTCGTCTTTGTGTGACAGAGATTCCTCTTGCACCCGAGGTAGTGTGTACGAGCGTAAGGTAACCGGTGTCGTTTAGTGCACTAGTTCGGGTTGTCGTCGCTCCATCTCTACCTATTGGGAGAATATGCTTTCCCCCTTCTTTGACATGTGTTGTGAACATTTTTCTCTCTACTAGTCTTTTACGTGGCCCCTGACACACCTGTGACTCTACCCTTATTTCCGTTCTGTGTTTGGAACAAACTATAGGATGGTACACGGTCCTTTATTTGAGGTAAAAAAGTACAACGGATTTAATTAGGTTGGAAGGACACTCCTTTGTTTGAGTGATAGAACAGGTACTAGTGAGTGTAACGTCTACTACTTTATAGACAAAGATTTCAGGTATGAGAAAGATTGTGTACCGTATTTACTCCTTTACAATTTTGGTAATTTTCCTTCTCCCTAATAACGTCCGTTTTCTTTTCGATTCTTGCACCGGTGTCTGTGTCCTAAAAGTGAAAGTGTAGTGTCAATTTTTAGACGGAAGTAGTCTTGTGGTCCGACTCAACCTCTTAACATTCTTGGTTTCTAATCGACCTTTCTAGTCCAGTACGTCCCGGACATCTCGGGTCTTCTCATTATTCTCTTCTTTACTATCTAACCCCAGTTCTGTAGAACGGTAATCATCGACCTACTTAAACCCGTTCACAGATGTCCGAGACCTCAAGTCGAGTGAGCAAATACTTTACCTTTCCACACCCCTGTCTACTAAAGATTTAAGAGAATGTCTCCGTTACACACCGTCAGATTATCTAAAATCTCTTTTCAGTAATTGAGTTGGAGAACCAAATAACAGAGAAGGATCGAGGGACCCGACGTTCTCTACGACCCTTCCTTCGTTCGGTATGGTATGAGTGTTTTAGGACTGAGACTCCTATCCCTTTCACCGGTGTAATAGGGACAAAGTCGTTCGATTTTTAAGACTGAAAGAGATTCTTTGGCGTCAGTGACTACACTACTTACTCTACAAATTCTCTCTAGTTACACTGTCCCTCTACGATATGTTTTACTTCTCACCCCGACCGTAGTTTTTTCTGTTGGTCTCCCAGCACCGCCGTCGGTAAAACCATTCTACAGAAGTTTCCCCTTTCGTCACCCTTACCTCTCCCTCCCCGTAAATCCTCTATGAAGGTTCCACTGTTACCTTTACACGTCCAGAGTCGTAGAATTAAATCCCACACTCTAGATTTGCCTCAAGAGAAGACTTTACCTAAGGCCTTTGTTAAGTACTCATTGAGTCTAGGACGGGGGAAGTGGAAGAGTCCCATTTTTTGGCACTCTTTTTCGTGACAATACACGAAAAATTGTTCAGTTTGTGTAGTCTCGAATCCGGTGCGATTTCACGAGATTATAGTGTGTCTACCCTCAACGGTGAGGTCATTTAACCGATTCATATGAAATCCAGGTTCATATTCCCCGGGTAATAAATGTCGTTGTGCCCATCACGGTCCGTGGGACACCAACACGTGACTTTTACCTTACCCTCACTAATAGATAATTTCCAAAGTTTAAGTTCGGGGTGTCTAAACAGAGGACCGACTTGTCTCTCTTTTTACCGAAAAGATATCCTTTTATGTATTTTTATACATGAAGGTACGGTCCACTTTGTACTGTGTAAAAGTTTTAGAAACCGTTGAAAGGTAAGGTATTTTTGGGTTACAGTCTCACTCTTGTGTCTCTTAAGATCGGATTAATGGTAGAACCGATAAATAGGTTAGATCTTCCGTCTGTTGTCCACTTTAGATTTGAGAAACGTTCCTCCTCTTTTCTCTCACGGTCGGACGAGTCATCTTTACACATTTAGTCTTTTGTGAGTTTTTAGGTAAAATTGACCTTTAAACTCGATTTTCACATGGTCTTTATCCTTGATCTTATTTTTCGGATAAAGGTGTCAGTGGACAGTAGGTATCAGTCGTTTCCAAACAAGAGAGGAGGTAGCGAGGAGTTTTCGACACCAGAGTGTCTTTCTGTGGAAGTCCTTTACAGGTGGTTAAATCGAGTGTTGTCAACCAGACAGTCCTGAATCCCAAACCTCCCTATGTTCACTTTTCTTTTTCTACTAGAATAGGGACTTCTCACCCCTGTCTCTCCTTCACCACAACTTCTCTATAAAGATTCTAGTAACTTCTCAATTCGAAGACTTAATAAATTCTTGGTATGTTCTCTTTTTAGGTGGGTCGAGACATATGTTCTCGATATGTCTCTTGTTATGTCTGGTCTTTTTAGGACTTCCGGACCAGGTCCTGACGGCGGTCACTGGACCCGGAGTCAGAGAAGAGTGACGTAGGAACACGGTTCGTGGTACACGGTCCGTCATGCGGTCCGTACCTTTTAGTACTATACCGGGGTTCAGATCACCTCCTCTGTCCTCATTCTCATATTTAATGCACTGGCCGTCTTTCTTGGTCACCTGAGTCGACGAGTCCGGGCGGTCGAGGTTGTAAGAGGTCTCAGAGTCTCCAGTCTCTTCCTGGGTCAGTCGGACCCTTCTTTACGTGTTCCTCCTGAAGTGGTTCTCTATTCTGAACTCAACGTGGGAACTCTTTGCCTATCCTAAACTTTTGTCGTATTCTACTCCCACTCCACTACATTCGTCTTCTCTTTCTTCTTCTTTCATTAGTAGAAGGATCTTTGACATAAATACATCCCCTCATTTTTCTGGTTTCATTTTTCGTTTAGAATTTTCGATCTAGTTCTTCAAACCTCAAAAAGGATACTCCTTGTCCCTAGTACCTTAAAATAAATTTTTGTTTTGTTTTGTTACATAACGTTCCTGACTCGGATAATTATTACAATTTGTGTCCTACCTGACTTCGTTGTCCCTGGTTTCGTTCTTCTGCTTCGTCTTCCAATAACGTTGTTAGGTACCCGGGAACTTGACCCCCACACCTCCACTGAGACTGTCCTTCCGTGTCGGGAGACGGTTCTACTCTGTCTAAACTTTGTCTCCTTACCTGTTCTGAACCGTTCACTGGTGTTAATGACCTGTTTGTTGTCTTCTAGGTACCACTGGGTCTCTAGAGTTGTGACTCACTCGATCCACAATTGTCCCAATAAATGTCTTCCCTTTTTCGACCCTTCGCTGTACGCGTATACCTGTATGAGACTTACTCGAAGGTCTGTTCGAGCGGGTCTCATTGTGGTCCGTTCGAAATCTGTGTGTCCCTTCTTACCCAAACGTCGACGATAGATAGACAACGTGGAGAAATAAAAATGTTGGTAGATACTTAGTATTTTACGGAATCGAGTCGATTTTCTGTTTGACAAGGTAAAAATCGACGGTCACATAAATTTAATTGGAAGTCGAACCAGTAAATGTCGGTGGGAACATAGAACCAAGATCAATTTCCCTGGAATGTTCCAGTAGAAACGGTTCTCTTTTCAAGCTAATGTTATGCTTAAAGGAACAAAATTAGTGTTAAGAGATGATGTGTTTCCATCTATACCTGTTCCTCCAACTTGTTCATTAACGTTACGGAAGAGGGTTTGTGTCCTTTTAAGTAAATGGGTTTAGTCCATTGTGTCAGTGGTGATGTCATCGTGGGTGTCCTCCTCCGACCTACTGTTCTACGACTTCTTTTAAAGAACTTGTGGGTGTCAGAGTCCCTTATTTGTCGTCTTTACGGCTCTTTCATAAGAAGAGTCTCTTTCCTGTGTTTTTTGACGTAAGGGTTAAAAATCTGTTTTTCCTCTCCTTCCTCTGTCTGATTGTTCTCTTCCTTTTGGGTCGCCGTTCTCAACAAGGAACTCGTCAGTGATAACTCTTGGTCTTAAGAAGGACCGTGAAACCCTTTTTTATTCTTTATTTTGTTCGTACTCAGTCTATTCTGGGAAAACCTCCGTTTGTAAATTTTGTCTTATACTTGTGAAAGTTTAGAGTCTCAAGTGATCTTTACTAGTGGCCTCCCTACTATGCCCCTCCCTTCTCCCTCCCCTGAATGCTACCCCTTGTACACATGTGGGCCCCGCCTAAGTAGAACTACACACCGTCTTGGTTATGTTATAACATTTCGTTAATTGGAGGTTAATTTTATTTATTTAAATATAAATTTTTATTTTTTATTTATTTATTAAAATTTTTCTGTGAAAAGGGTTCATGCCTGCTAAAATAAATTGGATAAATTATATAAAAACGTTCGATTTCTTATACTAAATGTCAACTCGAGAGTCACATTTATAGACCTCCAGAGAATTTCACGATCGTGTAGTTTCATAATCTTCATAACCGAATTGAAGAAGTAAGAAGAGAATAGTTTTAGAAACTCTTGTGGGGGAGAAAATTTAAACGGAGTTACGAATTATCGAAGAATTTTGGTTTGTTTTACTCACACGGTGACTGAGACTTTCTTCAATGTTGAAAATAAAAATTAAGAAAGACCTCCATCCGATAGATTATATTCCGTCGAAGGTTTAACTAGGAACGATATAGGTATGGGTGGGGTCCGTGTCTGACGAAGATGTTGATCTGACAAGTCGTAGTCTTGTAGAGACGACCTCAAGGTCGTAGGAGTCCCTAAGTGGTGAAGAGTAAAAAGTTCAATGTGACCGAAAGTATCCACTTTTCTAAGAGTATGAGTTTACTATTTTTATGACAATATTAAAAATTATTGGACCTCTAGTAGGTCACTACTAAAAGAAGTTCCTTTTTCTTTTCCCCTATTACGTTTATGAGTCTTCTCTTTTGTGAAAGTATGTCGATGAAACTCAAAAGGTACTTAGTCTTGTAGTGGACCGATAAATAGTATAACGTCTTTTACCTTCAAGGACCAATTACTTTTTGTCGTCGGAACGGGTCAGTTCCTCAAACTGTTAACCCCAGAGAGATGAGGTGATTATCAGAACATCGTATCTTAGGAGAGAGACTACCCAAGGTCACGAGGGGACGTTTTTCCTTTGAGTAAATAAGTTTAGACTATTTTGACATTAGAGTAGTTGACAGTTTGGATTTTTATGAGTAAGGTTATCCTATCTTGATGTTATCATGAAGGGGAATAGGGTTTCCACCGAGTCTCCAATTTCGTAGACGGACCTTACGACCTCTGGGCCCAAACTAGGGATCCAGCCCTTCTAGGGGACCTCTTCCTTTACCGTTGGGTGAGGTCATAAGAACGGACCTCTTAGGGTACCTCCCTCCTCGGACCATCCGATGTCAGGTATCCCAGTGTTTCTCAGCCTGTGCTGACTCGCTGAAGTTGAAGTGAAATAGGGTTTCCCCTTCTGGTTCTACGGATACGTACCCAGGTACGAATCACTAAATCGTTTTTGGTGTTCCTTTATTAGTTTTTGTTTATATATATTTATCACCAAAAGAATAGAAAAGTTACAGACAAGTAAACGTCTTTTTCTTTTTTTAAGAATCCTCGGATCTAAGTTCTTCTGAGTTCACGCTACGGTAGTGTAGTTCTTGGTGTACCTCTACTGAGAATGGGTGGTAAAAAGGATCAGTACAACCAAGTTGTTACCTGAGACATCCTGTCTGACGATAACAGAGTGTTATAGGTAAAGGGGAGAGGGAGAATATTGTCTCGTAGTTTAAGATCGTTCCGTGTACCGATGGGTTGTATTCACTATCTCAAAGGACAACAAGTACGCTGACTAAAGATTGGTCATCCTACCATCGGTTGACTACAGACGGACGTCGAAGTGGGTCCCAAGTTACGTGCACAGTGTCCTCAGGGTTGAGTCCGTAGAACTTAAGTCGTGATAGGTCGTCACCACAGACATGAGAAGTTGTCGACCTCGTGACAGAAGCGAGGTAACACGACTTGGACCGTGAGGTAGGGAGGGTCTTCAGACACTCGACAGACTATAGGAAAGGATGAATTATCGATCTCCACCAAATATGACGAATACCGAACTATTAAGACTGACTCTGAGTCTGTGGTAAGATACGAATCCACACTTATTTGTACACGCCAGGGACGACAATACCTCAGGAGTCCCAGGTCCACAATTAAACAACAGAAATCGTGGAAAGACGGTTACACCTTAGGGAGACATTTTACTCTAATTTCATCACTTTGTAAAGAAATTGGTTGTGCAGTCTTGTGTATGTGGGTTCTTTGCATACGTAGAAGCCGGGGAAGGTTCACCCTTTAGAAACAAATGTCGTGTGAAAAATAAATAAATAAATAAATTTGTCACCATGATGGTAACAAATTTTGAAATTCCTTTACGAACTCTTAGTGGAACACGGACTGTAAAAAAGATAAACACAAAACTTGTATACATAAGTTTTTAAATTCATAATATTCTATTTTTTAATAGAGGAAGAGTTGTAAACAGAAACCAAAGGATCAAGGGGAAGGGTCTCAATCACACTATGGACAAAGAAGTTTAGGAAAGTCTCTACTTTATTATGTTTATCTCTCTTTGTGTCCATATGTCTATATCTACGAAGTTCAGATCTTCAGTTATACATCAATATAGGAAAAAATGGTTTCTACCATCATGTGTGAAGACGTTGACCAAAAAGGTATAAGATAGAACCTCTGACAAGGAATAGTCGTGTATTTTGAGACGGAGTAAGAATGATTACTACCTTATCATAACATTAAATACCAACAAGCTATTAATGAATTGGACAGAGGATAACAACCTATAAATACAAAGAAAATTAGAAAAGGACAACGGTATTTATTAGATATGTTCTAAGGAAGACATGAAAGTACTCACATAGACAGTCTATTTAAGGTTCTTCATATTAACGATCCAGTTTCCTATTCAAATAAATTTTGACTACAAAGATTTCACGGAAGGTTTCTCTCTCATATTTGAAATTGAGAATTTGTTACGTATTCTCACAGACTAGGGAGAGAAGAAGGGTTGGAGGGACGGGGGAAAAAATTAAAGGAAACCACTACCGTTTAAAGGTATAAAACTCTTATGCAAGTTGAAGACTTTTAACGAGGGTTCAGTGAGTTTCAGTTGGGACTATTTATTTTCGTGTTAGAACAATCCATTGTGGTAAGACTCATAGTCGACTCGACACCGAAATTTTATTAACTTATGAGAACAAACCAAACATTTTACTAAGACTTTAATCTAGGTTTTACTTAGGTTTGTATAAGACTACTACGTTGTCATCGTAGTAAGTTTATTCACACAACACGAGTCAGTGTAGGCTGAGAGACGCTAGGGTACCTGACATCGGGCGGTCCGAGGAGACAGGTACCTTAAAAGGTCCGTTCTTAGGACCTCGTCCAACGGTAAAGGATGAGGTCCCCTAGAAGGGTTATGTTCCTAGTTTGGATACAGAGAACACAGAGGACGTGACCGTTCGTCTGTATCCTTCGGGACCGTTTATTCACATGACGAAGGGTTTCCCTATGACAACTTCTCGTGTTACAAGTCAGTTTCCGTTTTCTAGACCACATAGTTTAGTTGTTAAGAATAACGTAGTATTCGTGAGATGTTCACTCCATATTTCTAGTTCAGGACTCCGACGAACCACAGACCAAATACGTTGAGTCGCAGTAGTGAAATATGGGTCCAAAAAAAAAAAATGGTAATAAAATTACTTAAGAATGTTGAAGGAACTCAATTTCCATCGTTCACCATAAGATAGAGACGACTTGGATTCTTAAGGTCTATGAGAGTCACTGAACGAGTGTTGTCGTGAGTGTATTTTAAGGTGTCTTGTGTCACATAGTGGTCTCTTTAGGACCTTTCATTAGTCAAACGAAAAGATAATCCAAAGTAATACTAAAGTCCCAGTAACTATCCTCCGTGGGAGTCTTAGTATTAAGACTCTTAATATGGATACAATCATCGTAATGTTAATTGATTTCAAAGAAGTTTATCTCCCATTTCTACTTATTTTGAGTCTATACGTTGATTGTAACAAGATCACTTGTTAATAGTTAATAAGAGTCAGGAACTCTTCCTTTTTAGTGAATTACCTTAAACGGTTATAGACCGTATTTACGAGGATGGTACCGATTAAAGTCTGATGAATGTACTGTAGTTGACCGAGTGTTTTAAAGACTTTTAAATTGTTATCTATAGTGACGTACCATTGGTATCACAAAAGACTTTAAAAGATTTCAATAAAAATTAACTTTTTATTAATGTTATAACACAACCAAAGACGGTATGTACTTGTACCTAGTGAGTATCCATATGGATACAGGGGAGGGAGAACTTAGAGAGAGAGGGAGGAGGGTGAGGTAAGGTGGGGAGATCCAACAGTGTCTCGGGACTAAACTCAAGGGACTCAATATATCGTTTAAGGGTGACAGATAAAATGTATACCATCACATATACAAAGGTATGATGAGAGAGGTAAGTAGGGTGGGAGAGGAAGGAATTACAATTATCGTACTTTAAAAATGACTTTGAAGTTTAAGAAGTCCCGAAGTTATATGCTGTGGAGACTGAAAACATAATTGTGATGACACCTGATAACACAAGAATAAAGTATATAAAGTCTTGAATTTGAAACGAAAATCGAAGTAATAGGAGTTACATGACACGAAGTTTCGTACATTGAAGTTAAAAGCATCTTTATATAAAAATGTATCCAACTATACACTCAGATAACTGTAAGTGAGTAAGCCATGAAGGAAAGACTTAACAAGAGATAGAGTATTTATACTTTACTTTTCTCTCGTTCTTCGTACATGTTCTAGTAAAAAGATATAAATGTATCACTTTTTCAATATTCATTACACTTGTTTCCTCAGTTTCCCCTTAGGTTAAGTACCGTTAAGTCCTGTAGAACTATCTACCTTGTAAAACGTTTCTTAGACGAATTTACCGTCAACTCTGTTACGTAACGAGAACTTTTCTATTAAGAGAATTTGGTGTTTTTACAAATTTCTACTGTATTGTACGAGTAGTTGAGTCAGACATGTACATATATACAAAGACGTTCCACATTCATTCACAGTGTTTTATTTTAAGATACACTTGAAGGATTATTGTAGGAAGTTTCTTTAGAGGGTTTGTAAACATGTCCAATTCAGTACAAAGGTGACGGGTTTTACAAAGACCTTGACGGAAACCTTTTACGTATTTAGTTTTTCCCTTTAATTCAGGTATGTACAGAAATGAATCTACTTTTTAATCTCGGTAGGTTGAACTACTAGTTGGAATAAGTTGTCTGACTTGAGGTTCACTGAATATCTATAAAGGTTTCTGGTTTAGGTGGGAGTTTTCTAATCTAGACAGTTGTAAGTTTTCTTCAAAGTTTTTACAGGTCTCGTCGCCTGTGTCTTCATTGGACTTACAGGTAGTTGTCTACTTAACTATTCTTCAAAACTATGTATACATGTCATCCTATAATAAGTCTGTATTTTTCCTTACTTTAACCCAGTAAACATCACTATACCTACTTGGATCTCAGACAGTATGTCCCACTTCATTCAGTCTTTCTCTTTTTGTTCATAACATATAATTACATATATCGGTTAAACGAAAGAACATGTCGTCTTTGACTGTGTTGTAACATTTCGTTCATATAAGGTTATTTTTATTTTAAAAGACTCGTCATCGACGAAGTTACTTTATTAACACACTGGAAAGTTCTACTACTAAATCTTCCCGTGTAAATCTCCATATATGAGACCGTGTAAAATAAAATTTTAGAGTAATACAATACTCCCAGAAGGGAGTATCGAGTCAACCATTTCTTAGACGGACGTTACGTCCTCTGGGGTCAAACTAAGGACCTAGTCCTTCTAGGGGACCTCTTCCCTATCCGATGGGTGAGGTCATAAGAACCCGAAGGGACACCAAGTTGACCATTTCTTAGGTAAACGTTACTCCCTCTGGACTCAAGCTAGAGACCCAACCCTTCTAGGGGACCTCTTCCCTTTCCGATGGGTGAGGTCATAAGACCGGACCTCTTAGGGGTACCTGTCTCCTCGGTACCCCAGTGTTTCTCAGCCTGTGCTGACTCACTGAAAGTGAAAGTGTAATACTCTCCAGTGAAGTGTCTCACCAGTTTTTGTATCTAGACCTTCAGTGAACACCAGACGGAGGTTGTAAAGGGTCGGTACACTTGGACTTGTTCAATAAATCAGAGAGGTGTGGAGTGAAAAGGAATAGACGTTTTATTTTCATCATTGTGTGAGGACCACCATGACAAAACTCTCACTTTGTTCCTATTACATACGTTTTAGGAATTGAGATCCGGAGGTTCACTATCGATGAGTTAGTTACCATTGATAAAAAAGAAAAATAGAAATAAGGTAGCGTGTATCAGGACGTGCAGGAAAAGACGTCTACTGAAGTAATAAAATGGAGTAAACAATCTTTACTCCATTTGTGATGATGTGACAATGAAATAACTCTCCAGATTTGACCCCGTGTGACGTCATGGAACTCGACCTTTCGTCTCTACGGTGTCATTATTAATGATAAGTGTATACCATCTTTTCATCTCTCTTTAATGTGGATCTATCGTTTTGGTATAAGGACCCTTCTTTAATACTAAGTTTACCTTCCGATTACCTTATATTAGTTGAGATAAGAATCAACTTTTACATCACCACCAATGTAATTTATCGTCAGAGTATGAATCTCTTGATCGAATACCAACGGTCCCCTCTTCTTACTCCCTCTCTCTCTCTAACCTTAGTTGTACATGTGAAGCGTTATAAATTTTACCTATTGGTTGTCCCACCATGATATGTCGTGTCCCTTGAGACGAGTTACAATACACCGTCGGACCTACCCTCCCCTCAAACTCCCTCTTACCTATGTACATATGTATACCGACTCAGGGAAACGACAGGTGGACTTTGACAGTGTTGTGACAATTAACCGATATGAGGTCATATTTTGTTTTTAATTATCAACAGAGTTTACCCTTTTTATTCGTCAGAATAATAAGAATTAGAGAAGTAGGAATGTTCAGTAGTCTTCGGGCTTAGAGAATAGGGACAAGTACATTGTAGTCCGCGGGATTACCCTTGAGGTCCCAGAGTTTGGGACACGGGTTGTTACTTCCTTTTCAGTAGTGTGTTCCTTCTTGTCCTTACCTCGACTCGGTCCGTACAGAGTCCTTGTTCAAGAGATTGGTCACTGGTTCTCCTTAGGTTTTGTAGAAGTCCCCAACTCCATGAGAGGTCCTGTGGAAACCTAGTCCCCGTTCGTCTAGTTTCTTGGTTTCTCTCTACAGTCGAGAGAAGTGGAATGAAAGTTCGATCGAGACGGAGGGAAGAAATTATTATCGGAAGAACCCCCAGGAAATTATAAACGGTTTTTGAGAGTTTCACAATCCATATCGGTCTTGGATATTCCTTGGAAGAGAGGGGTTGTCCTTTATAAAGATCTGTGATTGAAGACCCTTTACTATTTCACGTATGTAACGTTTATATTTCCCAATATATTTATGAATTGTTAGCTTCGTAAAGATGATGAGACGGGTGTTTTTCGGTAATGGAGACAGAAATACTGTCTTCCAAATTACAGCGACTTAGAACGAGTTCACATTATAAGTGAACTTGTGTTTCCAGGTTAAAATATCACCGTTAAAAAATAGGGTTTAGTGTCAGTGTTGGATTAGGTTAAGTTCATAAGACTATGGTGTAGAAGGTACTTTATCGAAAAGAAGTCGGTATGAATGAAAGGTCGAGTGATGGAAGGGTGGAGGGGTCTCGGGTCGGATCACGAGCTGAGTCTCATGTATGTGTTATTTAATATTCACCTCTCTCCTTGTGAAGTTTTAGTATTGTCAAGAGGAATCCTTTCCACGGGATTTGTTCTCTTTCTTATCATTATTGACGGTATACACCGTCCGAGAGATTCATATAGTAGAAATTAGAAGTGATGGTGGAACGTTTTTTCCACTTTAATAATAAGTGAAATGTGTGTCCTTCAACTCTCGTCTAGTCGTCGATAGAACGGGTTCTTAAGTCTTAATAATTTACCGTCTCGACCCTATATTTGTCGGACGGACAGAGATATTAACCTTGAGAATTGGTGAACCCATTTATCGGAGATTGGATCCTTTAGGGGAGTTTCTCTAGGGTGTGGATGATACATTGTTAGCGGTTAAAGGGGGAGAGGAGAGTACCTAGGGATACTACGACGGAGAATCACAACGGTTCTTACGTCAGTTTCGAGGGTTACGGTGGGTCAGTACTGTGGGAGTAGACGAAGGAGAGACAAACGTCTCTACTCGTCTATTTTGGGTTCCGAATCAGAAGTGTAGGTAAGACCCGAAGGTCTCCAAAGTAAAGGGAAGGAAGACAACGGAATTCACGATATCCCGATTCGACTCGTTGTCACTCGACACACTGATCGTTGTGCGATAGTGGTTGTGGTGAAAGAACAGATTGTGGTTTGAGTGACAGGGGTCCTGTAGAAAACGTTTGTTAGAGGTCCTCGTACTTTTCTAGATGACACCTTGGTGTAAAAGATCTGTGAACACAAGATTTTAGTACCTCATATGTCGGTATTCTTTTCTTACTTTATAACGGTAAACGTCGTTGTTTATACTTGGATCTCTAATAGTATACCTGACTTCAGTCTTTCTCTTTCTGTTTATGGTATAGTGAATATATACCTTAGATTTTATAATATGTTTACTTACATAAATATTTTGTCTAAGTCTTTGTGTCTTTTGTTTGAATATCAATGGTTTCTCCATTTCCCCTCTCTCCCTATTTAATCCTCGAACCCTAATCGATAACATGGATTTTATCTATTAATTGTTCCTGGTTGGCATATATGTCCCTTAATGTAAGTTATAAGACATTATTTGGTATTACTTTATCTTATATATATATGTGTATGTATATATATATTTATGTGTGTATTTATGTGGACTGACTCACTGACTTGTTTTATATTTGTACATATATATTTACTTAGTGAAACAGCATGTAGTCTTTGGTTGTGTCGTAACGTTTAGTTGATAAGAAGTTATTCTTTTATATTTATTTTAGTTCTTCGTATCGTTTTATTTATTTTAATGGAAATTTTTAGTGTATATACACCGTTTTTATGTGTTACCCTTTTTCAGAGAAGTTGTTCACCACGACCCTTTTAACCAGTTGGTACACACTTTCTTACTTTGATCTTGTGAAAGATTGTGATATGTGTTTTTATTTGAGTTTTACCTAATTTTTAGATTTGTATTCTGGTCTTTGATATTTTGAGAATCTCCTTTTGTATCCGTCTTGTGAGCTACTGTATTTAGTGTCGTTCTAGGAGATACTGCTGAAGGGTCTCATTACCTTTATTTTTGTTTTACCCTGGATTAATTTGAATTTTCGAAAACGTGTTTGTTTCCTTTGATATTCGTTCCACTTTTCTCTCGCGAGTTTTACCCTCTTTTATTATCATTTGTTTTGTTGACTGTTTCTGAATTAGAGGTTTTATGTGTTGTCGAGTACGTCGAGTTATGGTCTTTTTACTTGTTGGGTTAGTTTTTCACCCGTTTTCTGGATTTGTTTGTAAAGAGGTTTCTTGTGTATGTATACCGATTATTTGTGTCCTTTTCTACGAGTTGTAGTGAGTAATAATCTCTTTACGTTTAGTTTTGGTGTTACTTCATGGTAGAGTACGACCAGTCTTCCGGTAGTAGTTTTTCAGATGTTTGTCAATTCACGACCTCTCCCACACCTCGTTTCCGTTGAGAGAATGTAACAACCACCCTTACGTTTGACCATGTCTGTGATATCTCTTGTCATACCTCCAAGGAATTTTTTGATTTTTATCTCGATGGTATACGGGGATGTTAGGGTGAGGACCTGCATGTGGGTTCCTTTGGTCTTGACTTTCTCTGTGTACATGGGGTCACAAGTGTCGTCGTGACAAATGTTGTCGATCCTGTACCTTCGTTGGATCTATAGGTAGCCGTCTACTTACCTATTCCTTCAACACCATGTATATGTGTTACCTTATAGTGACTCGCCATCTTTCCTTACGAAAACTCAGTCAAGATTTCTCCACCGACTTGGACCTCGGATAATATGTATTATTTCGTTCAGTCTTTGTCTGTTCATGACATATAATTGTGTATATATACCTTAAATCTTTCTGCCATGGTTGATAGGATGTACGTTTCGTGGTTTCCTCTGTGTCTACATTTCTTCTCTCGAACCTGAGTCGACCTCTACCGTTACCACCCTACTAAACTCTCTTACGGTAACTTTGTACATATAATGGTATACATTTTATCTACCGGTCAAGTTCAAGTTACGTACTTCGTCCCGTGAGTTTCGGTCACGAGAGCCTGTTGGGTCTCCCATCCCTCCCTCCACCCTCCCCCCAAATCCTACCCTCCTTGTGTATATATGGATACCGGTTGACTACAACTACATACCTTTTTTGGTAGTGTTATAACATTTCATTAATAGTAGGTTAATTTTATTTATTAAAAATTTATTTTTTATGTATCTTTTTTAGTATATATTACATTCATCGATATAACATTTTTAATATAGATTAATATATAAGTTTATTTTAATGGGAATATTAGTGGATGTTTCATGTGACAAATACTATAGCACATAAGTCAAGACGTTAGTCTTAAGAATCGTCTAAATTAAAACTCTTAGTAATTAAATCCTTCTTTCAGTTCTACGTCTACGGATGTATAAGGTTAGTAAGACGGATAGTCTTCCTCTTTTACAAAGACCGACGAACATCCTATATGAGGTGAGAAAAATTCCACATTGTACTATTTTCAACTCACACGATAACACTGTGGAATGAGATTCTATCAAAGAATTCAGTCTCTCGTTTAACCCAGGAACTCATCGGTGTCACAGTAGGTTAAAGGACGAGTCTTTCTTGTTTACTCAGGTCCCTATTTGTGTTGAGTTAAAGAGTTTGACTCTAGGGGCAATATAATCCTTCCTTTCTACTCTTTTGGTTAAGTCCTCTTTTAATTGGGGGTTGAGGAACGGAGACAGAACATACCGACAAAGACAAAGGAAAGAGGTGAATGAAAAAAGTACGGAAAGATATACACATCAAAAAAAGGGTATTGATAAAGAACCTGTGGAAATATTTCGTGAATCAGGACAAGAGTCAATGATACATTTGAAGATGTAAAGGGATGTACAAAAGAAAAGACACCTTCAAAGAACAAACAAAGGAAGAAGTAAATGAGTATCGGTCAGTCTTGAAATTTCCTCGTTGTAGTGTGAAACCAGAAGACTGTGAGACGGGGTAAAAGTCTAAGTGTAGAGGGTTGAGGAAAATAACTGGTTCCAATACTGACACCGTCTCTACGGTAGACCAATTTAAGACTTAACACATACTTTTCCTCTTTCTGACTCTACTGGGTCGTGTCGGTTGTCTAGACCTTTTTGTACGACACAGACGTCGGGTTCCGAGTGTCTACGGGTTGTCGTAGGGTACTCCGTCGACCGGGACGAGAAGATAGACATTCACTCTACTACAAGTTAGACAACGAAAGTAAAAGATTAAGGGTTTTCAAAAGTACTTTACAAGTGGTGTCAGGAGAAATATTCTCTTCAGTAAAAGCCTCCTTGTATTTTCCTCTGGCCGAGTGTGACCATTTCCCGGTTCTGTTTTTATCTCGTTTCAAGAAGAGGTCTACCCATTCCTCTTGGTCTTTGAGAGTCCGATCTTCAATTGAACCAGTCCTTCAGTTTCAGACCTTTTTCGTTTTCGACATTTCGAGACTAATTTTAAGGGTAGAGACCAATATAAATATACGGGTAAGTCCACGAGTATTTCCTTCCCGTAAAAATAATTCTCGTGACATCCAGTGAAACTTATGTAAGGGGACATGAAAAGAAACGAGGAAAGAGGTAGAAAAATATTACTATATTTAATTTTCCGTCTCCGTAGTCCACTATTACTACCTAAAAGAGGTGATAAACCGAACACGGTGTTGTTTGGAATTATAATAAAATCACTACACTCAATAAACTAGATCTTCCTAGACGGACAAGTTATGTCAGTCTTCATCACGAGTCCTTAATCGACCGAACTAGACCCCGTTAGTTATCTAACTGTTTGATCCGAAAAAATTCAGATTCTGGATAAAATATCCTTATACTTCGAACACCACAAGTCTGCTCTTTCCCTGGACTTCTGACACGGTTTCCAAAGTGTCGACTTTCGTAAGTGTCCTGCGAAAATATAGGAACTTCTCCAAGAGTATCCGAGACTTGGTCGGTTTCCGTCCTCCCTCCCCCGTGATTCTTCTGTATCGGCAAGGAGACTTTATTAATACCTGTCCAAATTTTTATGTGTTTGTATCGGAACTTATAGACCCCTCCCCTTTTTTCCATAAAACAAACTTACTAGGACACTAACAACGTTGAAGTTTGTTACGAGGACATTGATAAAACATCTGTGCTACACTGTTCGTTTTATTCACTCATTTTCTACTTTTTGGTACCTTTCCTCATTATAACTATGGTAAAGGGGTCAGAGTCCGTCTCAAAAGTACCGGATTGAGTATAGGGACACAGTCTTCAACCTTTTCAAGAAATTCAAGTTTCCTTCGACCGGGACTCTGACGTATCTGGGAGGACTGTTTAGTAGGATAATACACTAAGGTCGACCACCGTCTACCCAACCTTCCCCTCATAATTCTCCCTCTCCGCAAACCCTACATCTAAACATTCCCAAAGGCGGAAGAGTCTTTCTACAACGGTAATCGGAGTAATAGTCAGTGACCTTTGACGAATTTGTGGGAAGGGGGTGACTTTCGATTGTATCTTACAGTCTGAGAAGTCAGTAGTTTCGGATGTCCCCCAGAACGTGACCTTTTCGCCCGACGAAAAAGTTTCTTTTTTTTTTATAAAGAAGACACCCGAGGAAGTGATAATAGTACCTGAAAGGGTAGTCCCACTACAAATAACGAAGGGAGGAGAGGGTCCGAAAAATTTACAGGGGATAACTTTTCTGTCTTGGAGTGCGTCACTTAAAACTAATCTTCAAGCATAGTAGAGAGAAGATTATACTTCGATCACAAGTTTCCCATGACCTTACCTCCGGACATTAAAAATCGACCTCGTGAGATTATAAAGTTTGTTTCCTATACTATTTACTGTTTTGTCCGTTCTTTAATGAGCTAATTTTACTGTCATACTCGATAAAGGGACCTCTTGTATACTGACCGGGAGGTTGACTACGGAGACATAGATGTCTCCCACTTTAGTTTGGAGAGGTTCGTTAGACGACGTTCCGGTCACGGTCTCTTCCCTCAATCTCCTCCTTTGAGTGAGTCTCGGCCCCTCCTCGTCCGTGTCGTCTTCCTCCCTGTGACTAATGTGAGGTTTAGTTACACAATACGACTGTCCCGAGACGTCATCCTTTTCGATCGTTGGTTTAACGTAGAGGACTCGGGACGGGCAGTCATCCACAATGATAAGTATGTACGTTTAGATGTTCGTGACTCGTCTCTAATTTTCCCTCTCCGTCCGTCTTCTGTCGTTCTCCTTTTTCTGAAGTCGAGTCCGACGTCTAGTCTCACCGTTCGTAATAGTATTTGTATTTTTGACTTTAAGAGGGAGTAAGGTCAAGTGTCCACGAAACGAAATTCCCACCCCACCCCCCTTCATTTGGTGTCTAGGAAAATACAGTCCCTTTTTTTTTTTGACGGATTTAAGACTAAATAGTGACTTGTCGACAAGAAAGTTCAAGACCGATTCGGGGAAGTTAGAGACAGAACTAATCGGATTAATACGTAGATGGCTTTTAGATTACGGTTGGAACTTAAATCATGTAGTGATGGGTGTCGTTATAGGAGTAAATAGACTCGGGTACCTAGGGTAGGACGTTCACGGACCCCTTGTACAGACTCTCATTTATAAAGATTCCCGTACACACTATAAGTCTTATTAATGAGTCTACGGGTCCATTGTATGTCGTCTCTAGAACGCGAAGAGATAGGGGTACTCATCTGAGTACAACCGTATCCTAAAAAGGTACTACTTCAATCACGAACAAGAGGATCCTACGAAGGGACTCCACCTTTCTGACTGAAAAGTAATACTAATGCGTGTATGTCGTAGTGACATCTGGTCGAATAGTCGATTACCCCTGTTACACTTCTAGGTGTCTGTTGCAGATTTCTCGTAGAAAGGATGGGGTCCCTTCGGTGACTATTCGGTCCTTGTCCCGGACCCGTACTTTTGGGGTTCTCAGTGATCTTTATGGTCCTACTTTTTGTATGGTGGTCGGACCTAATTGACTTCCCGGTAATGGTTAAGGGTCGGGATTACGAGTTATCCCTACGCAGTTTGACGGTCTAAACACGATAGGTCTGTGTCGGTTCGAGACCAAAGGGGACCTTGCTTTTGTCCGGGGTATACCCCAGGTTCAATGTACATCCTATTTGTAGAGGGGAAGGGTAAACCTTTTTTCGTGACGAAATCTGAGGGGATCGTCGAGTCTGTAATTTCTCAGACGGACGTTATACCCTCTGTGTCCAAGTTAAGGACCCAGTCCTTCTACGGGACCTTTTCCCTTACCATTGGTTGAGGTCGTAAGAACGGACCTCTTAGGGTACTTGACTCCTCGGACCGTCCGATATCAGGTACCCCAGTGTTTCTCAGTCTGTACTGACTCACTCATTGTGATTGTAGAGAAATCAGTTCAGCACAGTTTCTCCCGGCAAAGTCATCCTTTAGAAAAAATCTAAAACTCCATAAAACTTTACGACTAATTATCGGGAAATGTAAATGTGTAACGAAAGTATGTGTGACTAAATAAATAGAGTAGGATGGTAGGTCTTTAGGAGGGTAGGTCTTTAGATAACGGTACTGATTAAGTGGTGGGTATTTTATAAGAGATATTATTAGTGATAGAAGACGAACCAAAATTTTACACGATTAATAAAAACGGTCCCTACAATTTCGTAGGTTTCACGATAGTCTAGAGAGAAATTTCGACTCTTTTCTCTAAGGTTTATCGACCTCCTTTTGAGAGTACAAGGGTTTCAAGTTTTAATCAGAAACTATTTTTGGTCTAAACTATGAAGTCCCCTCCCCTAGTAAAGAAAATTCATTTTCTTCTAAGTTTAGTGTCTCCTTTGTTTCGTCCTAGAAGAGAGTAGGTTGAAGTAGAGTATAAAGGTTAGTGTATGTAGAGGGGTGCAGTCAAGACCTCTTCTCATCTGGTGTGGTAACTATCATTTTCGTCTCCGTAAAAAAATTTCTTCTTTCAAACTCTTTTCAGTACTCCTTTCCTCCTAGATTTAATCCTAGGAATATAATTTCGTCCCTTATTTACTTTTAGGGTGTGGGTTTGTAAGAAATACTTACTTTATGTAGTTTGAACAGAGAGAGATGAGTTGACTTTTATTTTAAGTGGTAGTAGATTTTGAACTTCTCACTTAGGAGTTTAAATTGAAATCTTTCCAACCAAAGAGAAGACTAGACAAAGGTACTTTTTTAGTAAATGACTGACGGGTAGTAAGAAGAATAACTGTACAAGATACTACCACTGTCGGAAAGACCTAACTACAATCTCTGTAATAGTAGAAGTCTCCCTTTGTCAACACTTGTTAAATTCATAGGGTAAAACGTGTGTAGAATTTTCAGTGACACTTACAAAAGTTTATTTTCTTAAAGTTTAGTTTAAAAAACTATAAGAAAGGAAACCACCTCTAATTAAGGGGAAGGAACACACACCTAGTTCACTGAGAGAAAATTATTTAACACCGTCTCTACTATCTCGTACTGGATCCTCCCAGTCAGTACTTTATGTGAATCTGAAGGGACAACGAGAGAGACAACCCGGTGAATGAGACGCCTTTGGTCGACGGTACAACACTCCCGTGAGTCGGTAAGGGTATCTCTCCAGATGTACCACTCCTTGATTTCGAAGGAAGGCTGTTCAATGCGTTTAGACAGCACGTTCACTCAGTCGGTGAAATCTTCATCGAGGAAGTCGAAGTAAGTTCGAAAGTGCCCGACACTCAGACCGGTGTAGAACTGGGATTAGAGTTCTCCCTGGTATTCGTCTTGGTGGGTCGTTTCAGGGAGGACCTAAGGACTTGGTGTCTTTGACACACCTTATTATTCACAAACGACAAAATACGGTGTTTCAAAACCCCGTCAAATAATATACTGTTGTCTATTGATTGTGTCAGTGGTAATAGTTATTTTTAAATATCCCGTGGATGGGACATACTCTGTATACGCCCACCGGGTTCATATGCACACATATCGAAGGAAAGACTTCTCCGATACGAAAAAGAAGTCACTTTAGGGGGTTAGAACCCTCTTTCAAAACTTTGTCCGCAGATCTCTGAGGTGAGTTGGGCAAATCTCTTTGTCCCAAGGGGGTGGATGAGAAAAGAAGTCAGATCTTTCCTAAAACAGTGAATTTTTGTTCAGAACGACAATAGTACTCACGGAAGTCTTAGACTGTGACGTGGTATAAATACAAAACAGGATAAACAACAGAAGGTTCACGTCGACTCTGTGTCGTTGTAAAAGTTTATTGTCCGTTTCTTTTGTTTAAGAACCTTCTCTCGACAGTGGGTCAAAAATGACCGTCGTGTTTTGACTCCGAAATCGATTGTCCTGTATGTATTTATAGGGACGACGGACGGATAAGACTTACGATACAGAGGGACCGAACAGTAATTGTTGTGTCTAGTTGTGAGATCTAAGGACTCATCCCTCCCCTGTGGTTACGGTTGTCTTACAGTTACGGGTACCTACCGTGTCTACTAGTCCGTTGATAAGCCTTTTCGAAAAGAGTCCTTGATTGAGAGTCCGTCACTTGTCATGTCCGAGAAAGTATACTAAATGAAAAATACTGACAAAGGTAAAATGCTTCCGGACTCTTTACAGACGGACGGAGAGTTGTTTATCAAGAAGAGGAAGACGTGAACTAGAGACTTTCTGAGATGTCCGGTCCGGTCCTCTGACAGGTCCTCTCACCCGGTAAGGGTTGGGTTGGTCTCGGAGGGAGGTGTAGTGGTCGGTCATGTCAATACCCAGTTCCTGGACTCCCGAACCCGAGGTCAGAACCATGGTTGGTTGAGGACCCCACTCTGTCGGGGGAACTACAAAAGGCACGGACCTGTAACCGAAAAGTCTTAAATTTTGATTTTCCTTCCTTCGATCCTTCAACCTTCCCTCCCTCCCTTTATCTATTGTTTCTCTAGGTTTCCTGAGGTCGAAAGACACGGCGAGAATAAATCAAGGTTCGTTTACGGTAAGTCTCCCAGTGTACATAGTCACGAGTTGTGTAAACCGATTTTCCTCTTCGTCATATTAAGTCGGAATCTGTCGGACCTAAACTTAGGACCGGATTGGTGAAGAACCCAAACACTGGGAGTCGTTCATTCGAAGTCCAAGAGTCGATGTTTTACCCCACTGTCTGGACAGGGGTATCGAGTTCGTGTATTCCTCTAAATTTACTCCGACATGTCCATTTCGTGATTCGTTGTAGACCGAACATCGGACACAAGTTCTCTACAACAATAAGTCAACGAGTCAGTACAGGATGAGGAACGTTGGGGTACCTGACGTCGTGTGGTCCGAGGGGCAGGAAGTGACGGAGGGTCTCGAACACGTTTGAGTACAGGTAACTCAACCACTATGATAGGTTAGTAGAGTACGAGACAGCAGGGGAAGAGGAGGACGGGAGTAAGGAAGGGTCTTAGTTCTATAAAAGGTTACTCAGTCGAGAAGCGTAGTCCACCGGTTTCATACCCTCGAAGTCGAAATCGTAGTCAGGAAGGTTACTTATAACTCCCAACCAAAGTAAATCCTAACTGATCAAACTAGAGGAACAACGGGTTCCCTGTGAATTGTCAGAAGAGGTCCTAGTGTCAAACTTTCGGAGTCAATAATTCCGTGAGTCGGAAGAAATACCAGGTTGAGAGTGTAGTCATGTAATGATGACCTTTTTGGTATTGAAACTAATCCGCCCGTAAACAGTCGTTTTACTACACAGACGAAAAATTATGACAGATCCGTTGAGTGAGGTCACAAGAACGGATCTCTTAGGGTCCCTGCCGCCTCGGACCACCTGACGACAGATACCCCAGCGTGTCTCAGCCTGTGCTGACTTCGTTGAATCGTCGCTGTCGTCGTCGTCCAATCAGTATTTTAAAAGAAGGTTCTTCGTTCGTAGAAAATTAAAGTACCGACGTCAGTGGTAGGTGTCATTAAAACCTCGGGTTCTTTTATTTCAGAGAGTGACAAAGGTAACGAAGGGGTAGATAAACGGTACTTCACTCTCCCCGGTCTATGGTACTAGGATCAAAAAACTTACGACTCAAAATTCTGTCGAAAAAGTGAGAGGAGAAACTAGAAGTAGTTCTCCGAGAAATCAAGAAGAAGAGAAAGACGTAATCCCACGACAGTAGATGTATAGACTCCAATAAGTATTAAGAGGACCGTTAGAACTAAGGTCGAACTCGAAGTAAGTCGGTCCGTAAAACATACTACATGAGACATATATGCAATTTATTTGTCCCACTGTTATATGTCGGAACTGTATGAGGAAAGGGTTAAACCTTGGTCAAGTAACAAGGTACAGGTCAAGATTGACACCGGAGAACTGGACGTATGTCCGAAGAGTCCCCCGTCCAGTCCACCAGACCATAAGGGTAGAGAAATTCTTAAAAGGTGTCAAACAACACTAGGTGGGTCAGTTTCCGAAATCGTATCAGTTACTTCGTCTTCATCTACAAAAAGACCTTAAGGGGCCGAAGGAACCACTGAGTCTACCATTTCTTAGACGGTTGTTACACCCTCTAGACCCAAAGTAGGGACCAACCCTTCTAGGGGACCTCTTCCCTTGTCATTGGGTGAGGTCATAGAACGGATCTCTTAAGGTACCTGTCTCCTCGGACCCTCCGATGTCAGGTATCCCAGTGTTTCTTAACCTGTACTGACTCGAAAGTGAACGAAAAAGATACTGCGTTGCCTACAACCGTTAAACTAGAGACCAAGGAGACGGAAAAGATTCAGGTCGAACAAGTAGACCTTCAAGATACAAGTGTATGACGACTTCGGATCGAACTTTCTAAAACTCGTAATGAAATGAACGTACACTTTACTCCTGTTAACAAGTCATCATACTTGTAAGAATCCGTAACGGAAAGAAACCTTAACCTTACTTGTGACTGGAAAAGGTCAGGACACCGGTGACGACTCAAAAGGTTTAAACGACGGTATAACTTACGTCGTCAAATTGTCGTAGTAGTAAATCCTAAACTTTATCGAGTTGACCTTAAGGTAGTGGAGGTGTTGAAACATATATTATTACGAAGGATTCCGAGTGAACTGAAATGTGAGGTCCTACAGACCGAGATCCACTCACTAGTATGGTAGTACTAATAGACCCAACACTTCTAGAAAAAACATGTCAAGAAGACACATAAGAACGGTGGAGAATTATAGAAGACGAAGACGAAGATCCAGGTATGGTAAAGACAAGAAATAAGACGGGTGGAAACGTACTTTATAGGGGAACCATAGAGATTAAAAGAACTTCTCTGGAGATCAGAAAGGGAAAGATAACAAAATGAGTTAAAGAAACGCAAAGGAGATAAAGAAACGTACAAGTTCTCTCCACTCGACGATCATAAACATGACATTCACGTACTAACGTACTGGTCATCTTCGATACAAAGAGTCAATCAGGAGACCATATTTCTTGTTGGTAAGTCCCTGAAGGGACCACCACGTCGCCAACGCTGAAGTGGAAGGCTACGTCCCCCACATCCAAGTTAATGACCAACCTTCGATCCTAGGATGTACGGCGTTCCGGTTTTTTGGTTTTATATTTTGTCTTTGTTACAACATCACTTAAGTTACCCCTGAAATTTATACTAATTGTAGTTTTCTTTTTTTTTTGTAAGATAATTTTTTTTTGTTGTTGTTGTTGGTAGGTAGACTCCTGATCCCACACATAGAGGGTCGAAAGGACGAATGGACTAAACGTAATGGGATTTTAGTAGATCTTCTCGTTAGTTTGTCGAAACGACTTGTTGTTGCTGAACAGATTTCCCCAGACCCAATTTCATCTAGTGTTAATCTCCCTCGAAACCCGTACCTTCTGTATATCGATTATAGGAAGGTCCACTCATCTGTGGACCTACCTTTACTCTATTACGGAAGTCGAGGCCAGGATTTCGTCCACTCCAGTCGTGTTTCTTGTCATTGTGGAAGAGAAAGGGTTTGTGCAATATTCCTTATTCGAAAGGTTTGATACCTGTCGAGAAACTCTACGTGTCGGAGGTCCTTGTAGTCGACACCTCCATGGGACCCGTTGGTCCGACCAAACCTAAGGGTATGAGTCCTTGTCGATCTCGGTGTCGGATAGGGGTCTGGTGGACTGGGGGTGTGTTTGTGAAGGTATACGTGACCTTCCTCGGTCACCCCTTTGACTCCGTCCTCTTACCGGTGTGGTCTCATCCTTAGTGATACCAAAGGGAATCGGGGAGTTGTAAGAAGGGACGGTTTCGGAGGGACGGTTTTGGTGAAGATAAAAAACTCCTACGGGCAATTAAAAAATTTTTAAACTTACCCTTTAAATAACAAGTCAGTGAGTCAATACAGGTTGAGAAACACTGGGGTGTCTGTCGTCGTACGGTCCGAGGGGTCAGGAAGTGATAGACGGTCTCAAACGAGTTTGAGTACAGGTAACTCAACTACTACCCTTTGATCACAAATATGTTTCGTCTAATCCATCAACCTGGACCAACGACCTCGTAGGTTCTCCGAATACTCTCAGACTTCAAAGAAACAATCCTTGTTTTTAAACATTGAGACGTTTATCTCGAGAGAACCATATACTCATACTGCTCTTCATTGGGTTTTATCGACCATAGTCTAGGAGAAAGGACTCTCATTCAAAATTCCCTCACCCATCTTTCCCTTCACCCGATTTCTGTTTCCACCCTTCACCGACCGGTCCTCCATCCAGTAGTACTCCCAGAAGAGATATTTTGTCTTCAGTTTCACCCTACTTGTGTAATCTTTACATCGTCCCCTTTACGGATAGTCTTTTACTCCGTTGGTTTCCTGAACCTCTCGGAGTCTCGTGTCACGTCTACACTCGGACTCCCTTCCTCACTTCCTTCCTGTCCTCTGACCTATCTTCGTGGACTGCAACCGTAATGGGATATTAGTAGATCGCATCGTTAGTGTGACCTGGTATTCCTTCCGACTCGTGGCTCTTGACTACGAAAGTTTGACACTACGACCTCTTCTGAGAACTCTCAGTGAACTTGACGTTCCTCTAGTTTGGTCAGGTAGGATTTACTTTAGTTGGGACTTATAAGTAACCTTCCTGACTACGACTTCGACTTCGAGGTTATGAAACCGGTGGACTACGTTTCTCGGCTGAATAACTCTTTCTGAAACTACGACCCTTTCTAACTCCCTTCCTCTTCCCCTGTTGTCTCCTACTCTGCCAATTTATCGTAGTGACTGAGTTACCTGTACTTATCTCGTTTGACATGCTCCATCACCTCCTGTCTCCTCGGACCAAACGATGTCAGGTACCCCAGTGTTTCTCAGTCTGTTTTGAGTCGCTGACTTGTTGTTGTTAGACTGTTACGTCATGACTGAAGTCGTTCCGGTAGTCCCTCAGGGACTCGGTTTCAACGGGTAGTCTCTTCAGAGTGTAAGGGGTCTTTGTCAGGGACGGAGTACGACAGTAACCAACTTTTGTCGACTCGTCCTTGTACCGGAACCATCTTCTATTATTTGTTATGACAAGATACCTGAACTTTCAACGATTCTGTCATCTAGATGTCACAAAAGTTGTGTGTACGTATCTTTACTACTAAAACACTCCGCTGTCTCCACAATTATTTATAATAACGTATTAGTAAAGAGTTGCATATACACATGGTTTAGTAGTGTAACATATAGAATTTAATGTGTTACAGCATATAGTTAATATAAAGTTATGTGCACTCCCCTTTCATTATTATTTACAATTTTAAAAAATTTTCTTTAAACCCTACCCAAAGTCTTGTGTCGTCGACCCGGGAGGCAGTTGACACGAAGGACGTCAGTCCTTTGTACAGTCACCCCCTGGATTGTATGTGTAGGGCCCCACTGGTGTTCTTCCCTCCAACCCTCTATTATCTGATCTTAACAGAGGACACTACGATCTTGGTCGGGACGGACGTAGTCGTACTCTGTCTCTTCAACAATCGTAGGCAGTAGTCAAGTGTTTCTCAGTGCTGAATGAGAACTACGGTGGTACTCCTGTGTTGTCCGGTTAGAAGGAGTTGGGAATCGACAAAACACAAACCAAATACAGAACCTTAAGGGTGAGTCTCGGGGATCTCCTACACTAGCTCTTCTACTCTCTAAGACACGTCCTTCGGGGACAAGAGAGGAAATATGGGAGAGGGGACCTCGTTGTAAGTCGAAACCCACCTCTTTTTCTCTTACCAGTGACTCCGACAGTATAGCCCATCTAGTTCTAATTTCACCCCTTTGAAGGGACCACCGGGTCACCAATTCTGAAACTGAAGACTACGTCCCCCATGTCCAGGGTAGGAACCAACCCCTCGATTCTAGGGTATACGGAATACCGGTTTTTTGGTTTTGTCTTTTGTCTTGGTTATAACGTTGTTTAATTTATTTCTGAAATTTTTACCAGGTGTAACCCTGAAGGGACCACCAAGTCCCCAATTATTAGGTAGACGGTTACGTCCCCTGTGTCTAAATTAGGGGCCAGGTACGGTGTCCCGTTGATTCGGGGACTCGGGGTCGCCGACTCGGACACGCGATCTCAGGTACGCGACGTCGACGACTCGGACACGCGATGTCGGGGACTCGGGGTTGACGACTCGGACACACGGACCTCGGGTACGCGGCGTCGACGACTCGGACACACGGACCTCGGGTACGCGGCGTCGACGACTCGGGCACACGGACCTCGGGTACGCGGCGTCGACGACTCGGACACACGGACCTCGGGTACGCGGCGTCGACGACTCGGACACACGGACCTCGGGTACGCGGCGTCGACGACTCGGACACACGGACCTCGGGTACGCGGCGTCGACGACTCGGACACACGGACCTCGGGTACGCGGCGTCGACGACTCGGACACACGGACCTCGGGTACGCGGCGTCGACGACTCGGACACACGGACCTCGGGTACGCGGCGTCGACGACTCGGACACACGGACCTCAGGTACGCGACGTCGACGACTCGGACACGCGATCGCGGGGACTCGGGGTTGACGACTCGGACACGCGATGTCGGGTACGCGGCGTCGACGACTTCGGAGACACAGACCTCGGACACGAGACGTTGTCCTCTGCGATCTCTTTGGACGCGGGACGTTGATCTCTTTCGGGGGTGTGGAGTCTTTTCTGGAGTGTGCCGGCTTTTGTTTTATGAAATTAACTTAAAAAAAAATTACCAGGTGTAGTTTTTTCTTTTTTTTTTAGAATTTTTTTTTTTGAAATTTTCCTGTTCCCCCATGTTGGTCCCTACCCTTTCCCTCTCCCACTTAGACCCTTCGGTTCTTGTTCAAAAAAGAAAAAGTATTAGAACGGACCATAGATGGATCTGTACCCTGTCCTCCCTTACTGTAATAGGTACCATCGTAAGTGGATCTAAAGTGAAAGGTTTCTCGTTACCAAGAGAACTTAAAGAGGACCGAGAGTTGGGGAGTCCCATGTTTCCCACTTTCTCCCAGACAGAAGGAAGCTGGTCAGTAGTTAACTCGGAATAAACGGTCCTTTTCCCCCCCGGGTCGAGAAAGACTGTTTCAACTGGTTCTTTCGATAAATGACCGTTTATTGACAAAAGTCGAGGGATTTTGGGTGGTGTTCCGAGGTGTCATGGACCATTCTTACATGAACTAAGTTCTCCACGTTATTGTCTTAGTTTTCTCTCCATTTCATCCGTCAGGATGTCCTGAGTGACACTACTTCTTGTATAGACGTCCAGAATAAAGTAAAATTTTGTAGGAACTTCTTTAAACGATACACGAGATATTACCAAGATTTAATATAAATATTGGTAATAAAGATATAAAGTAATGTCCTTTATATCAGTATTTAACATAGGTCTAATATGCATATACAAAATTGTAAGTCTCCTAACTACACCGTTCTCTCCGTTTTTTTTTTCTTCTTCTTCTTCTTGTTCGTTTATATATATATTTGATCTATTGGTTACTCCTGGATGAGATATCGTGTCCCTCGATATAAGTTATAGAATATTATTGGATATTACCTTCTCTTTCATTTTTTTTCTTACACATACATATATTGACTTAGAGCAACGACTTGTAGACTTTGATTTTGTAACATCTAGACGATATAAAGTCATTTTTTTTTAAAAAAATTATTTTTAATGTAATTTTTTCTTGTGTATTGAGATGGACTCACTTAATTTATTTTATTAATTTTGTTATAAGAGGGTTTGTCTTTTCCTTTTACCTTCCCTGAATTAACACGATAAAAACATAATTAAAAAATAAAATTTCCATTCTAAAATGTGTATTATCTCTCTATCTGTAATATGTATTTATATCATTAAAGAAGAAATTGGTATGTATTCTTAAACGGACCCAATAAAAAAGAAGTATGAGATATCTCAACATGAACCAAACGTAAATAAGGACTCTGGGTTCTCTCTGTGGTGTCACTGACGTCTTTAATAAATAGAGTACATAAACAATCCAAACTTATAAGTAGATAAGAACTTATCGTCTGACTAACACTGTAACTTTAGAACGTATTGAAAAAAATTTTTACGACGAATTATTGATTCGAATTACACGTAAGTTTTGTCGGAGACTCGTCGGTATCAAGGAAGTCAGGATGACTCGAAGGGTGAGGTCACATTCAGTTCACTGTCGTAATCGGGAGATGGAGAACCGGGTAAACACAATTCGAATCTGATTTGAGAAAGAGCCCGACCCCTTGTCTAGTTGACCCGGTAAAGAGTGGAGAGTTTGATTTGACCGTACTTTTGTCCTTTTTCTTAAATACTCTACGGATAACACATGGATCGTAACGCGACCTAATCACCAAAAATTGGAGAAAAAGTAATGAAAAAGCAATGATAAGGGGGATTCCTTGTAAAAAAGTCACTATTTCTTAGACGGAAGTTACGTCCTCTACTCCAAAGGTAGGAACCCATCCCTTCTAGGGACGTCTTTCTTTACCGTTGGATGAGGTCATAAGAACGGAACCTTTAGGGTGGTTGTTTTCTCGGACCGTCCGATGTCGGGTATCCCAACGTTTCTCAACCTGTACTGAATCACTGATTTGTTGTTGTTCGTCGGAAAAATCTGTAAAATAAAGATTAGTGAGGGAGGGGGTAAAATACAAATTATGGTGCTTATATGAGACATAGACAAATATATGGCGTACTTATAGACGTGAAATATGTTCTTCACATTTTGTAAAAACAGGGGATTATTAGTCAAAAATGAGGAAATCCCCCTCCCACTATAATGAGGGTGTCTCTTTCTATATGATTTACGAGGTGTATTCGGTAAATTAACTAAACTCAGTCGTGTCACAGAATTAAACCTCTTCCGTTACCGTGGGATGAGGTCATGAGAACGGACCTTTTAGGGTACCTACTTCCTCGGACCACCCGACGTCAAGTACCCCAGTGATTCTCAGCCTGTGCTGACTAGCTAAAGTGAAAGTGAAAAGTGAAAGTACGTAACCTGTTCCTTTACCGTTGGGTGAGGTCACAAGAACGGACTTCTTAGGATCCCTTCCCCCTCGGACCACCCGACGGCAGATACCCCAGTGTGTCTCAGCCTGTACTGACTTCGCTGAATCGTCGTCGTCGTCGTCACAGTATTAATTTCATATTTAGACTCGGTCTGACGGACCTAAGTTTAGACTCGTAATAGATCTCCATACTAAGACCTGTTAATTGAAGTTACACGGAGTCAAAGGAGTAGATATTTTACCCTTATTATTATCGTACATTAATTCTTTTAGTGACACGTCCAATTAAATCAATTATATTGATAAGTCACAAATTTTATCACGGATCGTTTATCATACGTGATATGTTCACCGATAAAAAAAATTGTTTAGCTTCTTGGGACATGGTGGTCATAATATTCATAACATTTCGGATAAAATTGTTTCTCCTTTGTATGGAAGTCTCTTTTTATCTTATTGACCGGAGTCAGGTGTGTCGACCATTTTCGTTTCGACCCTGATTTTATTTCGGGTCCAGAAGTTCTGTGGTTTTATCCGTAAAAGACAGAGATAGAAGAGGTAATATCTCATCTGAGGGATTAGTGGTCAAAGTGGAAGACGTTAACGTCAATAAGTACCGGTCGGTGTCAGACTTTTATAATTTACCTTTTAAACTCTTTATTAAGTATTCAAAATTTAATATACGGAAAGACTTATCGTACTACTTTGGAGTTCGGTAATGAGAGGAAGGACGGGACCTGTACTTAGTAGGGAAATAGGTCGCCTAGGGAGACTCGGGGGTTGGGGACAATCAGTGAATCATCGACGGAACCAATAGTCTATTGATGATTCCTAGTCCTGTAGTGTCACGAACACAATAATAAAATGAATTATTACCGGGGTTTTGTGTACTCATCACTACGACCGCTAAACTTATACGGTTTCTCTTCGACACTTCACGAATGAAATTGACTTTTCCATTTTCAAGAGTTGTATAAAGAAAAATTTTTCCCCCTTTTTTAGTCTACCCAAACAAAAAAGGAAAAAACGTAAAACATATTTCGATGGTCCTATAAGAACGTGTATCTAAAAAGATATTTGGAAAGAAACAAAAGTGTCTTATTCAAGTATCTTCACGTTAATGTCTCAGTTTCATCTACTTACAAAAGTTCCGAGAACTTGTAGCACAGTTTAATGGGTTATTTTTCTATTACGGTGGTCGTCATGTGTTTTCGGGGATATACAGAGTCAAAACAGTACACATTCTACCCCTATTATTATCTCATGTATTATTTCAGTGACACGACCGATTTAATTATATTCATTAACAAATTTTATTACAGATGGGAGAACAGTGGGTGTAAGAACAGTCCAAAAATTTGTAAGTGGTTAAACGTTTCAATTTTTATTACATAAAGACGAAACTAAAGATAAAGAAACTGACAATAACCCCAACTGTAGAGGTATATATAAAGAAGAAAACACTTCACAAACAAGTACAAGAAACGACTATTTTGACCTTGAAAGAATTTTTAGGGAGATTATTACTGGAAACCCGAGGGGACTGCCGAGTCACCATTGGGCGGACGGTCACGTCCTCTGTGCTCTCTGCACCCACCCAAGCTAGGGACCCAACCCTTCTAGAGAATCTCTTCTTTTACCGTTAGGTCAGGTCACGAGAACGGACCCTTTAGGGTACCTGTCTCCTCAGACCGTCCGATGTCAGGTATCCCAACGTTTTATCAACCTATGTTGAGTCGTTGCTTGATCGTTGTTTATTACAGGAAACACAAGATAGGATCGATTACTAAGAATTTCGGCGACCTGTAAAAATACTTGGTAAAAAACTCCGAGTTTTTAATTTTGTCCAGGATTAAAAAGTAATGAGTCGAAAACGAAATATCGTTAACAGTGAATGAAAGGACGTCCCGGACCCCCAACCCCCACCCCCCTCGCCCCTGCCCCTTTGATCGTCTCCAACTAAAAAAAATTACGGAAAGTCGGAATTGGTGTGGATTTAGCCGGATCTAAGATAGTACTCTGCGGAGTAGTGCAGTAACTTGCCTTTCTTGTCTTGCCTTTATCATTTTTCGTAGTATGTTTTCTTGTTTAGTACGAGAGCTCTAAGGGTGTGTTGGTCTGCGCGTTACAAAGAAACGACACTAGGTGGACCGTGGGTTATGGGACCCTCTTGAAGACTGTCTTACATGAGCTTCCTGTCTAGGTTCCGGAGAGGAGTCCTGAGGTTTGAATCCTAGACCTTACTATCCGGGATCTTAGACGAATAAAGTGTTCGAAGAACCCACTAAAAGACTCTTAGCGTCACGGTCTCCTACAGAACAAACGGTTTAGTGCACCAAATATTAGACAGAATGTTTCTTATTGATTTGGTTTCCGTCTTTCGGAGACAGTAGTGATACCATCCATAGATGATTTAAATTTCGTACTAATAAAGATTCGTACCTAGCGGGTCATTAAACAATTGACTAGTTGTGTTTGTCTCTTTACCCAGAGGGAGGAGTGGGGGTAAAGATCGACACACTAGGATCATTCAATGAAGTAAACGACCCGGAGTTAAAGGGGTAAGTGTTTCCGCCCCTTAGTTCGATTGACAATAGAGTGTCTTAGTAAGGTTCAGAGTTGACTCTAATATATGTAATTCATAGATTGTTAACGACCACGGTTTTTTTTACTGTCAACAATGTAGTCATCCTACTTTTTAGTGTGTCGACTCCTACTCTGTAACCAGATCTCATTATCGACTAATATTACCTTGTGTCTTAGATACTTGGTGAAAGTGTCCGTTAAAGAACAAACTGAGAGGTTTGTAAAGGCACTCTATCCTTCTTTTGTATAACAATGTAGGGAAAATGTCTAACTCCGTCGACTTCTCACTGGTTCCGATATTTCGATACATCAATCATGACTATTTATCATCACGAACCCTACAGACTGAGATCTTGGGTTCTAGAGTTATGAACGATTTGTGCATTTTCTTTCTTAAGAAGTTCTCTCAAATATCAAGTAAGTCAATAAAGTACTAACCTTTGTAAGAGATCACATAAGTTGGATTTCTTACAGAAAGGACCCGAATCTTTCGTGTTATTTGTTGTGGATTTACTTTGTCTCATTAATAGTAAAAAGGTCTTAGATCGAACGAGAGTAAATGAAAGTTCCAATGGATTCAAGTTCTCTTTGGGTGACACCGGTAAAAGTTCGAGGGTATGGTGTTTTTGACAAGTTTTGTCCAAATTTCCCGTTGAGTTTTACGGGAGAGGAGAAGATTCTGGAACGTTGGAGAGTGTGAATCTCGACTTCCAGGAAAGGGACAAGAAGAATGTCGAGGGTTTGTGGAGGGAGGAAATGAAATTTCTCAAAAATGTATTATAAGTACCAGTTCAAATCCAGATTTAATGGTTTTAATTTTGGGAGACAGGACTCCATATTCAATTACTTTTGCCTAGAGTAAAAATAAGTTATGGGGTTTGAGAACTACACCTTCCGAGAGAGAGAGAGTAGATATATGGTAACATGCGACAAAGAGGTGTTGGTTTTTATAATAGACTGCTTAGTATCTTGATACTCCCTTTGTTGGGTGACTCTAACATTTGTCGCATAAAGAGAAGTGTCTAGTTACGTAGTAAACTTATATCGGAGCAAGACACAAGGGTCGAAGCTCAGTCCTGGTAAGTATCAAGTCGTGAAATATTAATGTATGTTAATTGTCGAGTCTCCGACTCGTCGTCGTCGTCTCACTGACCATTCGTCACTTTCGATGTTTAGACAAAACGTCATCACATATAAACAAAGAGGGAACTAAAAGAAATAACAACAAAACGAACTACGAATAATCGTATGGAGACCCCTTACAACGTTTCTACGTTACGATTGCTCGTTTGTGAACACTCTGACGGTCGGTAAAGTCTACTGAAAGAAAGAAAGGTCCCGTGTCTTTCCCCCTTTTACTTGACTGTGTAACAATACGTCGTTTGATCTTAATACGTATTTTACGTTTTAATACGTTTTATAATAAATACGTCTCCTGTCAGGATTTCTTCAGTCCCGTAGTGACTAATCGTCATTCTTTCATCCTTGCCTAGACTTAAAGTGACAGATGGTTTCTTAGAACAATTACGGTCTCGTAGTACGGATAAAGTCACGTTCTCCGTTCAATGAGATAGACAGGGATTCGAATGTCTGGTTTACTATCTCGTGACTCGACGCACCCCATTTCCTTCATCTTCAAACGTTACCATCATCCATATTTCCGGACAGTCTCTCAGTTCCCAGTGATCTACTATTATTATTTCATTATTTTGGGTGTTATTATCGTACTTGTGTCGGTTGCAATTGACTTACGAATGAGACAGTATCAGTGACAAGATTTACGGAGTGTACCTGATTGAGTCCATTGGGAACGTTGGTGAGACACTTCGTCCACTTCAATAGTTAGGCACAATGTGAACTTCTTTGATTCCGAGTTTCTTCGATCCCTTAAACGGGTTTCAGCGTGTCACTCATTTACTTGGTTCTACCTTAAACTTGGATCTTCGGATACGAATTCAGGGAAGGACCCCTACGATTTTTATCCCGAGGTGAGGACCCTCAAGATCTCGACACGAAGATTTCAGGGTCCAAATGTCTGGGAAAATTTTGGTTACTTTTGTTACCTATAAAGGTTTTTTTTTACATATATGTGAATACGGTTTAAAGTGTTTATTAAAACTCCTATGTCCCTGGAGAACTCGATGTAGGAACCTAGGATCACTGTTTGGGACAAGATCTACTTTGGTCAGTACTTTGACTATATACCTTGACTAAGACCTGAGAGTCTTTACGTTCTTTAGAGAGTGTGAGACGTTTGATAGTGCGCCACTAACACCGTGCGGTGTACACCACCCTGTGTCCTGTGTCTGCGTCAGTGGGACAACAAAAGTTCTCGTGAACTCGGGGTCGAGAAGACCGCTAGACTAGTGTAAGACGTAAATGTTAATATACAACAGAAACACCAAGATTAAACAAGGTAATCGTGAGTAAAGTACAAAGAGGAGTTACAGGAATGGTGAGTTCTCGTCTATGAGAATCCCAAATAATATTTACCTTCCCTGTCTTCCCTCCCCTCTACCAGGAGATTTGCAGTAGACGATACCTTGAGGAGGTGAGGACCCAGGAACCCCACGGTAGTACAAGAGGAAAAAGAGTTTTCGGATTAAGATTGAAGGTCTACCTTACCCGTGGTTTCATTGTCTTATTAAGTCAAAAGGAACGTTTGTTCATCAGGAATATGACCCTTAAATGGTTATAAAGGTCGTCTGAGTCTCTTCACCTGGTCATCGAGGGTGGTACTACCCCAAAGTCCCGAAACCGGTTACACGGTCGGACGGGGCTCCACAAGGGGTGGACTCTCGGGTACATCCTTCTGTCCTACCTCACTTTTTCCGGGGGACGGTCTGAGTCCCTACTGAAGTGTTCCTGTGTCTGTAAACTCGCCCCAGAACCTCCTATTTCTCCTTAACCAGTCATTCCTTTCTTCTCTCCCGTACCGATCACTTTCCTGTCCCTCCACGTATGTCCGTACCCTCCTCTGGTCCTCTTCAAGACTCGGGACCTCTCCTGTACCCTTTCTATTCGACCCCGGTCTGACATTTTCCTGACATGGAACCCACTTCTTTAACCTTAAAATAGGAAATTCGGTAACCAAGAGTTTGACGTCACAGGTATTTTGACTAGACTCATGAACAATGTCTATATTTGGAGGTCCAGACGAGGGGTACGAAGGTTTAGCTATCCACGTATAAACTGTTCGTCCACTAAGATTACGTTCTCCAGACGTCTGGTGAGAACCCCCTTTTTGGGACGAGTTTTGTTCCCCGCTCGACGATCGTTTGATTTACCTAACGACTCTCCTCGACAGATGTGAGGGACATGTTTCCTCTCACACGTGTGTCTCCAGGCCACGGGGGACACAGTGTGAGTGTCACTAAGGACCCACCATTTTGAGTAGGTTTCCATGAGACGGAAATACGGTCTTCTCTCTGGTACTTGTCGGGGTGGAAAGTTCTTTTGATGTGAGCGGCCGATATGGATGTCCTGAATGGATACCTTTCATGGTCAGTACTATGGACCGGAACCATCCACGAGTTCTTTCAAACACCCGCCTTAGGAGAGGGGTCCTCCGTTTCCTTTAACTTCCAGGAGAAATGAAGTTAAGTCTTTAGAGTTTCATTGTCTATAGGTAGACCGTGAAAATAGTCGTTACTGGGGTAAAGGGGTCTTGTTACAACCACTTTTCCGTCAAGCGACATTACCCAAACGTAATATTTCCCCTAGACCTTCAAGAAGTCTCTCTACGACAGACTACCGTCAGAGAGAGGTCCGCAGATCGTCTCGAAGACGGACAATGACCGACTCCATCCTTCTGTGACGTGTCTAGAAGCATGAACCGGGACTAACGAGGCGGACGCTTACGGTGACTCCCCAGACTCGACTCAGGGACTCTTCCAAACCTAAGTGGTAGGACCTACAATTATCTACTCTTTGTGAGTAAATCGGGAAAGTCTCTCGACACTTCTTGGGAGTACGGTGTGTGGGGTCACCCGTATCCTCGAAGAGAGTCTCCGTGGTTGGTTTGTTGGAGACGTCCTCGTTGTGCCCTGGACGGGACAAGTCTCGAAAGTGACTGTCAGTCTGAAAAGTTGAACTTTTTCCCTTCTAAGTCCCTGAAGGGACCGTCAGGTCACCTATTCTCAGACAGGAAAGTTACGTCCACCTGACCCAAACTAGGGATCAGTCCCTTGATCCAGGGTGTCCGGAGTCGATTCTCAAGTGTACGATGTTGATTTCTCGGGTGCCCGGTGTTGATTCCGGGTACCGTCGGTTTATTAATTTAGTATGTTAAAAGAATTTCCCTCCTAAGTCAAGGGTCACGGGCCCTGAGAGATTGTGTCGGGTGGAGACTCGAGGTAAGTGGACGACGTCCTAAGTAGTGCACGGTTCTAGACTAAGTCGGAGTGGTGAACATTCTTTACACACTACAGACACCCTGGATTATCGATGTATAAACGGTCCCCAGTGAGATGATCAGTTGATCACAGTCGACTTTGCCTAGTCCGAAGAATGTTCTGTACGACCTTCTCCGTTTATGGAAGGGAGAGTCTGGGACACGTCACAAATGAAGTGACTTTGTGAGGTAATGACGTGTGACTCGTCCTCTTCCGTGTGCCCCTCTGGACTAAATCGGCACTAATTGACGTCTCAGTAACAACTTTAATAAACGTAAACAGACTTATTGTGATTGAAAAGTCTGATACAGTAAGTTTCTTTACCAATCTATAATAAAAAGACCGTCGTTATTAGTCCGTAAAAAGTATTTTACCGAAGGAACGTCCTTTTTAGTGGTTTATTACCGTCTTTTTGTGGGTCGACATTTATGTTACTTCGTACTCCTCCGTTTCAGTTCTAAATTTACCGAGAGTGCGACGTCCCTTTCTGGCCTCAGTGACTTTACTACAGCACGACAAAGGCCCGTGTGACCCTCGGCGACGACTCCGCGATTACCCGGGGTGTGTCCAGAACTCTCGCCGAAGGAGTGTCCCGTAGACATTATTGACCCGAATCCCAAAAATGGTCTACTTCATTTACGTCCCGGGTCTCGGGTCCTCTTGTTATCGAAGAGACGTGGTCTCCTCTACACGTCCGAAGACGGACCCCGAATCTGAACAAAGGTGAGGACGCACGGGGAACAAGGTACTCCGATGTGTGTTCCGGAGGTGTATCCGGGTACCTCCGGGACCCCCTTGGGACGTTGGGGTTTCGACTGACAAAGATTAAACCGACGTGGTCCAGAAGCGACGTCGTGTGTCCTAGAAGTCCTAAGAAGCCCGGTGTGTCTTAGAAATCAACGACGCGAGGTCGAGGATCAATACCGTACACCCGAGATCGAGGGACTGGTCCCCAGTTTGGGTTCGGGGCACGTGCCCCTCATGTCTCAGGATCAGTGGTCTGTTGCTCTCTTCGGGGGGTGTCGACCAATTAAAGGATGACGGCGGGATAGAGGGAACGGGGGTGGTTTTTTCCCCCTCCACCAGTCCCCGGCAATGTTCTCATTGTGGAAAAGTCTTGATCAAGAATCCAATGTGGAGAGGGGTGTTGGCCTCAGGGTATCTTTCGACGGAGATTAAGAACAATTATTGTTCTGGGACACCCCGGAAGGACCCTGACTCGGGAGGGGGTGTAGGAGGCGATGTCGAGGAGAGAGTTCATGGATCTATTATCATAGACTACGTGTAAAGGACTTAACATCTACGATTTTGGTGGTGATTTACTTTCTTTAATTTATGAACTACTGGAACCCGTGTTTCCGGGGTCTGGAAGACCATAGATTCTTGACTACTATAATTGGGGACACTGTGGTGGGACAATAGAGTGGTAGTTGGTCAGTCTCTTGACACGTACTCGACTAGTCTACGGCATCCTGGTAGGGTGTGTGTGTGGAGTAGACCGGAAACTTTTACGAAACTACTTTGGTGAGGACCTCAAACCCCCAAATACTCGTGGTCGGTAGATAAGAGGAGAATGTCGTGGAAAAAAAGAAAAACCTTATATCAGTTAAATGTTACAACACAATCAAAGTCCATATACCGTTTCACTCAATTAATACGTAGATGTATATGAGGTGAAAAGAATATTTAAGAAAAGGGTATGTCCAGTAATGTTCATAACTGATCTCAAGGGACACGATATGTCATCCAGGAATAATGAATAGTTGAAATATATAACATCACACATATACAGTTAGCGTTAGAGAGGTAAATAGGGAGGAGAGAGGGGGTGGGGACACCGGTTTTCAAACAAAAGATGTAGACACTGAGATAAAGACAAAATATTATTTATGTAAACATGGTAAAAATCGTCTTCTAGATTTATGTGTAAAGAGGTTTCTTCTGTACGCGAGTCAACGAGTCAGTACAAACTGAGAGACGCCGGGGTACCTGACATTGGGTGGTCTTAGGAGACAGAGGTACAGGCAAGAGGTCCGTTCTTATGACCTCGTCCCGTAGGGGACAGGATCCCCTAGAAGGGTTCGACCCCTAGTTTGGGTATAGAGAACGTAGAGGACGTGACCGTCCTCCTAAGAAATGGTGGTCGTGGTGGACTCTTTGGATATGTCTATCGGTTTTTCATGTACTTTTCTACGGGTTGTTGTGATTGATAATCTCTTTACGATTAGTTTTGATGTCACTCTATAGTGGAGTGTGATCAGTTTTACCGGTAATATTTTTTTAGATGTTTGTTATTTACGACCTTTCTCACATCTCTTTTCCCTTGGGAGGATGTACAACCACCTTTACATTTGACCATGTCGGTAATATCTCTTGTCACACTTCAAAGGAATTTTTTTTTTGTCGTGGTGTTGGGTCACAGTCCGTCACTTAAACACACACACACACACACATGTGTACGTATCCTAAAATCAAGGGAATGGTCTCTAACTTGGGTACGGGGTACGTCAACCACGTACCTAGAATTGGTGACCTGACGGTCCCTTCAGGGGTGTCAGACCACAGTCAGTCAAGTCAAGTCAAGTAAAGTCAGCGAGTCAGCACACGTTGAGACGCTGGGGTGTCTGACGTCGTACGGTCCGAAGGGACAGGTAGTGGTTATGGGCTTCGAACGAGTTCGAGTACAGGTAACTCAACCACTACGGTAGATTGGTAGAGTAGGAGATAGCAGGGGAACAGGAGGACGAAAGTTAGAAAGGGTCGAAGTCCCAGAAAAGGTTACTCAGTCAAGAAGGTTAGTCCACCGGTTTCATGACCTCGAAGTGGAAGTCGTAGTCAAGAAGGTTACTTATAAGTCCTGACTAACGGAAGTTCTGACTAACCGACCTAGAGGAGCGTTAGGTTCCCTGGGAGTTCTCAGAAGAGGTTGTGGTGTCAAGTTTTCGTAGTTAAGGAACCGTGAGTCGAAAGAAATATCAGGTTTAGAATGTAGGTATGTACTGATGACCTTTTTGGTATCTAAACTGATCTATCTGGAAACAGTCGTTTCATTGTAGAGACGAAAAATTATACGACAGATCCAACCAGTAGCCGAGATAACACACGTCCTCTTGTCTGAATTCAAACCAAGTCATTGTTAGAGTCAATATGAAAGTTCATTCTTGATGTCTAAAATTTAGGGAAGGTTAGGTAAAATATATTACAGGTTTAAACAGAAACTAAATCAAGTTGTTAACACATGACGTACAGAATTACTTGGATATAGAAGGGTCATGATGAGTTTAGTTCTTGTTCGGGAAGGAGGACTCCAGTTCCGGTAGTCACTCGGTCGGGACTAGATACTGGTCGGTGTAGGAGAGGATAAGGAGTAGTCGGTGGGGAAGGTCCTCCAGCGGAAAGTAATTGAGGTGGTGTAGTCGAGAGGTGGTCCCGACCGTGACGGTGTGTCGAGGAGGTGTAACAAGGAAGACAAGAAAGACACTATACAGTGTAAACGGGGGTCGTGAGGTGGAAGGGTCTTTAGAGATGGGTCTTGTCCGGGGAGGAGGAGTTTGGGTTAAATAAGGATGTGAAGGAAGACCCACGACGAGTGTTGAATTGGGTGTGGGTGGTTTAGAAACGACTCCCGACGACGAGATCTTACGAGACAGGGAAGGTGCCAACGGGGTACTTTATCCACCAAAAAGAGAAGACGAAGTGTACACGTATGAAAGAAGGGTGACCCTAAACTGTAAATATTTTGACCTTTGGTTGGGACATGGAGAAAGACACCTAAGTGGAGGTGTAAGTAGATTACGGATAACGCACGGTCAGTACGACAGTGAGTTTCGTAGTTTTTACCATGAATCATACCTTGTACGAACTTATTCCTTCATTTGTAAACAACTGAATAACTTGTCTGAGTCTTGGGTTGTCCGAGTAAACCCAAAGTACCAAAGAGAAATAAGAGTATCCCTTCTTTTTCGTCAATTTATGTATATGTAGGTGAGCCCACTATAAAAAGTGTCCGTCCGAAGGCAGAGATGTGCTTATCCCTATTGTATTAAAATTTGTAACTCGAACTATGAAGGGTGGTACCTCCCTATTACCAGGTTGGGTGTGGTCCATTCAGTAGGACACACCCGTCTCCTACTCGGAGTCTGAGAGAAAGTCGACCCACTGTACGTCTCAGTCGAACCCCTCCGTCGGACTTTCTTCGCGTCAGTGTGGTCGAGTCGGATACATTCTAGACTAAGGGGACACTACCGGGTCTTGGACGGGTCGGCCTTCGGTCCACTACTACCGGGTCAGAGGATTCACCTCGTCCACCTCTCCCCAAGAGTGGTCGAGGAGTGAGTGTTCGAACCCGAAACGAGTGTGGGTTGGTACCTGTGTACGGGTGTCAGGTGACACCTTTGTCATCAAGGGTTTTGGAAGGTGAGTTCTTGTGTGGTCGGGAGTCCTGTTACGACCCCCCGGTCGGTCCGTCGTCTGTAACCGGTGACTCTACGGTAGAGAGGGTGGGTTGGGTTCGGTAAGTCCCCACTCTCCCTTCTGTCATTCGGTTTACCTTAAATTTTAGGACCGAGACTGTCGACATACTGGAGTTCGTTAAACGAATTGACAAGAGAGTTAAGAAGATTTTTACCCCTGGTATTATTATAGATATGAGTGACTTACACCTCTTAGTTTACTCGGTTTATATACTGTCCGAATTGTGTCACGAACAGTGGGGTATTATCTAACTCTAATAATTGTAATTGACACTAGTGACTATAGGTTTAAACCTGAAAAAGAGAACCTAGGATTTTACCAACGTGCAGTTCATAAAAACGTTCTCAGATAATCGAAAAGGGAAGAAAGAGTCGATGTAAGTACGAAGTTAAAAGAGAAAGTAAAGGGGAAAGGGAGGTGAGGACACTGATGATTACTGGTCCTTTTGTGTTTCTGTGTTTCTGGACGAGACTTTAATGCAAATTTTGTTTTCCTTCACTTAAGAGAATATGACAACCACCCTTACGTTTAACCATGTCGGTGACACTTTTTATCATACCTCCAAGGAGTTTGTTGATTTTTATCTCAACGGTATACTGGATCTTTAGACTTAGGACCCGTATATGGGTCTGTTTTGATGTTAAGTTTTTCTATATACGTGGGGATACAAGTGTCGTCGTGATAAGTGTTATCGGTTCTGTTCCTTTTTTGGATTCACAGGTCACTGTCTACTTACCTATGCCTTCTACACCATATATATTTGTTATCTTATGATAAGTCGGTATTTTTGTCTGAACTTCATTACGGTAAAAGTCGTTGTACCTACCTGGATCTCTAATAGTGTGATTCGTTTCGTTCAGTCTTTCTCTTTCTGTTTATAGTATACTGTAGTACATACATCTTAGATTTTATGCTGTGATACTTTGTCTTTGTCTGAGTGTTTATGTCTCTTGTCTGAACACCAACGGTCCCCTACCCCCTCCTTACCTGACCCCCAAACCCTAATCGTCTACGTTTGATCATATATATCTCACCTATTTGTTGTTCCAGGATGATATATCACGTCTCTTGATACAACTTATAGAACACAATTTAGTATTACCTTTTCTTATATTTTTTCTTATACATACATATATATACATATATACATACATACATATTGGCTCAGTGAAACGACATGTCGTCTTTAATTGTGTCGTAACATTTGGTTGATATGAAGTTATTTTAAATTTTTCGTTTTCCTTCACTACCGGGGTACAATTCGGACGGAGGTCGACACTCGTGGTGTGACGTCGAGGTATTAGACGGGTAAAGAATACCAGTTTTGTAGTGAAGTAGGTGTTGGTTAGTGACCGTAGAGACGTGACCCTTTACGAAATTAAAGAGTCTTTTGTCCCACGGTAAAAAAGGGACACATGGTTAATCCTCGGACGTTATTCTGTAAAAGAGTAGGTCAAACAAGGTTTTTTACTTCGTAAGGTCGTCGAAGATAAAACTGGTTTAAGGGGCCTTTCATTTGACAAAGCTTTTTCTTTTTCACACACACGTAAACACACTCACACATACGACCTTTCTGCCTTTGAACAGAAACAAGTACACTTCAAGAGACATAGGTCAATTTGATAAACCTGAAACAGAAAAGAACATTCTTTCTTTTGTGTTATGTCTTGTAATCAGATCTAAAAGGACCTTAAACCGTCGGGACACCTAGAACAAAAGGAGAGGTAAATGACTTATAAAACAATAATTATAAAGTAAGAGAGTCACACGAAGGCAACACCACTACCTTTTCATAAACGGGAGATCCTCGGTTTATATTGTAGATTATCTAGACAATTGAATGGGAAGCTATTTAATCGGTTCATACATCAAAGTAGGAAATAAATAATTTATTGCTCTGACGAAAGGATTTATCGTGAAAGGACATGAATTTTAATACATGAACTTTTCTGACATTCTGGTGTGGGATAACACCCTCCGTCTTATTACCGGGGTTTCTACAGGTGTATGATAAGGGGGTCTGGATACTGATACAATGGAATAAACCGTTTTTTTTTTTTTTTTTCTTTTTCAGTGATACCGGAATTTCTACTCTAATAGGACTTAATGCACCTACCGGAGTCAGATTAGTATACTCATGAATTTTCACCTCTGTGCAAGGATCGACACTAATCTTTCTCGATGTTACTTTCTTCTCAATCTCTATGGAACATTCTTCCTGAAATGTGTGGTGACGTCCGAAACTTCTGTCTCCTTCCTTGTTCTTGGTTCCTTACTCCGTCGGAGATCTTCGACCTTTTCCGTTCCTTTACATAGAAGGAATCTTGTGGGTTTTCTTTACGTCAGAGTGGTTAAGGAACTAGCATCGGGTCACTGTGGACAGAACCTGAAATTACTGTTTTGACATTTATTGTTTAAACATAACAAATTTGAGCGATTCACACACTATTAAACAGTGTCGTCATTATCCTTTACTTATGTGTTTGAGTCTTGATTGAAAGACTGTAGTTTCTCTCAGTCATACACTTCAAGTAGTTCGGTCGACATCCCTCAAAGGTAATCTTCACCCTACTTAATGTTAACGTCTAGAACGTGTACGATAAGTCAACGTTCGTACGTCATCGTACGTACTTCCTTCCTTTCTTGCGGATGACTAACCTTTATCTACGTGACTTCCTTTATATACGACATGATTAAATGCCTAATACGTCCAATACTTGACATACTGGACCACCGAGTCTACCATTCTTTATAATTCGGTGGTTATAATCGGTACTTTTTCTCACTTTATTACGGTAAACGTCGTTATACCTACCTGGATCTCTAATACTACGATTCACTTTTCAGTCTGTCTCTTTCTGTTTATATTATACTCCAGTGAATGTACACTTTAGATTTTATTACTATGTTTACTTGTTTAAATGTTTTATCTGAGTGTTTGTCTTTTTTTTTTGAATACCAATGACTTCCCCTTTACCCCTGCTCATCCCTATTTAATCCTAAAATCCTAATTGTCTATGTGTGATGATATATATTTTATTTGTTGTTTCTGGACGAGATATCCCGTCCCTTGACATAAGTTATAGAGTTTTATTGGATATTCCCTTCTTTTAGACTTTTTCTTATATACACACACACACATATACATACATATTGACTTAGTGAAAAGACATGTGGACTTTGATTGTGCTACAACATTTAGTTCGTATGAAGTTAAAAATTTTTCCCATTAGACAGACGTTACGTCCTCCGGGTCAAGTTAAGGACCCACCCCTTCCAGGGGACCTCTTCCCTATTCGATGGGTGCGATCATAAGAACGAGAAGGGACCACCGAGTCTGTCATTTCAGAGGTTTACACCCTCTGGACCCAAATTGGGACCCAACCCTTCTAGGGGATCTCCCGTACCGTTGGGTGAGGTCATCTTAACGGACCTCTTAGGGGTACCCGTCTTCTCGGACCACCCGATGTCAGGTACCCCAACGTTTCTCAGTCTGTGTTGACTCACTGATTCGTGTTTGGTTAGTGGACTTTTTCTTTAAGAGACAAGGAATATACATCACTAGTATAGGTGTTGATCCTTCAGTTATATACCCGATCATGATAAACCAATTCCTATAGTTTGTTAATATATTAAACTACCGGATGACACCGTCTTAACATAACGAAAACAATTACTTTTCCCACTCAAGGAGTCGTGTTAAGAAACAGTCTTTAAACCAATTTTGTCCTCCGTCTCTTAAGGGGATTCATTTAATTTTTTCCGAATTGGAGGTTACGGATCGACTCCGTGACATATTATGTCATTTGTCTGCATTCGTTAACGAACTAGAGTCCAGAAAGGGTTGAATCCCCTTTTCCACGACTCCGTCTGCCCTTTCTGACTCTTCGACTCTTATGACTTCAAGTTGGAGTGGCTCCGACCCGGTAGTTAATCTGTCTCCGTGGACCATCATATCGACGAGTTCGTACAGACTGAGAAACACCGGGGTACCAGACAGGTACCTTAAGAGATCCGTCTTAGACCTCACCCAACGGAAAGGGAAGAGGTCTCCTAGAAGGGTTGGGTCCCTAACTTGGGCCCAGAGGACGTAACGTCCGTCTAAGAAACGATAGACTCGATATTCCTTAAAGAAGTTTTACCGTGTTTGAGTTCGGGTCGTAAACGTTTCAACTGTATCTGAAGTCCAAATAAGAAAAGTTGTGACGATAACACTATCTAGAACGAAAGGTCTTTTAAGGAAGTAGTTCCATAGGCGTGTATAACACTTAAGGGTTTTAACATAGGAAGGTCATCAATCTTCTCATCTGTCGTCGTAGGTTCCACTTCAAAGAGACATTGACCGACACACTACACTTTTAAGGACAACGTAAATAAGAGGAGTTTTTGGTGGACTTGAGTGTCTTAACGTTCATTTTTCATTGACGAGGGCGACTCCAAAGTACTGCGTTTACTTTTACAATGTTTAAACTCTTCTTAAGGTAAAAAAGGGTAATCTTTGACACAGCGTTAGTATAAAGAAGGTATGAACCGTTTAACTGTCTATTGTCTCATGTACTACTATTATCAATATCTAGTGGGATTAACGGTAAGTCTCATTTAATTATCTAAAGATGGGAATCGGAAAGAAGTTGTTCGTGTCGGTTCGTAAGAGTAATTTGAACCTCTTTTGTCTTTCAACGGAAGACCCCTCAAAACTGACTTACCTTAGTCTCGTACGTGGTCTCTTTAGTCTGTCCCACATGTAAACCTCTAAAGTCTCAGTCATGATAAACTACCGTGTGAAGAAAGTAAATAGATGTTATTTCATCAGATCACCACTGACATAACAGAGTCATTTCGCTTAAAAATAAGTCTATGACAGTCTCCTTTGAAGTTGAGTTAAGTGAACTGAAGAGAGTTTGGTTGACTGTCTTTAAAGAGGTCAATATTGATGTCATTTTGACTCTGTGAGTCCCTGGTAACGTTCAATGTTTAAAAGATAAAATGATAGGGGTTTCGGTTATTTTTAAAGGGGATTGATACTATAAAGATATAGATTTTTGTGGAGGACGTGTCGAAGTGGTTGGGTTTCGGTGTGTTTTCAGAACGACGTCCTCGAGTATAAAAATTACTTTTTCTTTTTAGTATAAGTAGTAGTTGAACAGAGGAAACTATACACTTTGTAAAAGTTTTGTCGAAAGGTCTGTTTCTACTCGGTCTGTTATAGGTTCAATCGACTTATAATTTTGCTATCTATTCAACTTGTTTAACAGATGAAGACACGACCTTTCTGACGAGAGTCCAATGTGTTTTGGGTAAGACCTTCTAAAAAGATATCTATAATTTCTTTTAGTAAGAGGAAGGATCTGACAGTAACTTTGAACTTATACTCCAAAGAGGGTGTTATGTACTTCCGTCTGTTTTCACTTCGCCTTATAACGTCAGAAGTATGAAGACGACTCAAAGAAGAGGTAAGGGAGATACACTTCCTGGTATATATGGGTTGTCTGTTCTCTTAGTTCCTTTGATTATCTTATTGTCTGAAGCATCTCAAGTCTTGGTTTCTACACACGTTTTTCGTCCTTACGTTTCCGTTCCATGTTCATTATATAGTCTAAAATTGCAATATTTTTACATTCAAGTCTTTATTGGGACAGATGACCGACGAAGACCGAACCGAAATCATGATTATCAGTGGTTTTTACAGTTCTCAAAACACGTGTTAGAGTTGTCGTTTAAGATTCTACGACTTTGGTCAAATTCCACCCACCCTGACCCTCTCATATGATCAACTTTTGGACCTCAGATTTAGGGTATAGACGATGCATGATCGTTACTAGATAAGAGAATTTGGAGTCAAAGGAGTAGATATTCTACCTCTACTATTATCAAATAGAGTAACCTATCATTACTTCTAGTTAACATCGTACATTTAAGAGGTTATATGTGACCCTTCAATCTCACCTCAAGTACATTTTGTACTAATTACACTCTTTCCCCTAATCTATTATCTCTACTTACTTTTTGAAGTCATACTACTACCTAGGGATCGTCCCCCTCCCCTTTTATTTTACCCCACGAAAATCACCTTCACAAACTGTCACTGGTGTCTTGTAATTTACATTCGTCTTATCATTACACACTGACAATCTTTCTCGATCTCCACACTAGTGACGACGACGACGACGACGACGACGACGACGATTCAGCGTAGTCTAGCAAAGGCTGAGACACGCTGGGGTATCTGCCGTCGGGTGGTCCGAGGGGCCAGGGACCCTAAGAGGTCCGTTCTTGTGACCTCACCCAACGGTAAAGGAAGAGGTCACGTACTTTCACTTTTCACTTTCACTTCAGCGAGTCAGCACGGGCTGAGAATCGCTGGGGTACCTGAAGTCTTCTTACAGTCAGTCGACATAACTCCCGTATTTCAACTAGTCCACGGTTCGTTGCACTGACGAGAGGTAGTTTCCTACTTGAGTTCATCTACTTGGGTTGTCTCGTACACTGAGGTTTTACAGTTCTTGAACTCCCATCCCTTCTGGGTCCAAGAACAAGATGGGATCCCGTAGACACTGAACGCATTCCAGGGAAGAGACCCGGAGGTAAAAGAGTAAACATTTTACTCCACAACCCTGATCTATTAGTAATTTTAAGAAGGGTCTTGAGGAGTGAACACTCAGTCCCAACCCATGAAAAAAATTCGAAGTCGGTGATAAAGGACGACACTGTTCTAAGTACAGGATACAGATCCTGGTGTCATTGACAGGCCCTTTTAACCGAGGTTCAGGTCTTTTCCGGGACTCAACTAGCACCTCGGAGTGCTACGACCTGACCTCTCTTCTTTCGGACAAGGAGATTGAATTCCGTCCTACCCCTGTCGCGGACCGTCGTCTTATTTCTTACACCAAGATTAAAGAGGGACCGTGAGAAAGGGGGAGATAAGGTTTCGACGGACTCCGTCAGTGACTGAATCCTTCTTCCATGTTCTTCGACTTCGAGAAAGTTAATTTCGATAGTTGTTCAGGTTACCACTTCTTACAAATAATTTTCTTTTTATTATTTAAGACGGCACACGGACTTGATGTCTAACGGACGTTTCACCGGGTACACCATTTTCGATATATTTGAAATAATGGATCATTTTAAACACAGAATTTTGAGAACCGTTTTCGGAGGTAAACTGATTGAGTCTGAAAAGAAAAGGGGAACCGACCGGGTCTATCTCTTCTCAATCACGGTGACTTATTGTATACTCCGTAAACGAAAAACATCGTCTAAACGACAAGAAACATAATAAAATTACAAAACAGTGTATTCAATTGATGGTGGGTTTGTTATTCGTTAACAAGTATGAAAAAATATGTTGAATCGACTTCTAAACTTGATTTAAGTCCTAGGAAACTAAGAACTTTCCAGGAAAGGAGGAAGTCTAGAGACCACGAGATGGGAGAAACTATATATATATATATATGTTAGCCGGGGCCTTACTAATATAAATTTCAAACCTAAAAAAAAAAATTCATAACAGATGACTCAAGTTTACTTTACGTGTCGTCATAAAGTTATAGAGTGATCAAAACCTTATACCTAAGACCTACCGTTTAGAATGTAAATAAAGATAAAAGAAACTTACCAATTCTTTGGTACGTACACACAAGAAAGTTTAAATGTCAGTTGAGACTTTAATGTTACATTATCGAAATTTTACCAAGTTTCACGGAGAGTGTCTTTACTTGCTATTACCTTTCGTAGTTCTTTCCGTAACTCGTAATAAACCTTACGCCGAAACAAAGACAGAACCAAATAGGAAACGGTTACCGAGGTAATCCCATAGTGAGTTAGTCTGAGAGACGACCTACCGTTCAAATGTAAGTAGGTAAGTGAGTAGTCAGTTTCCTCTCGTCTTCCGAGGTGAGGACCTCTCGACACCGGGGAACTCTTCTCGTCGAAAGATAAAGTATCAAAAATTAAGGTGGTTACCATTTTCACGGTATACCTGTCTGGGTAACGAGAAGAGTACGTTACATAAAGTACGGAGGAGAGAACAGGGAGGATATTCTCGAGGTAGCTTGTAGTTCTGATTATCGGAAAAGATTTATTTATTCTTCTATAAAGTGTGGTGTCCCACACTACTTCACTACACGATGTATTAAGAAGTCGGAAGTTCTTCGTGTACGATATCGAGAACTACTAATTTTTTACATTGTTATTTTAATTATAACAATGGTTTTCCACACCCTAGGTCGACTATCGGTGAGTTTTCGGTTATTTGTCCGGTCGAACCACCTTTCCTTTCAAACAAAAAAAAGTCTATGACCGGTGAACGCCCCCAATCCCGTCTGAAGACAGGTTTCCGGTTGAGGGGCGTGACTGTTAGTCACCCTTTCTCGAAAAAATCTGATTTTCTTCCCCCGATGTACGTCTTTGTCATATCAGTCGTGACTGTCAATAGAAGTCTAATCAGTAGGCACCGGACTGTTCGTAGTAGAACCGACAACACGACAAGTAACGACAAGTCGACGATTCAGTATAGGACGATAAACCGTGAGGTAACTGACGTCGGTCCGAGGGGACACGAAATGGTAAAGGGTCTCAGACGAATTTGAGTACAGGTAACTCAGTGACTACGGTAGGTTGGTAAGGTAGGAAACTTCGGGAGAAGAGGAGAACGGGAGTCAGAAAGGGGTGTAGTCCCAGAAAAGATTACTCAGTCGAGAAACGTAGTCCACCGGTTTCATGACCTCGAAGTCGTAGTCAGGAAAGTTACTTATCAGTCCCAACTAAATCCATATAAATTAGAAGTCAAGGTCCCAGTCAAACAAAAGTAAAGATGCTTCGGTTAAGAACCGTGACACCGTCGAATACAGTATCGATGTCAGACGAGTAGTACATTAATTGGAGAAGTGGACCACTTCCAAAGTCATAGATATTCTATCAAGTGTCCAATCCCGAGTCTTATAACAGATAGCGGGAACTCCTCCTTGATTTCCAAGAACTGATGTGAATTACTCATGTAATAATAGTAGACCAGAGGAGACTGACGGAAGGAAACAAAGACGTAAAGAGTAAAGAGACTAATCTGAATAAGAAACTGATTTCAAAAGATATCTGTTTTCAGTCCGTCTCTTCTACCCCCTTCCTGGTGTTCCGGGACGAGACAAGGTCATATTGTCTTATCAGTGAATGTCGGGATTTCATGAATAATGTATGATATGTGACACGATTTACGAAATATATGTACCCGAGTGCCTTGTGTGCGTGAGAGACATCTCTCGTCATGACAGGGGTAAACTATCTACTCCTTTGACTCAGACTCCATTAAATTAGTTAAAGACTTCTAGTGTCTTGATTTGGTCTACCTTAGTTCAAGATTCAGGTCAGGCTAGGGACTCGACTACGAGAATCGGTCCGGATATACGACTGTTTTCAGTCTTTTGGGGAATCTTTTGGTTGTTCACAGAACCTTAATCATGTTATTCCTAGGGACTCGACTACGAGAATCGGTCCGAATATACGACTGTTATCAGTCTTTTGGGGAACCTTTGGTTGCTCACAGAACCTTAATTATGTTATTCCTTTTTCGTCAACGAATTTATCGAAAGACTTTCTAAAGAGAGTCCCTTTTTTGACGAAACTAATACGTATGTAGAGTTAAAAAATTTTTTTCAATTTTCTTACTTTTAAACGGTGAACATTGTTGCACCTACCTGAATTCACGCAATACGATTCATTTTACAGTTCGTCTATGACGTACTATAGTGAATATACACCCTACATTTTTTATGTTGTTTGATCACTTATATTGGTTTTTTTTCGTCTAAGTGTCTATATCTCTTGTTTAATCACCGATGGTCACCCCTCTCCCTCGTCCCTCCCCGTTGTGTCGTATGTTCTAATTCTTCCCGGTTGAGAATACATTCTTTATTCGATGTCTCTATATAATAAGTTGTGTTCTTTATGTCGGTTATAAAATATTATTAACATTTACCTCATGTTTGAAATTTTTAACATTTAGGAATATAACATACGGACATTAAATATATTATAACATGTAGTTGATGTAAGTTAAGATTTTACTATACTCTATTATTTTTGCGTCCAATTCTAAATTCTCCACGAATGAGACCCCGAAGGGATCGCCGAGTCAGTCATTTCTTGGGTGGACGTCACGTCCTCTGGATCCAAGCTAGGGACCCAACCCTTCTAGGGGACCTCCTCCCGTACCGTTGGGTGAGGTCATCTTGACGGACCTCTTAGGGGTACCTGACATCGGGTGGCCCATGAGACAGGTACCCCAACGTTTCTCAGTCTGTACTGACTCACTGTTTCGTGTGTGTGTGTGTGAGACACGGTCCGTAAAAAGATTCAAAAAAATTAAAGTAAAGTAAGATTGAGTACTCTAGGAGTAATGTTAAGGATAGAATATAGTACTGTCACTGGTAGGATGGTTCTTCCTGGGACTCCGTCGTCTTCACTTCATTGGACCCCTTTGGTGTCTCGTCCATTTCCACCTCTGAGTTGTACCTTGGTCGAACAAACCGGGATCTCGGGTAGGAGAAGGGTGCTGGGAGACGACGGAGGTAGAATCAGTAATACCTGTCCAAAGTAATGTTTTTATTTGAGGACCACAAACTCTCAGGGAACCTGACGTTCCTCTAGGTGAGTCAGGTAAGACTTCCTCTAGTCGGGACCCTAAAGAAACCTTCCTTACTACGACTTCGACTTTGAGGTCATGAAACCGGTGGAGTTCACTTCTCAACTGAGTAACCTTTTCTGAGACTACGACCCTCCCCAACACCCGTCCTCCTCTTCCACTGCTGTCTCCTACTCTACCGACCTACCGTAGTGACTGAGCTACCTGTACTCAGACTCACTTGAGGCCCTCAACCACTACCTATCCCTCCGGACCGCACGAGGCTAAGTGCTCCAGTGTTTCTCAGCCTGTACTGACTCGCTGACTTGACTCGACTTGACTTGGCTGTCTTGGACTTACTCTTTTTCGGTCTGTCACTTTGTCGATTGGACCCAGACGTATTCTTTAATTGTCCTTAACCCTTTGAACCCATATCTCGTTTTCTGTTTCTCCCTGGGTCTTAGTAGTGTCCTTCGACGGTAGGTTCAGGTTTTCTACTCCATTTTTTTCAAGTCTCTACCTTATCTGTATCCTAGTAAGTTTTTCCTCTTCACAGTTTAAAATTCAACGACCGACGTCACGTGACGACTCATTGGTACTGAGTGTCTCGGAACTCCCTCGGGAAACCCATCATTTCCTTAACTCTACCACAGACCATCTCTCGACGGTATCTCTTTTCCTGGTGGTCCGTTCCTCTATTTAACGTTTTCCAGTCGTCTCTACAGACCCTCTTTCTCTTGGTAGGAGGTTTCAGGGTGTCTCTACTCTACTGGGTGGTATTTACCCTACCTCTGAGTTCGGTTAAAGTGAGCCAGAAAAAAAAAAAAAAATTGAAGTGAAGAATCAAGGGGTTGGTCCTTAACTTGGGGGTGGGAGACGTAACCTTCGAGTCTCAGAATTGGTAACCTGGTGGTTCCTTCAAGGTTAAAGTGAGTCAGAATTGCCTGTTAGAGTGACGTTGTTCGACCTTCTGAACCCCTGTGGGTCTCTCGATTGTAGACCCAACCCAATCTGAATTTTCGAAGACTAAAGATTTTAATTTGTGGTAAGTTATTCATAAATGACTTACGGATGGCTTGTGGTCTAGAATAAATTCTATGATCCCTATCTTTTGGTCACTCGTTTTGTGTGAACTGGGGACGGGGTGACCTCGAATATTAGATTACCCCTTACAACTGTTAACTCGTTTTTTTTTTTACATGGTGTCATTCTTTTATTCATGTCATTCTCTCTAGGTTTACGATCCCCTACTCTATCGGTTCCAGGGATTCGATCATCTCTTCAGTATTTCGAATAGAACTTAACTTTTGGTCTCGTTGTCCTTCTCCAGACGAATATGTCTACCTTCCTTCCCCTTCGTGACTACTTTCAGCCTTTTCTCGGGACACACAAACCCTTACTTGTCCTCACGTGTAGACCTTCTATTTCCCTCACCACCGTTCTCTACTCCGAGAGCCTTGAGGGGACCGTCAGGTCGTCATTTCTGAGATGAGAAGGTGACGTCCCCGGTTTCCAAACTAGGGACCAGTCCCTTGATTCTAGGACTACAGGGTTCCTGACCGGTCTTTTTCTCTCTCTACTTCGATGTCCTTCCATGCATTCCAGTCCAATGCACCCCGAACCTTCCGTGTCACTCTTTAGACCTCATTATTCTGTTAGGTTCCCAGAAGACACCACCAGATCACCGATGTTACGGTGTGAGGGTTATGTCCGTCGGGTCCAAGTTAGGGGCCAGTCCCTTGATCTAGGACATACGATATTGGTTTCTAGGGTGTACGACACTGTTTCTCTAGGAGGTACGGTGTTGATTATGGACCGATTAAAATTTTTTTATTTATAAAAGATTTTCTATTTGTAAAAGATTTATTTAAATTTTTCTTCTGTTAAGTTCACAACTTGTCCCATTACTATACAAATTTACTCTTGACGTTTAAAGAATTTTTAATCCGCTGTTCCCATAATTTCAATATAAAAGAAAAGGACTCGATGTCCAGACCCTACAAAAAGTCAACTATTATTTCAAAAGTGAGGACGTTACTCTAAATAAGACTTTAATATAGATTGGTAGAAACGTATCCTCCGTTTAAACGTACCATGATTAGTCGTTTCCAGTAAGAGACATGTTATACCTCTGACCCGGGTGTCAATAGTGGGAAGGTAGATGACGCAACCAAATCTAAGGGTTTTTAATAAAATGGATAAGTTTTATGTTGAAGTTATTTATTTATTTTATGTTGAATTCACAGTTAGTTTTTAAGAAGGTTCCTCAAACGTTTATAAGTGAGTAAATTAGGAATCTTGTTGAGTCATTAGGATAATAATAGGGGTAAAATGTCTACTCCTTTGGTTCTAAATATCGTCAGTGTATCGAGTATTCATCATCTACTAAGGTTGGTCGTGTGACTGAAGTCTCGGGTACGTAAGTTTTGTGATGGGGTACTTCCGATTTACTGTCTAAACCCCTTCTGATTTCTGTTTTACCAGTCTACATGAACTCCATTAAGTCATAGAGGAGCAAGAGCCGTGAAAAGACTACGAGCTTAACCGACGTGCCCTTTGACTCGTTCTGGTGTTCTACCCGAGACCAGGATAGGTAGGGTTGGAGGGGACAGGGTCCGGTGTGAGGGGATGATTATTTCACGGTTCACGTTATTCCTCTTTTTCTGTTCCAGGTCTCTTTTATGTCTGGGTCCATCCGTACTGTACGTCAGTAGTAAATTTGCTTACAAATAACTCGGACCCGGTCAGACCTTATGTCAGAACTTATACCGGACCAGGGAAGAAAGGGGTGGATCTCGTGGGTTAGATCGTCCCCTTGTCTGTAATTGGGTTTTATTGTTGGGTTCACTCTTCTCACTACTCGCCTCTCTGACAATTACGTATCGTCCACCGGGAAAGTGAGGGAAGCCCCGTCTCCACGGTGATCATCTTTTAAGGATGTCTCCTACTATCATCTCGTAGGTGACTTACCATTCACTCTAGACTGGTCGACCCGTTTCTTCTCTCCTTGTGTGTTCATGTGCCACTGAAACAAATTCCTTGTCTTTTAACAAGTCGAACCGATGTCTGCCCTAGTGACGTCCCTTGCCGTCCTTTACCCTACCCTCTTCTCCCTACAAGGTCCGAACAGACTCGTCCTGACACGGGACTATTTGTGAGTCTTTTATCGGTACAAGAGTCTTTCGTGTGCAGGACGAGTATATTGGTTAGATCGCTATGCATACATATGCGACTCTTGTCTCCGAGTTTTCAGAGGTACCTAAAATTCCACAAAGGAACTGGTCTTTGAAACCGATTTTAAAAGGAGGGGTCCCAGGACCCAGAAACGGGAACTCGGGTTAAAACTTTGACATTGTAGGGAGTCCAAAGGAGGGGAACCTGGATCGTAGTTTCAGAACACTCATTAAACATCTAATAAGGTACATTCTACCTCGTTATGGAGTCCTGAAGGTAGGGAACCTTTTTGTCGACTTGAGACACGGTTCCTATTTTTGTTTAGGGATTTAGGATCGTGTTAGTAAACCTTTATGACGTGGTCAAAGCAAGTGTAGTTTATGGGTCTCCGGACAAAGTCTGGACGTACGTACACAGAAGGTTGTTGGAGGTTCGGTGAGACTCACAATTGTAGAGAGGAGATTACTTTTATCAGTTTTGTTAAGGTGAAAAATTAATTAACAAAACTAAAAAAATTCATAATACGGACCTTCTCTGAAATTCGGTTCTTGTATTAAGCTGTTTGGATTAATGTGTGAAGTATGCATTTATGTATACATACAAGTTTACTTTTCCGGTCCAACCTTAACTTTGGTGTATTCGCATTTTAATTAATTGTACTGACATACGATAAGAGATAAGTTGTGTTTCTCGAAACGTTATTGAAAATAAGAACCACCGAAGGTTGGTGGAGTGCCCCTCGTGATTATGGTAAAATGGTGTTTATGACGTTTATTTTCCCCTAGACATCTCTAATGTCCCACCGGTACCAAAACACACTTTACTTCGCCTTATAACTCTGTTTTTAGATCCATTAAGTCCTCTCTCTTTACGATTACTCTTTTTTTTTTTTTTTTCTTGTAACTAAGGTTTGAGGGGTGAAATGTCTTCTCTTTTGTCTCTAAGTCTCTTATCCGTCAACTGGAAGTTCATGTACCGGACACTCGTCTCTTGGTTCCAGTATCTGTGTAAGAGGGTACAGACCAAGTTACAAGAAAGATAAGAATTGAACAGTTTAAGTAGATATGTACTGGGGTCTCCCAGTGTCTTCCTTCGGTAGTTCCCACACGTCAGTACGGTATTTCGTACACATGGTACATATAGACTTCTGATCTCTCCTTTATTATAAAATAAATACGTTTGAAATATAGTGAGTTATAAATTGATAATCTTGTTATGTCTATATCATACCTAAAATTTAAAAAATTAACGTACTTACAAAAAGTTTTATGTTGTCCTGTGAAGTGTCTTTCCGACACGAAAACATCTTTAGAGAAACCTGAGGAGGGGGCTCTGAAGAAGTCCTTCGTGTCACAGGGGCGAGGGACGTCGGGTCTGTATCGTACGGACGGGGTCCCTTAACCCCGTAGAACACTTGTACCTGGTTCAAGAAGAGTGAGTAGGTGGGGGTCTGGTCAGACTGGGATCTCTCGGATTCTTCACCCGACCCTTGTACTTTGGAAACCCTTGTCAATTAGGGTTCCGGACTCAGTAGGTAGAGGTTTTCTTCCATTTCCTTTCTCCAATTGAATGTCGTCGTCATCATTTTCATTCTCTGTTTGAGAAACTCTCTCGATGTTTCGTTGATAATTTTTCACTTTCACAATCAGTAAGTCATCACAGGTCGAGAAACTTTGGGGTATCTGACATCGGGTAGTCCAAGGAGACAGGTACCCCTAAGAGGTCCGTTGAGCTGATCTCACCCATCAGTAAGGGAAGAGGTCCCCTAGAAGGGTTGGGTCCCTAGCTTGGGTCCAGAGGATGTAGCTTCCGTCTAGGAAATGGTAGACTCGGTGGTCCTTTCGGGTGTTCCGTTGAGAATTCAGAGACGTTCATTCTCCGTCGGACAGTCTTCATAATTGTTGGTTTTCTCGTCTCTATATAAGACTGTCAGATCAATTTTGTGTTTCCAGAACATAAGCGAGAATTACCGTTTCTTTTTTTTTTTTTTCCGAGGGATGCGGTACCTGTACTCTTTTTGGACTTAATCGGTGGACCGGTCTGGGTTCTCTGGTAGGATGTCGTCCCAGAATCCGGAGATATCAAATCCTATATTTCCCGTGTCAGGGTCAAGTACCAGTACCTAGTTTCGGTAACACCAGTGAGTCGTGGAGAACCAGAGTCGAAAATTCTAAGGATGAACATGTAGAACACCGAGTCTCCTACTTCTCAGACGGACGTTACGCCCTCTAGGTCCAAGTTAGGGACCCGACCCTTCTAGGGGACCTCTTCCTTTACCATTGGGTGAGGTCATAAGCACGGACCTCTTAAGGTACCTGTCTCCTCGGATCGTCCGATGTCAGGTGCCCCAGCGTTTCTCAGCCTGTGCTGACTCGTTGAAGTGAAAGTGAAAGTGAATATGTAGTTCGTATGACACGAGGTACGATCTCAAAAAGAGAGGGAACGTTAGAGAGGGACAAGAACTGAAATTCTTTTTAGAAGGCGAAAGGGAACGTTCGGGGAGGGTCGGAGGTCCAAAGTTCCCGATGCAGACACTTAAAAACAGACAAAGTAGAAGACAAAGGTAAAGTTTGACGATTAAGGTAGAAGTAGGACATCGACGGGTATACTGTCAATTATGAAACGGAATCTAGTGACGAACCTTTTCCTTTATCGTTGGGTGAGGTTATAAGAACGAACCTCTTAAGGTACCTGTCTCCTCGGACTACCCGATGTCAGATACCCCAGTGTTTCTCAGCCTGTGTTGACTCACTAATAGAAAAAAAGAAGGAAATCTAGCGACGATCTAGGGTGTATTGTCGTCGAATCATTGACGGTAAGGATGAAAAGTAGTCAACATAAATGGTCCAGTTTTTAATTTAGAGAACTTTTGTAAAGACGGATTCCCTTAGCGAAGGAGGAAAGAGACACTAATTAAAAAGAAACGAGTACATTGAAAATTTTCATGAACGACGGAAAGGTCTTCCAGTTTACACAAACTAAAAAAAATTAAGATAATTGAATAGTCAGTATCTTGGAGTCTATAGTGGTCGTTCCGTTTAATATTATCTTGACTCTTTATTGTTGAATGTTCAAAATTTTTCCGTCAAATTAGCCGTAATATTAGTGGTACGAGTCTCCGTAAGTCTTAACTCCCGTTCTCACTCTGCGATTTGACTTTTAGTCTTAATTTACTTCGGACGAATAATAATTATTTTGGAGGTAAGATACAGGTCCTACGATTGTCGGTCCGTGTGTAGAGAACCGTCCTCTGTTCCTTAAACCCCCTCTTTGACTTACCGAGTCTCTTTTCCAGATTGTTAGTACTAGAAATTCCGAAGGGACTTGTTTTCCAGACGAATATTGGACAGTACAGCCTCTTCGGGCGGAATACACGGCTCAAAAGATAGTCGTAAAAACACGGAGTGTAAATTTACCCTTTCTGTTGGTTCCTACTAATCTTTCAACTCCTTTCTTAAGTTTCGTACCTTCACATTCTAGTATTTTTATTTGTCTTTTCGTGTTGGACCTCCTTTACCTATTTGATATTTGTTTTGTTTCTTCGTTGAAATTTCAGACATAATTTACACCGGTCCTTCACTTTTCTTACATCACGTAAGTTTTTTGTCTTTGTTCTTCGATTATGAAAAAATTTATCGTTACCCTCGAGTTCTTTCTCAATGACCTTTACAAATTTATCTATACTTCCGTTTTTCTTTTCGAGCCATTTCCAACCTTACACTAGAGTCGGTTCCTTTAGAGAGTTTCAACTTTTTTTTTTTCTGTTTCTTTACCTTTTATTCTCTACTTATTCTTTCAATCTCTTAATCAAGTTCTCTAAATTGGACTTTGTCCTGTTCAAGGTCAATTTTCTCTTGTCTTTTTTTGTCTCCTTTCCTCGGTAGTTCTTTTATTATGTTTTTCTGGGTGGCACAAGGTTCGTGTCACTTATTCTTTTCTGAACATGGTCCTTATTTCTAAGAGTTTCAAGGTTCCTTCTTTTATCTTTCCGTCTCATTCCGTTTTCATTCAGATTCTACCTTCTTGATTCCTTCTCGTAGGTTGTGGGTCTCCCTACTTCTGTTCAGGACCCTATAGTCGACATGTAGTTCGGATCTTGAGTTGGGTCGGTCTCCTCTCGTCCTCCTGTCTCGACGGCCTCCTTCCGACGTATTCCTTTGTCACCTTGGTTATCCTACTTACTACACGAACTTGTAAACCTTTTTGGTCATCTTCGTAAACTGTCGAGTTAATTTCACAAACCCTTTATGACATATCGTACGTCCAGTCCTTCGTTGTCAATCTTGACCTGTACCTTGTTGTCTGACCAAGGTTTATTCTTTTCCTCATGCAGTTCCGACATATAACAGTGGGACGAATAAATGGAATATACGTCTCATGTAGTACTCTTTGCGACCTGACCTTCTTCGTGTTCGACCTTAGTTCTAACGACCCTCTTTATAGTTATTGGAGTCTATACGTCTACTGTGGTGGGAATACCGTCTTTCACTTCTCCTTGATTTTTCGGAACTACTTTCTCTTTCTCCTCTCGCTTTTTCAACCGAATTTCGAGTTGTAAGTCTTTTGCTTCTAGTACCGTAGGCCAGGGTAGTGAAGTACCCTTTATCTACCCCTTTGTCACCTTTGTCACAGTCTGAAATAAAACCCCCCGAGGTTTTTAGTGACGTCTACCACTGACGTCGGTACTTTAATTTTCTGCGAATGAGGAACCTTCTTTTAGATACTGGTTGGATCTTTCATATAAGTTTCGTCTCTGTAATGAAACGACTGATTCCAGGTAGATCAGTTCCGATACCAAAAAGGACACCAGTACATACCTACACTCTCAACCTGACACTTCTTCCGACTCTCGGGTTCTTAACTACGAAAACTTCACACCACAACCTCTTCTGAGAGCTCTCAGGGAACCTGACGTTCCTCTAGTCGGGACCCTAAAGAAACCTTCCTTACTACGACTCCGACTTTGAGGTCATGAAACCGGTGGAGTACGCTTCTCAACTGAGTAACCTTTTCTGAGACTACGACCCTCCCTAACCCCCGTCCTCCTCTTCCCCTGCTGTCTCCTACTCTACCGACCTACCGTAGTGACTGAGCTACCTACACTCAGACTCACTTGAGGTCCTCAACCACTACCTGTCCTTCCGGACCATACGACGCTAAGTACCCCAGCGTTTCTCAGTCCGTGCTGACTCGTTGACTTGACTTGACTTGACATATCGTTTTCACGTCTCTGTTTCAGTTACTTTTTTTTACTCTATCATTGTTAAGGTCCTTATTATATTTATATTTGTATCTACTCTAGAGTAGTGAATTAATGACTACTTTAAAGTGACTAATTTCTTTTCCTTTTCTTTTTTTCTTCGTTTTTTATTATTAAAGTGACCAATAGGAATTTACAATATCAGTTGGACTTTTTTTAATCGTGTTCTTTTCTTTAAATAGTATGTCGAGTATTACCAGGTCCTTGTATTTTATAAAGATTAGTAGTATTATTACATTCGTCACAAATAAATTGGTTTTAAACACTGTATTGATAAAATCCCTTTACCGACACCATTGATTTAGCAAAGTCATGATAGATTAATAAAAACACGTGTCCAACGAAACTATTTTCATTTTTAATTTCACTTAAAATTTTCGATAATTTTATCATACCACAAGGAGTTTTTTATTTTTACCCCCTGAAGGGACCGTCACCACCTGAGACGTGAAGTGACGTTTGTCATTTGCAAGTTAGGACCAGTCCCTTGATTCTTAAGTATGCGGTTTATTGCTCCAGTTTTTTTTGTACTTTAATGACATACTAGATAGTTAGGATGAAGACCGCTGTGTGGGTTTCCTTGACTTTCGTTCCAGATAATAATTTTTCTATAAACGAATAGTTACAAGTTTCATCGGAATAAACGTCATCGGCTTTGTGTCTTCGTAGGTAGTTGGTGACTGCTTACTTACCCACTTGTTTTATACTATCTAGGTATGTTACCTTTATAATGAGGTCTAATCTTTCCTTCCTTTAAGACTGTACACGATGTAATACATACTTGGAACTCCTGTAATACGATGTATTATATTGGGTCAGTGTTTTTCTGTATATGTTATACTAAATTGATAATACTCCAGTTTAAGTGTCCCCGTTTTTTCATCTTATCATCAAGGTCCCTCGATTTTCATACCACTTACCCCTCAACAGGAAATTACCCATGTCTTCAAAGTCCAAACGTTCTACTTTGTTCAAGACATCTGACCAACGTGTTGTTGCACTTACATGAATTGTGTTTACTTGACATATGAAAATATGCCAATTCTACCATTTAAAGTACAAGACACATAAAATCGGTGTTAAAAAAAAATTAAAAATTCCCTGTTTCGTACTAATAGGTTTTTCATTTTGCAAGTTTAAGTCCGGTTAAGTCCCCTGTACCCAAGCTAAGGACCAGGCTCTTCCAAGGTGTAAAGATCCTCGTGGATTCGGGGACGTGGTGTTGGTAACTCGGAAGTCTCAGGTCCTTAGTTTTGTCCATTTCGGACTCGTGGAACTCGGGTACGAGGTGTTGTTCTCTTCGGTGTGTCGTGTCGACCTCTCGTCGGGGGCGAGCGACGTTGGTGTCTTTCGGGTGCGTCGTCACTTATGGGTCGTGTTGGTTTTTGATTTATTTATTTGTGTCAATATTTAAGTCTTTGCTTTTTACAGTTACATGGATTTTCCCTCAAAAATAGATCACTAACTGAAACTTAAAGTGACTATCAGGATTTTACAATAAGAGTTGTACTTTTTTTATAAAAAAATGTTTTTACAAAGGAAAGTGTGTAATCATTTCGTCAATTCTTACTTTACAACGACGGTAAAACGACGACAATTACTAAAATTATTACATTGAAGCGTTTCAATAGTACAAAATCAAATTAAGTGACATTATCGTGTTTAGGTCCACCAGTACCGTACTTGGCTTCATATTCTCTTTGAGGCTTATATCCGGTTTATTTCCTTTAATGGACAAAATGATATTTTTCCATTTTTGTATTTAGTTTTATAAAAAATATTTATTATTTCGAGGAAAGTTTAACGTAATCGACGTATAGGAACCGAGATTCAAAACGGATTATCGATAGGACAGGTATTAAAAATTTTTCTCCTTCTTAGACTTTAAAATTTGTCTCCAAAGTAAGATAAAATATATCTCTTTGGTAGTTCTTGACGATAAGGTCGGGTGAACTCAAAGTTTATAAATAATTCTTAGATATTGTGTGTCTTGTATCCCGTCCTGTTCCACCGCCCCTCCCCGCAACGTGGTACTCTGGGTGCCTTTCAGTTCTTTGATAAAGGGCTTAGAAGAAAGTTCATTGCTTCTCGGAAGGACACGGATTTAACTCATACCTATAACACAAAATTAGGTCGAAGGGACTACCGAGTCATCATTTCTTAAGTGGACGGTTACGTCCTCTGGACCCAAGTTAGGGACCCAGATCTTATAGGTAACCTCTTTCTTTACCGTAGGGTGAGGTCATAAGAACGAACCCTTTAGGGTGCCTGTCTCCTCGGACCGCCCGATGTCAGGTACCCCAGTGTTTCTCAGTCTGTACTGAATCACTGATTTGTGGTAAGACAAAAGTAGTCCATCAAGTTAACAAATATATTTATTTACTCTTTTCATTGTCGGTCAGTTGATAGATTTTTTATCTACCTAGGACATATGGAAGAGGAGGTTTTATATTGACTTCTAATCTCAAAGTAAGGCAGTTTTTGACCTCTCGAAGGGAGGTGGATTTTCTCTATAAGGACCAAAAGACGGGGATGACAGAACCCTTATGAAGCAACAAGTCGCAAAGGGTAAGACATGAGAGTACTGGTTTCGGTGTCTAAAGTAAGTGTATTTTATTAACATGTTGTGGATGAGACAAGAGTGGTGACAAGACTCGTAAAACGTTTATTATTGATTAAATTAGGAGTATTTCGTAATCCATCCATTCTATATTCGAGGGACCATTCTTAGGTGGACGTCACGTCTTCTGGACCCAAGTTGGGTACCTAGCCTTGCTAGGGGACCTATTCCCGTTTAAGGTCGAGGTATTTACGTCACACGGATCTAATTGACGAATTGATGATACTCAGACAAAAGTGTGGATATTTTCTCTGGTATTATAGATAACTACCTTTCTAATTTACTCTATTGTATCTATTTCATCGGTCATTACACGGAGAGTGTAACCTGTATAAATTGTTCGATGTCGGAAAAGTCTAACTTCCAAGATAAGATACTCTCTGAGAGTTCATTAATGTGTTTAAAAATTTTCAACATCTTCTTTGGATCATTCGTTTCTCACTAAGATTGAGACCTTTGATATTTTAATTGTTAAACTAAGTTACAAGTTCCTTCAAAAGACCCGTACTGTATTTAATTTACCAATACCAGAGGTATATGATATTGGTGTATCTTTATTATTTTCTCCCATAAGTCTTATTGGATGAACTGGAAGTTTTATTTTTAGTTAGTGTAATGACCTTTATAGTAGGACAATAAAGTAAATAACTTTTACGTTTCTCCTTTCATTTCATAATGTCTATTATAGAATGGTTAAGTTACACGATGATATAGTATCAACATAGTGAACAAAAAAAGTGAGAAAAGTCTCGGAACCACCCTGACACAAAGAGACTGGGGAACTTGACCCCCACCGGTACGCTGAGTAAAACTCGTGGTTTCTTAACTACGAAAACTTGACACCAACCTCTTCTGAGAACTCTCTCAGGGAACCTGACGTTCCTCTAGTTTGGTCAGTTAGGATTTCCTTTAGTCAGGACTTATAAGTGACCATCCTGACTACGACTTTGACTTTGAGGTTATGAAACCGGTGGACTACGTTTCTTGACTGAGTAATCTTTTTGGGGACTACGACCCTTTCTGACTTCCGTCCTCCTCTTCCCCTACTGTCTCCTACTCTGTCAACCTACCGTAGTAACTGAGCTACCTGTACTCAAACTCGTTCGAAACCCTCAACCACTATCTGTCCATTCGGACCGTACGACGTTAGGTACCTCAACGTTTCTCAACCTGTGTTGACTCGTTGACTTGACTTGAACCCGTTACTTTACACTCATCTTTATCATACACAGAGAACGTCCGTTTTCGTAAATTAATGATCCAACTATGAGACGTCTTGAGGTAAGTACGAAGGACCCTAGTATCTACGAGTCTGACTCAACCTTAATGGTAGTAGGACTCACAAAGACGTACTGACTCTATTCGTATCTGGAGGACAGTTAAGAGTAGCTAGTGCACCGTACCCGTTTTTTCATTTAATAACAATGTATATTCGGTAGTTTTACATTCCCGATAAACAGTAACACTGAAGTGGGTCGGATAGGATTATTGTCTTATTACCCTGTTGAACATATTTTTCACTCAATTCCGACGTCTGACTGTAGAGTAAATACAGTGTCTTACGCCTAATTAGTTGAGTTGGTGACCCACAGTCTTTCTTGTTTACACCAACTAACATAGTGACACGAGGGTGAGAAATCAGTCATCGACGGAGAGTAGAAGTTATAAATAAGATTAAATATCCCTAAACTACAATTTATGATAATTTGGATAAAAAATTTGTAATAAACCGAAAGTGTCCGAACACTTTAACGATCTGTATAAATCGTTTGATCATACAATAAATCCGTAATTCTAATAGGTACGGAGAGTTGTGCCCGGATTCAACAGACCTATTTGATATTTGGAAAGAGAAAAACTGAGAGGTCCTTTTTTATCACTACCACCGAAGGGTGACGAATGAGTGAATAGTACCTCAGTATTTCTCAATTTTGAGACTTTGTGTATCTTCGGATGATTTGTCTATTCATGTATAATCGAAAAATAATGTAACTTTTCGATATTACTAGTGTCTTGTCTAGGGTCGGATTTCTAAGTTTCGTTCGAAAGTATTGTTTTCGAGCGGTCTCCCAATATTTCTGTTTAGTATAGAAGAGAGTGGTGGTGGTTTGTTTTTCACAGAGGATAAAGGATGGGTTCAGGGTCCAAACGTTCGAGTCAGTGTTCGAGTCGACCTTGAGATGTCCTATTTTGTATTAACTAGGGGGTATTTAACGACGTCTCAAGTTATACTTTCAGTTTTTGGAAGTAACTAGGAAAATTGTGTCGATCTCACTCAATATTTTGGGATCAGTTACTAGTCCGAAGGGAACTTCGTTGTCTAAGGACCTTTTCAACGTATATTTATTATTTCTTTATTTGTCTTTATCTGGGTTTGTTTAAATACCAATGGTTTCCCCTCAACACGAGTTTACGAAGTTACCACAGACTGAGAAACGTTGGGATACCTGATATCGGACGGTCCCAAGAGACAGGTGTCCTACGAGGTCCTCTCTTATGGTTTCCCTTTCCGTCCCTATTTAATCGTCAAATCCTAATTGTATACGTGTGATGTATTATGTCTATCAGTTGTTCCTGGCCAGATTGTGTCCCTTGATATGAGTTATAAAACATTATTGGGTATGTCCTTTTCTTAGACCGTCACATGGGGGTACCAGGGCGTCTAGACAGAGAGGAAGTTGTTACAAGTTTATCTTCTCTGGGTCCCTACGGGGAACGAGGTCAGAGACTGGTGGGAGGTTGTAAAAAAGGTCAGGGTTAGAAGTCTTAGTCGGTGAGTCGATAGGAGCCAGTGACCCTGGTCGGTTGTGGTACAAAACTCGAATTGAGGAATAATGGGTAGTTGGTACTCGAGGGTCTATGTAATCTTAATAAGACGGTTGTCCCCCGACAGTTGACGGACCAGTTGTACGTAGACGCCCGGAGGGTGTGGATGGAGAGCAGATAAAGTTGACACTGCTATACCGAGACCGTACCCGGTGTAAAAGGGGGTCTAAAAGGTCCTCTTCGTTCTCCCACGACTCAGAGAGTTTTTACGTTTTAGTCGTGTCGTCGACGCGAAAGAAGGTTCTGCACGTCTTCTACAGAGTTCTACTCACCCCATTTTAGGTCTTAGCACACCTTCGCGGTAAGAGTACTTCTTCTTGGACTTTGTCCGGGAAATCCTAGACGTACCGGACCCCAGGTGGGTGCGTCTGGGGTGGAGACACTGAAAACCCTCTCAGTGAAGGACGTCCTCGTCCACTTTGAGTAGTTCTACCCACTGGTGGACTGGTTGGAGACGTCCGACAAACCAGGGGTCCACCCCAACCCACTCGTGTCGAACCTTTCCGAGTGTTCGTGTTGATCCTCGGAGACCTCGGGTCACCACAAACTCTTCGGGGAGACCGCAATCCCGAAGACAGACCTCGGGGAGAGACGTCGTTGATCCGTCTCAAGGTAGGACCTCGGAAGAGGGTTCGGAACCTGGTTTACCTTTGTTATTTCGAAAAACGTCGTTTTTTTTTCTCTTTTCTTAGACTTATATATATATATATATATACATATATATAACTTAGTCAAACGACATACGGACTTTGATTGTGTTGTAACGTTTAGTTGATATGAAGCCATTAATTATTTGTTTATTTAGTATCGATCGGTCGGTATAATCTATACAGATTTATAAATATAAAGATCAGTGATTCTCAGCCTGTACTGACTCGCTGAAGTGAAAGTGAAAAGTGAAAGTACGTAACCTCTTCCTTTACCGTTGGGTGAAGTCACAAGAACGGACCTCTCAGGGTCCCTGTCCCCTCGGACCACCCGACGGCAGATACCCCAGCGTGTCTCAGCCTGTGCTGACTTCGCTGAATCGTCGTCGTCTTATGTATAAATGTATATATGTATTGATCGTTTATTTTCCTCATGGATGAGTCATTTTGTAAAGTGTGTTACTAATTAGTGAAATATTATAGGGACAAAATTAGAGTTTTAAATATGATAACCGGGATAAAATATTGAAACGTATTTACAGATATCTAGTTAACGAGATTGTTTTTACGGGTTGACGGATTCGTAAAACTTGTTCATCAGTACATTTCGTTTTTTGGTACCCCTGAGGTCTACTGGCAAAAAGGAGTAAAAATTTTTTAAAAACGGAGACCACTTTCGATTGTCGACTTCTCTTGTCTGGGACTTTAAGTTCAGTCTTCTGGACCGAAGACCAGACTCCTGTGTAGGCCCAAGACGTTACCCGACCTGTACGCGGTAATCCCTCAAGAAATGGACAGACTCCGACAGAGGAATAGTCGTCTACCCCTTGTTGTTATGTCTATTAGAGAGTTAAGGAAAGGTCTATATCTGAGGATTCGTTATTCACTTTTTAAGTTGTAGATGAGAATAACGTCCTGTCGTTCTCTTATTTAACTTTGTCGTCCTATTCCGACTGAGTCGTGTTTCTCTTCCTAAGGACCTTCTCCCCTCTTACTAACAACAGTAATATGGTATAGGCGGAAGTCCCCTTTTTCAAAAGTGACCTGAGTAGACGTAAAAGAGGGTATGGACCTCAGAGGTGGAAATAATTCAGAAATATTTGTCTGGGAGGTACGAAGGTCCCGGGGGTATACTCCGTGTCAAATACGGGGTCAGTAGTCTCCTCCCACTAAGGTTATTTTATTCCTATTTTCCTACTTCTATTTTCTGGTCTTTCTTTTATCTGAGTGGTTATTATACACATTTACACGAATAAAAGTACAAGAGACGGTTTTTGACCTTCGACGTCACCGTCCCAGAGACAAAGCCGCTCTAAAAAATGTACGTTTTATAAAAATGTAAAAATATATTTCTTTGTTGTTTTCGTTTATGATTTCATCCGGTTCAATTCTCACTTCCAACAATTCTAGTCATTATTTAGACGTCATCGACTATCACTTGGGACTAAGTAGGAACTAAGTAAAGATTATTTGAACAACTACCTTTTGTCTTTTGGGCTTCATCGAGTTTATTTTATTTTGTCTTTGTCCTCGACCGTCATGTCATCTCTTGTATCGACGGAAGGTCTTATTTTTTCTTCGGTCCTCTGTCCTTGTGCTGTGTTCAGAATATGACACCTTCAGAGCATCAAAAGCTCCTGGATAAATTTATTAGACTAGCTAGGTGATGCCGAATGGTCGTAGGAAGTGAAGTTCACGCGACTTAAATGGAGTAGAGGGTCGAAAGTGTGTAAGACAAAAAGACGGATTTTATGTTGGGAGGAGGGGGAAGTGAAAACGGATTCATTAAGGATGAGTAACAAGACCAGAAGGAAGAGGTCCTTGAGGAGAACTGTGAGATTTCGATTCCGGCCCGAAGGGACCACCAGATCACTAATTCTTAGACGGAACGTTACGTTCTTTGTCCCCAAGTCAGGGACCAGACCCTTTCTAAGGTGTAGGGGCTCGTTGTTTCGGCCACGTGACCGGTGTTAGTGTGCCGTTGTTCTCTTTGGTGATGTTGCTCTTCGGACGTGTGGTGTTACTTTTCATCGAGGACGAGTGGCGTTGATCTATTTTGGGTGCGTCGATATTTCTGGGTCGAGTCGGTTCTTTATTTAGAAAAAAAATTTTCAAGGATTTTTTTGTTTATTTTGATTCAGTCTATAAGGAGGTACACAGGGTGTCGGGACATAATTTTAACGAACACACGAGTAGGCACACTGGGTGTTCTAAGACTCCCGACTAGGACACAGAATACCACGAATATAGAAGTCGTAGATATCACGTGGACCGTTTTTCATGCATACGTTGTTTATAACGGTTGTTTATAGTACTGGGTGAGAGGACCGGATTAGTAGTTTTAGAATGTTAACTTAGACGGTTCAGTAAGAATAAGGAGAGAGGTCCTATTTTGGTTCGTTAGACTTTTCGTCTCGTTACGAAACACTTCTGTCATTTCGTGAAGTGTCAGGATCTGATCTTGGTCCGGACCGTCTTTAGTCTATAGTATAGGAGAAAGGGAAAAAAGGTGGGAAGTAAAATCAGAGTTAAGTGGGTGAAGGAGTGTAGGAACAAATAGTTCACATTTGCAGTTCGTGGTGAGTATCTGGTCAATAACAAGTCAGCGATTCAGCCCAGACTGAGAAACACTGGGGTAACTGACACCGGGAAAGGGCGGTCCGAGGAGGCAGGTACCTTAAGGGGTCCGTTCTTATGACCTCACCCAACGGTAAGGGAAGAGGTGCCCTAGAAGGCCTGGGTCTCTGATTTGGATATAGAGGACGTAACGTCTATCTAAGAAATGGTAGACTCGGTGGTTCCTGGGGTTATTTCGGAACGGAGTTAAAGAACAGACCGGAGAATAGTTAAAGACAACTTGTGGCCAACCATCGTTTCGATAGGGTCCGGTAGGATAGAAGTTGTTAAAAAGTTTTTTGAACATATAGGGGGAAGAGACGAAATAAAAGTAGAAATTGTGAATAGTGATTGTATGAGATATGAAAACTTAAATAGAGTAATGAACGATCGGGGAGAGGGATTTTACGTTCGAGGTGTTTTAGAGAGAAAAGACCAACCTGGTGATTGTATCTGACCTAGTGATTGTATCACCCTTGGTACAATCACGGTCTTGTCATAGACCGTGTCTCGTCCATACATTATCTTTATAAATAACTTTATTACTTACTTACACACTCACTTACTTTCGTTTTTGACAACGACATTTTGAACTTTTATTTTACTAAACTTAAATTGATTTTAGTACGGTGGTTCAATAAATGAAATAAGTCATTTATTACGAAGTTCGTAGTTGAGAAAGGGTCGTAAGATGTTCACACAGTATTCTTTTTGGAAGTATCTTTTTTTTTTCAGTATCAGTACGTCCATTTAGAAACGACAATAAGTATAGACTGTCTCCTCTTTTTGTTAGATTTGCACTAACCAAAAGTTACAAACCGAAGGTAAGAGTCGACCTGGGAGTTAGAATGATTTATTCGGTAAGTAAACCGGTTAGTACGGGGGGTCAGATAAGAATTATCGGATTATCAGGGTTCTGAATAGTTAAAGGAGTTCGTAAGTCGGGGTTAGGTATAAACGTTTCTTTTCTTCGGTATCATAGAAAGAGAAGGTAAAAGTATGTATAATATCATTTATCGTTTTTCCTAGTGTCGAAAAGTGTGGAGAGAGATTGGTGTGGGAAATGTCGCACTTAAACTTCAAAGGAGAGTGGTTCGCTACTTCAGAAAGGCTCGGGTATTTAGACCTGTTTAGAACCCTAAGGGAAACGGGACATTTTACGTCGTCTTCCGTACGACACCTTCAAGGCTAGAACCGGAGTCGTCTTGACTCGTGTGAACACGAGTGAGAGAACCGATCAGATGATCTTTTGTCCTATAGTGTACCTCGTCTCTACTCAGTAGGGTCGATTCCGGTAGGATCTGGTTGGTAGAGGGTCGATGGGAGTCTCGTTACCAACTATCTATTCACTTGGGTCGTTTCGGGTCTTGACGGGTAGACTGGGGTCGGGTTTAATGACCAGGTGTCTTAGTACTCTAATTATTAACCAACCACAAAATTCAATGGTGTAAAACCCCACTACATAATGTGTCGTTTTCGATTTACGATTTGAATACATTTAGAAAAGGAAACAAATAATGGAAGGAAAAACAGGGGTCATCGTTACTGAATTGAGAAAGTCTCGGAAAAAACGAATTCGTGTAGGACAAGAAAGAGGACCCAACGGAAGGGGTGGACCAGACGGATCTTTTGAGTGTAATTCCGAGTCGAGTTATGGTGGAACCATTAGAGGGGAGGGTGGTGGACGTGGGGTGTTGAGGAGAGACTCGAGTGTCGTATGTATGTACGGAGGTAGTATCGTGAATGAAAATACAGAGTGATGGGATCTTCTGATAGGTAATGAGTTTCCAACTCTAATATGAAATAAGTTAGAGATTTTAGATCAGGAATTGGATCCCGAACAGTACATCCTCTACGAGTCATTTATAACCCATTTATTTGGAACTTACGAAACTGTAGAGAGTAAAGACAGGGAGAAGAGTTATGGACGATGGCGACGGAAGTACTGACTGGACCTATTGAATTTGTCCGGAAGAAACGAGGGGTCGGAGGGTAAATGAGGTGACGTTTGTAGAAGTTGTGTCCCGGTACTAATAAGTCACAAAAAGGGTATTCTAAAGATCGAGAAAGTTCCGTCTTTAGTATATGGGAAATGAAAACATATAGATCGTCGGTCAGATTAAATAATTATTTTCCATCAATTAAATTACTACTTTGGTTAAAATTGTCAATTTTTTCATGAGACAAAGGTTTTTTATTTTTATGGGAAAAATTATTACTACTGTCTGAAAAAAACAATTGACGTGACGTACTGTATACCCTAAAATCAAGGGGATGGTCCCTAACTTGGGTACGGGGAACGTAACCTTCACGTCTCTGAATTGGCGACCAGGTGGTTCCTTCAGGGACGAAGGTTTTTAGAAGACGTCTCGACTGAAAGATTATTCCACAACTATTGTGTAGACCAGGGTAGTGAAGTACCCTTTACCTACCCCTTTGTCACCTTTGTCACAGTCTGGAATAAAACCCCCCGAGGTTTTAGTGACGTCTACCACTAACGTCGGTCCTTTAATTTTCTGCGAATGAGGAACCTTCCTTTCAATACTGGTTGTTATCTGTCGTATGAGTTTTCGTCTCTGTAATGAAACGATTGTTTCTAGGTAGATCAGTTCCGATACCAAAAAGGACACCAGTACATACCTACACTCTCAACCTGACACTTCTTTCGACTCTCGGGTTCTTAACTACGAAAACTTGACACCACAACCTCTTCTGAGAACTCTCAGGGAACCTGACGTTCCTCTAGGTTGGTCAGGTAAGACTCCCTCTAGCCAGGACCCACAAGAAACCTTCCTTACTACGACTTCGACTTTGAGGTCATGAAACCGGTGGAGTACGTTTCTCAACTGAGTAACCTTTTATGAGACTACGATCCTCCCTAACCCCCGTCCTCCTCTTCCCCTACTGTCTCCTACTATACCGACCTATCGTAGTGGCTTAGTTATCTGCACTCAAACCCACTTGAGACCTTCAACCACTACCTGTCCCTCCGGACCGCCTCTTCCGTTACCGTTGGGTGAGGTCATGAGAACAGATCTTTTAGGGTACCCACCTCCTCGGACCACCCGACGTCAGGTACCCCAGCGATTCTCAGCCTGTGCTGACTCGCTGAAGTGAAAGTGAAAAGTAAAAGTACGTAACCTCTTCCTTTACCGTTGGGTGAGGTCACAGGAACGGACCTCTTAGGGTCCCTGCCACCTCGGACCACCCGACGGTAGATACCCCAGTGTGTCTCAGCCTGTACTGACTTCACTGAATCGTCGTTGTCGTCGTCGTTCCTCCGGACCGCACGACGTTAAGTACCCCATCGTTTCTCAGCCTGTGTTGACTCACTGACTTGACTTGACTTGTCAGTTATGTTGGCTCTCACGACAGATCTGACTCAGTACGGACCCTTCTTTTCCTTAGTTGAGAAGGGAACCTCCCCAAAAAGACCTTGTCAGTGACAGTAGGACATAACAGGATGAACTTCGGGATCTTCAGTCAGGTAAGATCCCATCAGAAGATCCCATCGTTCTTCACTTCAGAGATGATGGTTAAGTAGATGATGTTTCAAAAGTTATAAATTTTTACGCTCTTGTAGTCATGCTGTCTTTAGTGAGGTAACTGACAGGGGTTCTAACAGTTAATTACCTAATTACGACTAGACGAGTTTCTGAGAAGGGAACTACAAGTTACAGTACAATTGTTCAGACTTCTACGTCTTTCATCCAAATAGTTTAAGTATTTACGGGTTTCTACCTTACTTCTGGTTAATGGAGTTTGGGTAAGTAGGGAAGTTGTTTATGAATAACGTAGTCAAGTCAAGTCAAGTCAGTAAGTCAGCACAGGCTGATAAACGTTGGGGTACTTGACGTCGTGCGGTCCGGAGGGACAGGTAGTGGTTGAGGGTCGTATAAATGGATGATATACGGTCCTGTGATCGGACCCATAGTCCTATACCGTCTTGTGTTTTATCTGTACAACGAAAGAAAGTATCTCAGTTTCCTTTTCCATTTGTAATTGGTTTCTTTGATTATGTACATTACTTATTCGTTTTGATTGTGGAACGGGACGGTGGTAACACTCGTTCGTATGATGTGTGATTTTTTTTTTTTTTAATTTTTGTCTAAAAAATCTTTTCGTGAAGTGTAGACGTCTATTTGGAACTTTTGTCCTTATAGGATAGTTTGTAATTAGGAGTTTTATTTCTCTGGAACTCGGGACAGGGTTTTTAACGATTGAGTTCTCACTTGTACAACTGGGAACTGAAAATGTTATGGTCGTAGATTTCTATAGACTTAAAAGATGTCTATATAAAAATTAGAATACAACGTACAATTCAGTTAAGTCAGTACAGACTGTGGTCCGAGGAGACAGGTACCCTAAGAGGTCGGTTCTTATGACCTCACCTGACGGTACGGAAGGAGGTCCCCTAGAAGGGTTGTGTCCTTAACTTGGGTACAGAGAATACGGAGGACGTGACCGTCCACCCAAGAAATGGTGTCCGTGGTGGGCCCTTCGGAGTAAAAATTAGAATAGTCAACACTAAATAAGTATGGAAGAAGTAAATTATAATTCTGTATCTTTCATATTAATAACGTATGTTCTGTTACATACGTATGCAGTGACCTTTCATTTAAACGAATTTTGAAGAGGTAAAGATGGCGAAATTATTGATGTACTCTTTTGACGGTAACAAAGGGTAGTACTTGTCGATTGGTCACCATTGGAACTTCCCGAAAAACAAGAATTTATGAACGACACAGGAAATGAACCTTTCGGTTAAGACTTCCGACCCGAAAGAACGTTTTATAACGTTTATTTTTGGGAAATCAAAAGAATAACGAGAATAGAGACTCAAAGAGAAGATGGGTGACCTTCTCTTTGTGAATTAATCGACACAATGGACTATTTATATGTTGGGTCTGGAGAAAGTAGGTCCAAACTGAAAGAGTCGAGGACTTCATTTTCTGATACCTCTACATCGAAAATGAGGTCTACTGAGTTAAAGAGAAAGATTAGTAAACAGAGAACCAAGGACCTCATTCAGACCAAGAACTAGTCCAGACCCAGACAAGACGTGTACTGATGATAGAGTAAAGGAGACATTTATCGTTCTCGCGGTCCTCTGTTCGAAGATAGGACACAAGGTTGGTAGACCAAAGGTTACCCACCGTCTGTTGTCCCTTACACGACAAGAAGTATAGGAAAAGAGAAATAGTTAACAGAACTCTTTAAGACTACACAGGTCCGGAATCTTTTCGACAGTGAAACGGTGGTTCAGTACTTGACATTAAGTAAATCCTGTGACCTATCAGGGTTGGTACCGTAACTCTTAAGTGAGTACGGAGTAGGACTTGGTGGCTAATGTATCAAAATAAAGGTTGATAGTCATTTTAGAAGTACGATAAACCGGACAGTTGGCACTCGAGTTTAATGAGGTTTAAAAAAATTTTTTCTCTGTTTACAAGACATGTGGGGACTTTATCTCTGAGTACGGACCCAGTTCCTTGTAGTGTCGTTTCCGTCGTAACCGTACGTTGTGCAACAGGGACGACCTGTATTTTGACGACGTTGACTGACCACTCAAAAACGACTCTGGACTGTTTGCCCCGAAACGTAAATGAAAACTGAGTACTGTCTCCAACGACAAGAGACACACAGACACGGAAAAGAGGAGAGGGGGATTCCTTCTATTAATTTGAAATTGTCACCTCGTCCTGTCTGACATCCCCTTAGTCCTACCTTCGTCTCTCTTGTTACCCTGTGATTATGTAATTACGTCCGTTCTCTGTCGGTTTCGCGTCTGATGTGACTATCATCGTTTACACACTCTTCGTTAACGTAGACTATATACAATTTCGGACTCAACTGGTTAAACCGTCCTCTGTACCTACACTCTCTACTCTTCTTGATTCTTTAGTTCTTACTGGGGTTCTAAAAACTACCTACTGCCTTTTATTTTTAAGTCTTAATGGAACTGACAACTCTTTTTACCTTACACTATCCCTACACGTTTGGGTCGAGAACTCAAATCTTTAAGATGATGTTTTTATATTCTATTCCCTTTTACCCAGAATTATCTCAGATACTCTTTTACTGGTCCTCCTCAGCCCCATCCATAATCACCTTGATTCAAGTCTCACCAAGTGAACCGTCAGTTTTCATGGATGTTGAATTTTATATCGGTGACTTCATCTCCCGGGCTAAACTCCCTCTACTACAAAAGTCATGTAAGGTGTGATCTGTCAACTGTAAAGTTTAGGGAAGGTGGTTGTTCCTAGATGACACATCTTGTCCGTTACTATGAGTTATTAAAACATTATTGGACATTCCCCTCTTCTTAGACTTTTTTCTTATCTATGTAATTATCTATTGACTTAGTGACACGACATGTGGGTTTTGATTGTGTTGTGACATTTAGTTGGTATGAAGGGAAAAAATCTTTTCTTTTTTCTTCTAACTTAGTGTGTATGTAGATACTTATTTTATTTTATTCTAGGGAAGGTTGCGATTCTAAGTATTTAGAAATTTAGGTAGTGAATCCTCTTCGTCGTATATGAACATCGTCAGAGGTACACACTGTATGCATGTCCTTCCTTAGTGTCTGTTTAGATGTAAAAATTTATGATTTACTATTTGACATTATGGTGCGATTCATGGAGTGATCGTGCGAAATGTATATACTAATGACTTGAAAGAGTCACTAAGGAAGGATTGTGTCCTCCTTCGACAGGTACGTAGGTGTGACTCATGGAATAAAAAGAAACTTCAAAGAAAAATACTTATCCGTACCTTCAGTCCTCTTCTCACACTAATGGGTTACAGACACGGACACAGACACACACACACGTACGTTCGTACTCACATACAAAACGTCTTCGTTGTATTTGTGGTCTCGTCAGTTGGTTCAGTTTTCTTGACTCAAGACCCACCCAGAGTCCGAAGTTGAAAGGTGTCCTGAAGTCCGTTCACAAGAAACGGACGTAAGGACTCGACATTACCTCGTTTATTACCGTCGGAGGCACGGGTGACTTTTCTCTGAGAGTTCTGTTTACCCCACAGGATGTTAGTATCGGTGGATGCCTTGTCAACGACTCATGTTCTGTCATATTAATTCGGGAATCCTCTTTTTACACGAGACTCAAGAGGTCTCTCTTTTTCCTTTCTCCTTTTCATTTACTCTTTTACTTTTTCCTGTCGTCCGTCCTTGTTGTCAGGGAGGGACCCTCGACCAAATTCTACACATAGAGAGGTCTTTGTAGGTAGGTTCCATGGTTTCGAAAATTTGTGTGGTCGGTCATTACCTCACGTTCTCTCCAGTGACGATCTCTACTTACGCCACAAGTGACTTGTCGTCTTTACCTACCAAACACATTGTTCTTGTCTACCAAGACGGTTCCATCACAGAGGGGACAGGAAGGACGGACACAAATATCACGACACACATTACAGTCCCCTGTTTCTAGTTTCTTCCTTTACTGTTGGTGCACCCATCGTGTTCTGATAATCTGTCTTATTTTCATGAATTCCGTCAAAGTCCATTTAATCGCAATTAAGAGTCTATGGGGCTGTGGGTAATACCCGGAAGGTCTGTTGTAGAGTGGTTGACTTTTTGTGAGAAAACAGAGAAAAAGAGGTCTAACACCCGTAAGTTAAGGATGTCTTTTTCTTTCTCGGAATTTTGTATTCTTGGGTCTTTTGGTTTTGGTGACAAGGAAAATTCGTTAAAATTTGATCTAGGTGATTTTTGATAGACCAGATGACCAAAATATGACTTTTCAAATCGACCGACTTTGGGTATGACAAAATGTCGATATTCCTTGTGTTCTTAAGTTTTGAGACCGTCTTATATTCCAGAGGCGTAAGAGTAAAATTTCGTTATAGTGAAAGGAACTTCTACTTATAACATAAAGATTTACAGACCTGTACTGGAAATGTTCACACACCAAAGACAGTCGTCGATTATATATACATAAAGTAAGTATACATATAGTAAGGACGAAGAGTAAGAGAACAAAGATAATTAATGAAAAAGAGAAATGTATGATGTGTTAGTTGTCCCTGTACAGGTAACCGGAAGATCGACTAAAGATAATAAGGAGTGATGTCGGAAACAGGGTTAAGGGACGAAGGGTGGTCAATAATTTATAAATCTGTGACTCGACTTTTATAGGATAAGACCGGTGACAGTCTCACTGGTAGGATATCAACATATTAGTTAATCGGACCGTAGACTAGAGACAAATTTGTCAGAAGAATTTCCTTCAAATTAATACTAATTATAGAAAAGTACTGAAACTTTAACATATCCGTACTAAGGAATGAGTCAGTACGGACAATTTTCAGTATTTAGTTAAATAAAATAAGGGAGATCTGGACTCCTCTGGAATATTTAAGACTGACTTAAAACTGTTACATTTTTCAGGTCCTCTGTAATCTACTTATATGAAGACAAGAAGAGAACGACCTTTTGGGAAGGTCATTTTAGCAAAACCAACCCTATAAACTCCTTGTCTCGGGTCCAAGACACTACGAATGTACAATTGTAGTGTATGTACCAAAAAAAAAATACATAACATAGTAAAACATATCAGTTTATGGTTTCCAATGCCAATAAATGATAATTGGACAAAACAGAGATTCGATCCTTTGAATGAAGTCGTTTAATGAGGAGAGATGAGACTTGAAGGAAATGGATGGAACGAAGAACGGAATAATTATTTAATTACGAACTGTATGTCAGAAATAGACATACTCCGTGTAAAATAAAGAAATTCAGAAACGACTTAAACAATGTTATAACGAAGACAAGATACAAAACCGAAGAGCGGGGACTCCGTACACCTTAGAATAAAGGGACTAGATTCTAATCCCCTACCTGGCCGTGGGGGGATGTAACCTTCCACTTCAAAATTGGTGACCTGACGGTCTCTTCAGGGGCTCTCAGTGTAAAATTAAATAAACTTTTGATATAAAACTGTAGGTGGGGAAGAAAGAAAGGTTCGAAAAGGTTCCTCTCGGTACGTTGTGCTGAGGTCAGTAACTCCATGTTTATCTTCCCACTAACCTCAAAGACCTTTTCAAAAACAAGGAGAGTATTTCTTCTGTCAGCATCGACCGTAATGTGAGAAAGGAGCGGAAAGACGGAACTAAAGGTTGGACTAAAGATCTCAACCCCGGCGGTCGGAACGAGGGTTCTCCGTTATTCTAGTTTTCTTTCTGATTCTCTGAGACTCTGTGTGGTCGAACTGTAGTGACTCGGATACTTTGTTCTCGTCGTCGGTAGTTGGAGATTTGAAGAATAGACTTTTTTTCTTTGCAGGTAAACAAGTTGAGTTGGGTAACGTTCAGTCGCAAGAAGAACGGAAGGTGGTTTGTGTAATAAACAATAGTAACAAATTAGTGATTCAGTGTAGGTCGAGAAAACGCTGGGGTGCCTGACATCGGGTGGTCCGAGGAGACAAGTACCCTAAAGGGTCCGTGTTTGTAACCTCACCCAACGGTAAAGGATGAGGTCACCTAGAAGGACTGGGTCCCTAACTTGGACGTAGAGGACGTGACCGCCTTCCTAAGAAAAATGGTGACTCGGTGGTCCCTTCGGGTTTGTGCAGACATTGACAATGTTAGGGGTTTGGAGTAGATACGAGGACTAAAACGTTCCATGGTCTAAAAATTGGTCTTTTCGTTCAAGATGAGTCGGATTTATTTCGATCGGGATGTTTTCACGTGTGAAAGGTTTTCTCTAGTACCTCGTCCGAACCGTTACGAAATGTTGTCAAATATCTTTATTTAACTATCACAGAGGTACACACTACCTTTGTTCATTGTTCGACGGACGTCGGAAGTGAGGGGTGGGGGGAGGTTTGTCCGTTCGACCTCTTAGTGTCACCGGGACGTCACGAACCCGAGGGAAGGGTCGGGGGAGGGGCTGTGAGGTCCTGACTAGGCCTGATTCTGGCCCGGAGGTGGGGTGTAATGGACTCTCCTCTCGGGGTCCTCTTATACTCAACTGTTCGTTTTGATTGGTCTGGGACGACGACGACGATTCAGTGAAGTCAGCACAGGCTGAGACACGCTGGGGTATCTGTCGTCGGGTGGTCCGAGGCGGCAGGGACCCTAAGAGGTCCGTTCTTGTGACCTCACCCAACGGTAAAGGAAGAGGTTTCATCTGGGACTCCTCATGAGTTTCGTATTGACTCGAGTTGAGTTCGAAAACTGGATTTGAAACGAAAAAAGAGTGGCAACCCATGGATTCTTAAAAAAAAGGTGTCGACGACCAACACACGAGTCCCAAATAAAGACCGAAGAGTAGTTTGCCTCTTACGGTTAAGGAAAAATACATAGAGAAGATTTATTCCTTGTAAACGAAGTGTACAAAGGTAATTTTTCAGAGTGTACCGGATGTCTATCGAGACTCGGTCAGACGAGAGATCGTATACTTCTCTCTTTCCTTCCTTCCCTTTCGTCCCTCCCTCCTTCCTTTCTAGGGATCTACCTTTGCCCTTTCCTGTGTGTCGGTGTGTGAATGTGTACTTAGATAAAGGAATAAGGGCAAATCAGTTAGGAAAAGGTCATTTTTGAGTTGAGAATTTTTTCAGTTGAAAAAAGGTACATTTTTGAGCAATGAGTTCTCTTAGTTTTACAGGACGTGTTTGACGGACAAAGAATCCTAAAGAAACTTCTAAGACGTCGGCACTCGGTAGGGGAGACTCTACCGAGGACACCTTGAGCGAATCCTATCCTTATACCCGAGGATCCTAAAGAAAGCGAGGAACTTTAGTATCACCAATAGAGAAGACAGAAAAGAAAAGAAAAAAAAGGGGAGGAAAGAAAAACTGAGTTTCCAGATATACCAGACATCCCTGTAAAGTAATGGGAAGGTTTGGGGGTAACGGAGAGGGGAAGAAAGGAACTACAAGAAAGAAGAACCGAGAAAGGTGGTGTACACTCTTTGTCACCCACCCACCTTCGTTCACTCTACTCTTTTGCTGTCACTGCTCACCTCTTCGTTATTATATCATCGTACTTGGAACGGACTCTTCTCGGAAGTCAGTGACCCGTGTCAAGAATAGACACTCACCGTTCGTCGAGTGGGATTCGGAACAGTTGCACAGAAACCTCGGACCTGTGGGGTCCCCGGTGAGGACGCTCCGGACCTCCTTTACGACGGTGGGGCCGCAGAGAAGAGACCAGTTCGATAGTACGAGTCCTAACCTAGACTGTTCGGAGACCGGTGAAAAAGTAACAGAACACTAGATTGATTTGCGTACCTACCGGGCTTGTCCTATAAAGGAATCCACTAGTTGGTCTTTCCGATTTTTTACTGAAAACGTTGGTAAAGAAACGAGGTCTTTTTCGTTCTTATATTACCCTACGTGGAAAAGTCTACTCCAATGAAGACACTGTCGGTAGGGAGTCTTACTTTCATCCGTCGGTTTCTCCCAGACCACGACTCCTTTGGAATACAATTTCACCGGTCTTGAGGACGAGGAGGGTTGTGTCTAGAAGTTTCCCCCAGGTTGACGTCACTCATGTTCTTGTAGTCTGTGTGACAGAGTTTTCGCTTTTCTCCCTAAATCCTAAGTACGAAAAATTCAAAGAAGTTTAACAAGAAAAGATATGACTACTTAAGAAAATATCGTTAAATGGTCCGAAGAGACAAGTACCTTAAGAGATTCCGTTCTTACGACCTCACCCATCGGTAAGGGAAGAGGTCCCATAGAAAGGGTTGGGTCCCTAGTTTGGGTTCAGAGGGTGTAACTTAACGTCCACCTAAGAAATAACAGACTCAATGGTCCCTTCGTATTTAAATATATATGTATATATATATATATGACTACTTAAATAAAATATCACTAAATGGATAAAAATGGATTTATGTAATTTAAAAATAAGATCTTCACTGATGTTTTGTGTAGGGTCTCCCGACGATGACTGAGAGGTAACTCCCCATTCACTTCACTTCCGATGAACACTACCACTGGGGTTGTGATTGCGAGAGTGTCGGAGAACAAAATCCTTGGATACCCGAAAACCCCTTTACCTAGGATAAATTCGTTTTTTCTTTGGAAAAAGTTCCTATTAATAAAACAGGTTAGGAGTAAAACGTGTTCAGAAAGAGTCTTAACTGTAAAGGGGTTTTCACCGTTTCACAAGTCGAGTTACAGTTCACGTCGCTTCGGAAGATAAAAGGAATTTCGTTTTTCCAAAGTTTATATAAAATGGTAGGACTGTCGTCACTGTTTACCCTGAAGTTGAGTTTACTTAATGTCTACCCGAAAGACTTAGTGTATTTTGAGCTACATTTATCTCTTGGTGGTGGTAAAAAAAAAAAAATTACAGTCCTTATGAGAATCCTAAAAAAACTGTAAACAAATTTTTTTTTTTTTGTTAATGATCGAGGGTAGAGAAGTAATGAAAAAAGTAAATAATTACCTTCATCTCACTTCGTCCTACGTCCTCTTTCCTTCGCCCTCCTTCTTTAGTTGCAGTCCTTTTGTTCTTCAAGGAACTAGTCGACTCTCACGGTTCCTGTGTCGCACCAGTGTTCGTTTAAGGAGCCTGGTATGACGAACAGACTCCTTACCTATTCGTCTCCAGTCGTTTGAAAAAGACGTTTCCTAGTCCATTATTTATAAAATCCGAAACACCTGTTACCTCAGAGTCGACGTTAATGAGACATCTCATTCTCGTCGGTTTTGTGATACGTTTACCCACCCGTTCCGGTACAGTTTATTTTGAAAAAAGTTTTCCTCCACCGGTCTACACGCGGGGGTTCGGTCTAAAGGTCTGGGGACTTAATGACGTACTGTGTAAAAATTTTTTATCACGAACTACCGTGTACTTTTCTACGAGTCGTAACGATTAGTAGTCCCCTTTCCACGCTTAGTTTTGATGTCACTCAGTCCTGAAGGGACCACCACGTCACCTATTCTTAGGTGGACGGTCACCTCCCCTGTACCCAAGTTAGGGACTAGGCCCCTAAGGTGTAGGAGTCTTGTTCATTCGGGTACGTGGACTTGGACTCGGAATCCCGCGTTTTCGGTGTTGATGACTCGGGGACTCGACCTTGATGACTTCGTACACGTGGGATCTCGGGTACGAGACTGTGTTCTTTTCGGTGGTGTTCCTCTTCGGGTCTGTTGTGTTGTTTCTCATCGGGGACGAGTAGTGTTGATCTCTTTCGGGTGTGTTGTGTTGTTTCTCATCGGGGCGAGTAGTGTTGATCTCTTTCGGGTGTGTGTCTCTGTCTCTCATCGGGGACGAGTAGTGTTGATCTCTTTCGGGTGTGTTGTGTTGTTTCTCATCGGGGCGAGTAGTGTTGATCTCTTTCGGGTGTGTGTCTCTGTCTCTACGTCGTGCCGGTTTTGTCCCTATCATTTGGTTATTTCGACGATTTGTTTTTTGTGTTCCTCAGTAGTGGAGTGTGGACAGTCTTACCGGTAATGGTGTTTCTTATTGTTTATTGTTTCCAATCACTTCTACACCTCTTTTCCCTTGGGAGTATGTGACAACTACCCTTACTTTTAACCACGACAGTGATACCCTTTGTCGTACCTCCATAGAGTTTTTTGATTTTTATCTTGATGAGATACTGGGTCGTTAAGGTAGGATATAGTTTTTTTTTTTTTTTGGGCGATTGAGTTTTTCTATGTAAGCGGGTTGTAAGAATCGCCGTAACAAATGTTCACGGTTCTATGTCTTCGTTGGATTCACACAGGTAGTTGTTTACTTACCTATTTCTTCTACGCAAACATACGTATGTGTTACTTTACGATGATGACGACGACGACGACGACGACGATTCAGTGAAGTCAGCACAGGCTGGGACACGCTGGGGTGTCTGCCGTCGGGTGGTCCGAGGGGGCACGGACCCTAAGAGGTCCGTTCTTGTGACCTTACTTTATGATGAGTCGGTATTTTTTCTTACTTGAACGTCTTTATATCTACCTGCACCTCCCGTAATACGATTTACTTTGTTCAGTTTGTTTCTGTTTATGACATACTACAGTGAATACACTCCTTAGATTTTTATGTTGTTTGGTCATTTATGTTGTTTTTGTTCGTATGAGTGGTTATATCTCTCATTTGATCACCAATGGTCACCTCCACCCACTTTATATCCCCACCCCCTCACTTTCCTTGTTTGATAATCTGCATTCTATCTGATACTCCTACGTAACATACTGCACCCCCCATATCGGTTATAAGACATTATTGATATTCACCTCATATTGGAAATTTTACCATGTATTTTTTTTTAAATTGTCACGAACCGTTCCTCTTCCCCTGGTGTTTTGTAGTAGGGGGTCTTCGTACATGACTCTCGACAACGTTCACGTCTCCGGAGGACACCCTGGTCCGTAATTGGAAAATAATAGCCTAACACTCCTCTTCCCTGAAGGGCAACTCTCCGACCTTCCCAACAGTCCTCGAAGTCCTGTTATTGATCGAGTTGGTCATATTTTTCAAGTGGTTATAAAATTCTTGTCGATCCCCGTACGACCGCCATGGTCGATTTTCGGACACATGTCAGACCTAAGGACGTAATTCTGTGATACCTAATTCTGTGAATTAGGTTCTTTTTCTAATTCTTTTTTTTAATCTGAATGTTTTTACACTTTAAACAAGTAAGATAGGGGGGGCGTTTTTTTTCGAGGTTTGTTTTTACCGACATAAGTAAATGTTCGTTTTTTTTTCACATTTTCGGTATTCTTCTGTTGTGTCGATCGTTCAAGGTTCCAGTAAAATTTCGTCCTGCGTCTTCCATGTCCCTTTACGAAGGAGGGTAGTCCGAGGAGGGTATTAATTACCGTAATCACTATTCCTGTCACCGAAACACCGGGGGACCACCCACCTTTACGACGTCTTTATCACGAGACTTCTTTTACTGTCGTCTCCTCGACAGAAACCTCGTAGGGTGGGGGGTGGGGTCCACGAGTCCTGGGAGGAGTAAGTGAGGGTGAGGGGGTTGTGTACGTATATGTGCACATAGTCGATTCGACGTTAGCATGAAAGGGTTCCTCGGGAGTGGAACGACGGTAATTTTCAGTCATCGGACCCTTGAGGGACCGTCAGGTCACCAATCTTGAAACGTAAAAGTGACGGTTCCCGCAGCAAAACTAGGGGTCAACCCCTAGGGTGTTCGTCACAAAGGTTTTTTTTTTTAATTATCGGTTTGATTAAGTGATTTCACAAACACTTATTGTTACCGACGGAAAATAATTGTGGAGAGTCTCCAAACTCAAACCACAACCAAAAAAAACAAACAAAACAACAACAACAAAAAAGTAAAAACCGGTTCGACGTCCCGTACACCCTAGAATTAAGAGACTGGTCCCTAGTTTGGTCACAGGGGACGTAACCTTCACGTCTCAGAATTGGTGACTTGGTGGTCCTTTCAGGTCTCAAAAATTTTTTTCCTAGACCTTACTCGTTAAGGAAATGGGTTTACTTTATAGGATATTTGTCCTTCCTCCTATTCGTCTATAAGAGTCAGTCCCTCGGGAGAGGAAGTTTGTACGATGGAACTACTCACGGTTAGTAAAGGGACTTTTCGTCTGGGGAGGGGTGATGTCGAGTACTACCGTCTTTCAAATTTAAAAAAATTCAACTTCCATAACAGAAGTATAGGTCTACAGGTCTTATAGTTCTTCAAATCTTGTTCTACGGAGGGCGTATGTGCGGGGTTGGTGAAGAGGTCCTGACATGTAATTCCCAACGAACACCAATGTGATACTTACGTCTCTGAAAGACACCTCGACCCTAATACGTCGAACCCCCACCTCCGTCCCCCACCTCAATCGCTACAACGGAGTCACCGAGGGCCGGGTCCTTCCCTCGAGAGAATGGAGACCCCGTCCCTCTTGTGTAGAGACCTTAAATTTGACGGGAAACACCTCAAGTCGAACCCGGTTGTCCGTCGGTCCGTCTAAGGAAATGTTGTTATCACAGGGTCCAATTTTTTTTTTTTTTACGGCCTTGGTTTCGTGAATGTACCGAAGAGCTAGTGTTTTCCTTCTGCTTCCGTTCTTGACACTGGAGGTCAAGGGTTTGAGTGTCGGGGTACGAGAAAGGACCAGTCGTGTTGGAATGAGAAATTTGTATGTTCGACGTAGAGAATTTTTACAAGTCGAAAGTCGGCTGGTGTAAATTAGTCTTCTTCCTTAAGATTCGGGGACCGAGGTACGGGAAGTGTCGTTACTGGAACCTCCGTGGGTCTCTCGTACACGAAGAATAAAGGATCGTTTCCGTTACTATCGGAGTTTCAAACCCGAGTATTTGAGGAGTGATTTTTGACACAGACTGGAGTGGACTTCGTGACACTAAAATTTCGAAATGTGTTCGGAAAAATTTCTTGGTAAACCAAAACGATTTCCCTACCTCTACCCTTTTCTCCACGACAGGGGACGGTTCGGTGCCCTCTCGTCGTACCTTAATCCGGTGACCGGAAGGACGGTTCGGGACTTTGACCCCTCGTCTGGTCCCAATCCGACACTGGCACTATTTCCTACTATTAGCGGTGGTGTCCGTTCTCCTAGAAAAAGATTAATTTGAGAGGAAATGGAGGACCCTCTTCACAACGGCTCGGTTTTCGGGGTCCTGGTTCACTCGACTCTCTCTCTTGACGTTTTCTTTTTAATGGTGTGCTTACTCTAGAGATCGAGGTTCCTCCTGTAGTGTCACTTTACGGAGGCCAGCCTTTCCTCCAGAGCTCACCCTCTATATGTACGGGTGCCCGTAGAACCGTCAGGGTCGACCACCGGAGTGTGTCGGAGTCGAAACGGAGTCACAGGTTTGGTACTCCGACACATGTGTTTTCGTGCACTCTCACGAGTACTTGTGACTATTGACGGCCCTAAGTTCCCTCCCCGGTTTTACGTATACTCTGTATGTCCCTCTTACGTGGTCCTTTCCTTCGGGCTCCGTACACGACGTCCGACTCGTGAACCGGGTCTTGACACGGGGTCGCAGGGACCTGGTCTCGTCCGTCGGACACCCCGTCCCACTAAGCAGACACTGGGGTCCGATGAAGGGGTGGTCGGAAATAAGATGGGAGGAGTGCGGGGTCCGGGAGTGACAGGGAGACTCCGTCGGGAGAAGGATTCGTTCTTGGGTTCAGGCCTCCTGCAAGGGGAGGAGACAGTCTTGTATAAGAGACTTCGACATAAAGAGGATCCTGAACCAGGAGACAGTCGTTCAAAAAGCCTAGTTGACTGGAGACAATCTGCAATGAAACGGCTGTTTCCAGGCAGATCAGTTCCGATACCAAAAAGGTCATCAGTACATACCTACACTCTCAACCTGATACTTCTTTCGACTCGTGGTTTCTTAACTACGAAAACTTGACACCACAACCTCTTCTAAGAACTCTCAGGGAATCTGACGTTCCTCTAGTTTGGTCAGTCAACTACGACCCTTTGTGACTTCCGACCTCCTCTTCCCCTACTGTCTCCCACTCTACCAACCTACCGTAGTGGCTGAGTTATCTGTACTCAAACTCGTTCGAGGCCCTCAACCACTACCTGTTTCTTCGGACCGCACGACGTCGGTACCCCAGTGTCTCAGTCTGTGCTGACTCGCTGATTTGACTGACTGGAGACAATTATCCACTACTACTCCTATTCAAAAAAGACATTTCTCAAAACGTATAATTGTCCCAGAAAGTCGTAGTTAAGAAATTGATTTTTGACACTGAGTTTACGAGTCTTAACGTTTATGGATGAGTCTGACTCTTTCACGATTGTGTCAGCAGGTGACTTTGTTTTTTGGTGTGTAATCCGTACTTCGAAGACCCCGAGTGTAGAAATACAGAGGACTTGTAATTACTCAGGGAAGAGGGTAAATGTCGATTTCTTGTCATACATGGACATATTATGTACACGAGTCAACGTGTCAGTCCAGGTTGAGAAACACCGGGGTACCCGACATCGGGTGATCCGAGTAAACAGGTACCTTAAAAAGTCAGTCCTTATGACCTCACCCAACGGTAAAGGATGCGGTTTCCTAGAAAGGCTGGGTCCCCAACTTAGGTTCAGAGAACGTAGAGGACGTTACCGTTCGTCTAAGAAATGGTCATCGTGGTGGACCCTTCGTACATACTATGTATGTGTAGATATAAAAAAGGAAAAAATTTTGAAAACGAAGACTTTTCTACTCGTAAGACACACAGAACTACCAATTGAACCACTCCTTTCATATAAAGGGACATTATGAATCTTCGATCTCGCATCTTGATTTTTCTCTTTTAGTCTTCTGGGTAGAAACTAAGTCTTTCTAGGGTGGACCTCATCTCCTATGTGACTCCGCACAAATGACCCACTCCCGTTTCATAGTCTCACTCCCTCTACCTTCCTACCTACCTATCTACCGACCTGTTAGTTGTTGTTCACATTTGTGTCTGTGTCGTAGGAGTCGTCTGATATTTTCTACACCTTTCTACTTCTCTGTCTAATCTTATACGGAAGGATGGTAATCCCGTTTAAGAAAAAATCTATAGCTTTAATGGATATTGATTTCCTAGGGGGTTTCCCAGAGAGTATCATTCACTATAAGGAGTGTCGTTGTGACAATTTCCTGACTTTTGATCAACTAATGTAATCATACTAAAGAGAGGAGGGGAAAGAAATCTTATACATTATCAAAAAAAGTACCAGTAATTATTTCTAGTCTAGACGAAGGAAAACTGATGTCTTCTGTCTGAGGTTCCGTGTAGACTCTCAGTCTCCATTCTCATCGGGACCCACTTTCTAGTCACCCTCCCTCTTTCTCAGTTTTACTTGTAGAGAGACACGTCTGAGTTCTAGGGATTCTGTGTGTGTGTCGAGTCACATCTCGACCCCGTTCCCTGGATACGCATAAGAAGTTGTATGTCGTGATCACCTAAGACTTCTCCTGACGACGACTTAACACGCATCCACTTTTACTTCGAAGGGTTTGACATAAGGACATAAGAGAGAGAGGGTGGTGAAGAAGTAGTTCAAGTAGATTAGTGTACTTACACCTTCGTGTTTGACTTTTATTTTAATCAAATTTCTATATAGATAGGACCTTCATCTTTATAGTATACTGTAAGAAATGTACACCTTAGATTTCTCTTTACTAAGTTTACTTGAATGAATGCTTTGTCTTTCTCAGAGTGTCTGAATCTCTTGTTTGAATACCAAAGGTTCCCTCGTCCTTCCCCCTCCCTGTCAATCCCTCAAACTCTACCTGGACATGTGTACTCACGAGTGAGTGAGTCGGTACGAGTTGGGAAACGCTGGGGGTACCTAATATGAGACGGTCCAAGAAGGTACGTACCCTAACAGGTCCGTTCCTATGACCTCACCTTACGGTAAAGGAGGAGGTCGCCACGAAGGGTTGGGTCCCTAGTTTGGGTGCAGAGGACACAGAAGAAGTAACTGTCCGTCCACGAAATGGTGACTCGGTACACCCTTGGGGACCTGTACGTGTCTGACGATATAAGTTTTACTTATTGCTTGTTTCAGGATGACATATCGTGTACCTTAAGACGAGTCACAAGGTTCCGTCGGACCTACCCTCCCCCCAGACCCTATGTACATATACATGCCGAATCAGGGAAGTGATAGGTGGGCCTTGATAGTGTTGTAACAACTAGTCGATATAGGGTTATGTTTTATTTCAAAAAAATTATTTAATTTTTTATGTTTAGATAGATATTCACACCTCGAATTTTACAAGTTTTATCCTAACTCACTGATGGGTGAAGGTGGTTTCCCGAACTACTAAAGAACACAAGTTGAGGTGTTTTACACCACAGGGTAATTCAGGATGTGTGTATCCTAAACATTCTAACGTGGAACGGCACAGAGAAAATCTCATAGTCCTGTTTAGTTAAGAAGAGATAAAAAGTTCGAATCGTCCGACTTTTAGAATGATGATTTACTCCCTTAGTTGAATTCTCACTGATGTGACATAGTCCTTTTGGGTCCGAATGAAAATCATCTCGGTCCCAAACGGAATGTTCTCACGGCGGATCACAGGTGTGTACCTTGACGTGTGTTAAACAGAATTGAGTAACTCCTGGATCTAATAAACACAACACCCTGTCTTCTCGGAACGAAATACGTTAGTGTTTCTCATCCTGTTCTGAATCAATAGTTTGTTGTTTCAAAGATCCCCCGAAGGGAACACCGAGTCCTCATTTCTTAGGCGGACAGTTACGTCTTTTTGAGCCCGAGTTAGGGAGCAACCCTTCTAGGGGACCTCTTCCTTTACCGTTAGGTGAGGTCGTAAGAACGGACCGTTTAGGGTTTCTGTCTCCTCGGACCGTACGATGTCAGGTACCCCAGTGTTTTCTCAGCTCGTATTGAATCTCTAATTTGTTGTCTTAAATATCCGTCTGTACTAAAACACTTAGTTTAATATAAGATTAACTAAAGACGGATAAAGTTTATGCGAAAGTGTAGCTTTCCCGGGGACTGTGTATTATATCTAGTGTTAAATTTTACATCGTCCCCTGAAGGCACCACCAGGTCACCAATTCTTAGACGGTTACGTCTAACGGTCACGTACCGCGTGACTAAGTTAGGGGTCAGATCCTTCTAAGGTGTACGGTGGCTAGTTGATTCGGACCTACGGTGTTGGTCTCTTTGGGCACGTGGGATCTCGACTACGAGGCGTCGTTCTCTTCGGCGGTTCTCTTCGGGTCCGTTGACCTCTCGTCGGGGACGAGCGGGGTCGATCTCGGAAACGTGTCGTTACTTCTGGGTCGTGTCGGTTTTTATTTATAAAGTGACTCCTTTCGGTAATAAACTTTTATATATTTATCTTTTTGTTACTGTGATTAATTGAACAAGTTTTTTGTCTTTACCTGACTGTCTGTTTTTTGGTTGAATACCAAGGTTTCTCCTTTCTTCCCCTCCCCATTTAATCCTCGAACCCTAATTTTCTATGTGTGATAAAATATATTTTATATATTTGTTCTAGGGTGACATATCGTATTCCTTGATATAAGTTGTAGAACGTTATTGGATATTTCTTAGACTTTTTCTTTTTTATATATATATATATATTGACTTAGTGAAACGACATGTTGTCTTTGATTGTGTTACAATCTTTAGTTTATATAGAGTTAATTTTTATTAAATTTTTAAATTTTTTACTTTTTCTCAGTTCGTATCGAAAGTCCGGAGGGTCAGAGGTCCCTGTGTCTCAGTTTGAGAAGGTTCTTGAAAGAGGGGTATAAAGCGAGGTCAGGGAAGTCCGGGACTCAGGAACCAAGTCGTCAAGTTGTTCGTAGGTCAGTGTACACTCTGTGACCAGAAGTTCGAATCGGAAGGACGGGGGAGTGAACTAAGTCTTCCATACCTTCCTCCATTTTGTAGTTCCATAAGAGATGAGGAATATTTCATTGAGACTGTTTAGATGATTTAATATCGAAAGACAATATTTCGGTCACCCACGTCAGTGACCTAGTTAGTTAAACCGGTAAAAAGGTGTCGGTAGTAGAACCAGAATTCAGAGTAGTGGAGTACAACTCATCGTCGCCGGTGACCCACCAAAAGGCACAGGAGACCACATAATCAAAAGATAACAACGACAATTGTTTAATGGCACTTGAACTGCCGAATTTTGTCGTGTGTGAATAATATAATTACAATACCAAGACTTCTAGTCTTCAGGTTCAACCCAGAGGGACCCGAATTTAGTTCCACAACCGACGTCACAACACAATAAGGTCTCTGGGATACCGTTTTAGAGAAAAAAACTAGAAGATCAAAGATCTTGATGTAAAGAACCGGAGTACCGGGAGAAGGTGGAAGTTTTGATCCTTACCGGCTCGGTCGAAAAGAGATCACTATAGTGGAACTATGACAACAGAGACGAAAGGAGAAAGTAGAATTTCCTGGAACCTGGAAACCTGGGTGAAACTATTCAGTCGTCCATTCTCTATTTAACCCTTAAACCTTAATTGTATATCATGTTCCTTTGTATAAGTCACAGAATATTATTGGATTTTACCTTTTCTTAGATTTTGTCTATATATCTATTACACGTATTGACTTAGTGAAACGACATTGGGACTTTGATCGTGTTACAATATTTAATTGATATGAAATCAAAAAAATTGGCCAAAAAATTTTTACGGGAGGGATCTGTGTCTCGAATCTTAAGAGTTTATCTGTCGATTTTTAGGGGTTCGGTCTCCAATTTCCCCAAAAGAAAGATTAACATTAGTAAGTCTAAAGTGTAGATTTCTTAATTTTGTTGTTGTTATTTTTTATGACGTCACTAGTCACCACCGGAGCCCAATCCTGATCTTCCCTCCCCTGTTCGTCACCGACGTAAATATTTTTCCGTTGGTGCACCCAAAGGTACACCAGTAAGGTAGACTTGACTCGTTCTGACTTCACAACTCAGGTTCGGACTGACGCCGTCACTATGTGTTTGGATAGATACGCGATTCTAAGTTGTTCTGATCCCAATCTGCCACCACTGCCGACGTGCTGTACCACTGTGTGACTTCTGGTGCCTTCGTACGTGTAAGTCACTAGTTTTGCTGTCCTTTTCACACTTCTTGATTTGTGCACACATGTGCGATTCAGTGAAGTCGACACAGACTGAGAAACGCTGGGGTACCTGACATCGGGTGGTCCGAGGAAACAAGTGTCCTAAGAGGTCCGTTCTTAGGATCCCACCCAACGGTACGGGAGGAGATCCCCTAGAAGGATTGGGTCCCTGACTTGGAGGTAGAGAACACAGAAGACGTGACCGTCCGTCCAAGAAATGGTAATCGCGGTAGACCCTTTGTGTTCTTAATTTATATGTGTATCTATTTTTTACTTGTTTCCGTTTCGATCTTTTTTAGATTTATTCTGACACCTAAGACTCTGAAGGTGCTACCGGGTCACCGATTTTGAGGTGTGAGAGTCACGTCCCTCGGACTCAAGTTATGGACCAGTCCCTTGATCTAGGGACGTACGGCGTTGATTCTGGACCGTGTGGGTTTATTTATTTATTTATTTCAAATTTATTTCTGACACCTAGGGTCGTTACAGTTATAGGACTAATATTATGACATCTATCAAAACGTTTTACAATAGTGACCCTTCTTGACCTGTTTTCCGGGGGATACTCAAGAGACATAATAAAGAATGTGGACGTACACTTAGATGTGAAGGGTATTTTTACAGGTAAAAAATTTACCGATATCAAAACGTTCTGACCAAACAACATATTAAAAGATTATCATAGACTTCTATCACCTTTTTCTTTACGAAAACCAAGTAATTAGTCTTTGAAAAGGGTTTACACTTTAGGTAGGAGATCCCAAGTCTCTAAGGTGTGATGGGGGTTCACCAGTCATAAGAAATGATTGATGTATAAATATATCAGTCCCCCCAAGGTTCTTCACTACATTGGACTCTTCCGGACTTGATGTAAATAAACAAAAGTTAGGTGTAAAGTAGGGACTCTAAGTAAAGAAAATCTCTAAACCTTTATTTTTGTCGTAAATATTTTTAATAAGAAAGGTAGTCAAAACGACACCCCGTTTTATTTGGTAAAGTAAGTTCAAGAGGTCGGTTAAAATGATTTAACTTTATTCCTGTGACGTGTGTATACGTATATACCTGCAGATGTCTCTGTCGCCGTGTGGTGTTATCGATCTAGATGTATAAGAATTAGGATTTTTCATTGACAAAAAGACAGGATAGAGGGAGACACAGGGGGAGGGGGTTTCAGAATCAATTGCTTTTGGGTTCTGTCATTAAGATGGGTGACTTAAACGAAGGACCGGAACTGTGAAGGACAACGCTGGTTTGTGTAGACTAACTAGACTGTAGATACATCCCGAGGAGTAAGTGTTATCTCTACACGAAAGAATCGTTTGTGTTTTAAAAGTTTCATGGGGCGGGGAAGTCACCGATATGTGAATAAGGATGTCATCATCTACAACCAAATGCTTTGTAAACCCTTTAAGAGAGAATAGCAATGGAAGTTCCGAACATCGTAAACAAAAAAATAGATAGGATTGATCACCCTAAGAAAAAAGGGAAATTCCTTTCCTAAACAACTGACCCTTGTCGATTGATCTTAAGTGTCGATTTCAACCAGTTATTACACCTGTTACCTCGCACAATTTTAATGAAACAGTAGGTTTTACGGGTATTTCGTGACTCTTACTTAAAAATTTATACACACGAGGATTCTGATCAAGACTTCCGTCTGATTCTTCGTAAAGATAATACAAAGTCCGTTGTTATCGTCATCTTATTTACATGATAGTTGGAGTACCTCTAGAGAATTCTTCTGTTAACGAACCTATTTATTGAAGACGACGACGATTCAGCGAAGTCAACACAGGTTGAGACACGCTGGAGTATCTGCCGTCGGGTGATCCGAGGAGGCAGGGACCCTAAGAGGTCCGTTCTTATGACCTCACCCAACGGTAAAGGAAGAGGTTACGTACTTTCACTTTTCACTTTCACTTCAGCGAGTTCAGCACGGGCTGAGAATCGCTGGGGTACCTGACGTCGGATGGTCCGAGGAAGTAGGTACCCCAAAAGGTCCGTTTTTATTGAAGATCGTTTGTGTATTGTAATCCCCGTATTTTTCCTTGGGTCCCGAGAATTGAAGGTGGGGGTCGGGTGGATGTTCGATTATGAGACACTCGGGTCTTCCCCATTTTGAAAATCTTGACACTCTGGACACTATCTTAACAGTCTTGATGTACTTGTGTTAAGGTATCCAACACCGTATTAAATATCTGATGATATTTGAAAATAAGTTGTGTCTTTTAATTTTGTTTCGGGTACTCGTGGAACTCGTGGTAGAACTTATCTTTTGATGGTAAGTGTTGGTGAGGTTTAAAGACTCAGTTAAAAAAAAATTAGTCCGAAAAATGATATATCTACATTCAGTAAAATTCCTTTGTACATTTCACGGGCCCGGGTCCTTCCTCAAGTTATTAGCCATCGATAATACTAATACGAAAGATAGTGGGTACTCCCCGACCCACCCACTATGATGGAGACAAGAATCCATTTCTCTCTGATGTCACCTAGGAACTTGTTACACTCATAGTCCCCACGGTTGGAAGGCGTGTTCTCTTTTAGGGACATGTTGAATATCAGTCGGGAGGTATGTGAACACACACACCCACACATGAGTCAACGCAGGTCGAAAAAAGCTGAGGTACCTGACGTTAGGTGGTCCCAGGAGACAGGAACCTCAAAAGGTCCGTTCTTATGACCTCGTCCAACGGTAAAGGAAGAGGTCCCCTATAACGGTTGGGTCCCTAACTTGGGCTTAGAGGACTCAGAGGACGTGACCGTCCACCTAAGAAATGGTGACGTGGTGGATAGGTACCTGGTTGGTACCTAGATATTTATCTCACCGTGACATAGATGATGACTTTTTATAACGTATATTCGTCTTGACGTCGTCTGGTTATTGGCGTCTATACGTGTACTGTGGTAGGAATACCGTCTTTCGCTTCTCCTTGCTTTCTCGGAGAACTATTTGTATTCTGTCCTCTCACTTTTCCGACCGAATTTTGAGTCGTAAGTTTTTTACTTCTAGTACCGTAGGTCAGGGTTGTGGAGTGTCGTTTATCTTCCCGTTTGTTACCTTTGTCACTGTCTGAAAGAAAAGAACCCGGGGTTTTAGGGACTTCTACCACCGACGTCGGTACTTTAATTTTCTCCGAACGAGGAACCTTCTTTTCGATACTGTTTGGATCCGTCGTATAATTTTTCGTCTCTGTAATGAAACGGTTGTTTTCAGGAATCTCAGTCTTCCAGGTATCAGTTTCGATACCAAAAAGGTCATCATATCAAAAAGTACATACCTACACTTTCAACCTGGCATTTCTTCCGACTCGTGACTTCTTGACTACGGAAACTTGACACCACGACCTCTTCTGATAACTCTTAGGGAACCTGTCGTTCCTTTGGTTTGGTCAGTTAGGATTTCCTTTAGTCAGGACTTATAAGTAACCTTCCTGACTATGACTTCGATTTCGAGGTTATGAAACCGGTGGACTACACTTCTAGGTTGAGTAACCTTTTCTGGGACTACGACCCTTTCTAACTTCCGTCCTTCTCTTCCCCCCGTGTCTCCTCCTCTACCAACCTACCCCAGTGACGGAGTTACCTGTACTCAAACTCTTTCGAGGTCCTCTACCACTTCCTATCCCTTCGGACCGCACGACGTCAGGTACCCCAGTGTTTCTCAGTCTGTGTTGACTTACCGACTTGTTGTTGTCGTCTAGTTTGGTCACAACAAGGTCTCAGTTGCCATAAGTACAGATTCTAGTGGTACAGTGATTTAGGATTATAACAATCGTACCAACTCAAAGTGTTTAAAATATATAAGTATATATTGAACTAGATTACACATAAAAAAGTGAATTGTGAATAAAATATATTATATGAATATTACATTATATATAATATATAAATATATTGTAAGTACATTATATTTACGATATTAAATAAAAATATATTATACGAATACAACTTATACAAATATAAAATTTATATGTATAAATACAATAAATAAAACAATATAATATATAAACATGGTATATTACAAAATTTATATATGAATATATTAAATATACATGTCTAATGAATGTTAAAAGATGTTTACCTTAAGTGAACTTTAGTTAGCAATAAGGATCATTGAAAATTTTGTGATTTCCTCCTTCTTTCATCTTCGGGTCCTTACGAAACTTTTGAATTGTCTGTTTCTGTTTGTACTATTTCCCAGGAATCGAAGACGGTACAGAAGATGGAAACAGAAATAAAGAACAAAACTGTTGGTGGACGGGACGGGGGACAAAGTTGATCGGTTATTTGGTGTTCCGAATGTTTTTGTCAGGAGTCTTTTATGACGACCTTACTAGCAGACCTGGGGTTTGTTGTCTGTACCTTTGTTCTTGTTTGGAGTCGACGTCAAAGTTAATTGTATCTTTTGGTGACGGATTCAACCGTGGTGTCCCGATGGGACCACCACGTCGTCATTTCTTAGACGGACACTTACGTCTGTATTCTCCGAGCCCAAACTGGAGACCCAGTCCTTCTAGGGGACCTCTTCCTTTACCGTTGGGCGAGGTCATAAGAACGGACCTCTGGAAACACCTGTCTCCTCGGACTGTCCGATGTCAGGTACCCCAGCGTTCCTCAGTGTGTACTGACTCGTGTGTGTTCGACTATGGTGTGCCGGTCTTGAGTCGGGGGATGGGACGGTGGGGGACGAGCTACCTCCCTAGTGGGTCGACCGTGCCCGAGAGACTACATGGAGTCGATTTCTTTCGGAAAGTCGAGATAAACTCAGTGATTTAGGAAAAGAAGACTGTGGTACTCTCATGAATAAGGTAGTATGTTGAATCTTGTAAACATAATCGTCCCCCCTTTTTTACTAGTACAGTATAGTATAACTATCGTCCATAAATCGTTGTAATGTTGATACTCAGGGACCCAGGAGTCCTTTTTATTGAGGTGGATTCGGTCTAGTCGTCAGAGTCTGAGAGGGGTCGTTGTGAGTGGACGAGGAGTCAGTCAGCAAAAACCACACGAGTTCAAACGGGTGTTATCATCTACGGTTACTACATTCTTGATATATCCCTCTTGAACTAAGAAGAGTAAGTAAACCCTTCACATGAATATATGTTTCATGAATACATGAAGTCCAACGGAAAACAGTCTCATGGTGATTTCGTGGTCGTAAGGTGTCGGACCCCCGTCGAGGAAAAGTATGTGTTTTAAGGGTCGTAGCAGTACCCAATGTGAAACGTTTACCTTTGCCGTAGGTCTTTCGTCATTCCGTTACTGGTATTAATTGAGTTTTCCCCATGTGAACCCATCTACATGGTAGCCTCTTCTGTTATGTAGACAGGAGTCGTATTACTTAGTTTCCCATAGTCGTGTGACATTTGTGTCGGATACCGTTCCCTAATTCACTGAAAGGACCTCACTCTGTTCTACCTCTTGGAGAACCGGGTCTTATCTATCTATTTATATCTGTCTGTCTAATTCTTGATTGTCCTCTGTTCTTCCACTTACATAAAATAATGATCAAGATAAAAGCAATGATGTGGTTATTAGAAGGTACGGTCACCGAGGATGAATCTTTTCCATTTACTTCCCCTTTGAGAAGATTCTCGGTTCAACTGCCTAAGTTTAAATTTACGATCGACTCGTGTCCTTACAATGGAGGACCCAGGAATCACTGACTTTCGACCCTAGATTGAGTCGAGATCAAGAGTAAAACTTACAGTTTTGGGAACGGAACGAACCACAGTCGTCGATAAATTTCTTAGTGGTCCTCTTAGTTTGATCGAAACGACAACAAGCCAGCGAGTCAGTACAGGCTGAGAAACTTTGGGGTACCTGACGTCGTGTGGTCCGAAGGGACAGGAGATGATAGAAGACCTCAAACGAGTTTGAGTACAGGTAACTCAGTCACTACGGTAGGTTGGTAGATCAGGAGACTATAGGGGAAGAGGAGGACGGAAGTTAGAAAGGGTCGTAGTCCCAGAAAAGGTTACTCAACCTAGAAGTGTAGTCCACCGGTTTCATAATCTCGAAGTCGAAGTCGTAGTCAGGAAGGTTACTTATAAGTCTCAACTAAAGGAGATCCTAACTGACGAAACTAGAGGGACGACAGGTTTCCTGAGAGTTCTCAGAAGAATGTAGTAAAAAGGTTTTAGAATAGTTGTCGCTTGTCGTATCGGTTTAGGGTCCCTATTACTACCCCCCTTTACATAGGAGATTCCGAAAGTTGTTCTATATTGTTGGAGTTCCTTCTGAGGTGTCGAGTCGGGACTAAATGGTCAATGGACCTCTTCTGTTACCGTGGGGTGAGGTCATGAGAATGGACCTTTTAGGGTACCCGCCTCCTCGGACCACCCGACGTCAGGTACTCCAGTGATTCTCAGTCTGTGCTGACTCGCTGAAGTGAAAGTGATAAGTGAAAGTACGTGACCTCTTCTTTTACTGTTGGGTGAGGTCACAAGAACGGACCTCTTGGGGTCCCTGCCCCCTCGGACCACCCGACGGTAGATACCCCAACGTGTCTCAGCCTGTGCTGACTTCCCTGAATCGTCGTCGTCGTCGTCGGTGACTCTCCTTCTTAGGACTCGACAGACACCGAGGGAAGATGGAGGACACCAGAAATCCATCATCTCGAGGCCGCTATGGTCTTGGAACTCCTTCCTAAGAGAAGTAGTAACTCTCCGTCCTTCTTTGAGCGTCAATCCTATTCCAAAACTATTCGGAGAAGGGTTTATTTATCAGTTCCGGGGTACTAAGGGTTCAGGTTTGGTTTTCGGTTCAGGGTTTCAGTTTCCTTCCTATGTGACGAGACATTGTCCTCGTGTCACTTGTGTGTATGTACACGCACGTTCAGTCACGGGGAGACACACGGTTCCGTTAATTGAGTTCAAGGAACCAGACGGTCAATAACGATTCCGACACCCGTCTCTAGAGTCCGGTATGTTTCTGATTAGAGGTGTCAAGAGAGACGATTGTGTGGTCCCCGATCCCTCGCAGGACTCCGAAAGTGTTATTGTTTCCCTCCTCAGTGGTCGACCCTGTTTCCGGGCAGATTTTCCGTCCACGGGTAACATCTCTTCAGGGACCGTCTGCGTAACGACAGTGTGTGTCATGGACACCACCCAACTTATTACCGTAGTCTTCCATAGGCTACGATTAGAGACTTTGGATATTTACACTGGGGTATACCGTTTCTGGAACGACTACACTGACTCAAGACCGAGACTTTTCGTCTCTACTAGGACTTAAAAGGTCCACCTGGGATTTACGTTAGTGCACGGTACGGTACGAGTCAGCGAAGTCAGTACAGGTTGAGAACACTGGGGTACCTGACATCGGGATAGGGCGGTCCGAGGAGACAGGTACCCTAAGAGGTCCGTTCTTGTGACCTCACCCAACGGCACAGAATGAGGATCCCTAGAAAGGTTGGGTCCCTAACTTTGGTACAGAGAACTCAGAGGACGTACCGTCCACCTAAGAAATGACGATTCGGTACCCCCTTAGGTGTCTATATTGGTGTTCATAGGAATTTTTCGTTTCGTCTCCTTTTGAACCGTGTCTGTCTTCTCCCCTTCCGTTACTCTGTACCTCTGGTCTTACCTCACTACGTCAGTGTTCAATTCCTTCTGCCCGTTGGGGCCTACGACCTTCTTTCAAGACTTCCCTCACCCCGGGACGGCTGTGGATCTGAAGACGGTTGACACTCATTAATGGTACACAGACGTAGTCTCTGACGGAGGTACTGGTTTGGGTGAACGGTGATAGTACCGGGTACTTCATATAACTACCCAGACGAGTTTGTTTGGACCGGGTCTCTTAGACGGATAGTGTCCTCCGTTTATAGGTTGGATCAAAATTGTACTTTAGAGTGAAGTAGAAGGAGAAACGATATAAATATATCTTCAGTAAGACGGGTAAGAACCTCCATTCCGTTAGAAAGTTTCCTACCCGACGTTCTGGACACAAGGGAAAAAGAGACCGATGTCGTAAAGATTCCGATTCCGGTAGAAGGTCTCTTTTCCCTACACTAAAAACACCAGGGTCCCTGGTCCGGATTGACCTTCTTTTGAGGTCTCGGGGAACTACTTGGTTATCGGTGAGGTTTTCTTTAGTAATAGTCCTTTCCCATTTGTAAAACGACTTGACCTTTTCTTCCGTTACCTGGTCCTTTCCCTAGTTATGGAATTCTTCTCGTCTGTAACACCTATCTTTGGTCGGTGAAACGAATTCTCCTTGACGGGTCTCTACCGTTCCAGAGTAATACTCTTACCTGTCGTTGGTAGAGTCCCCATTGTTCCTTCCTGAATCGGAGTATCTTGATGAGGTTGGGTTCATGTTCCTCCACTGGTACTTTTACTAAGGAACTTTGGATCGTGAGAACTACCTCTCCCCAGACCTTTCCGGTTCTAGGATCCCCGTAGTGATCTTTCTCTCCGGGTGTACCTCGAACTAATCCTGGTCCGTCACCAAAATTATCCTCCGTTTTACCTTGTACTGTAGATCCTCCCCTTGAGAGTTCCTCTATTTCACGAATTTTGTTTACTGTAGTTTAAATGCTGAGACGAAGGGACGAGGTTTTAAGTCCAATTATCACCTATACACACTCTTTGAGAAAGGACTAATAAGGTTCAATCTGTGCCTTTTGGAAAACAGTACCCAACTTGACATAGGGGGGTTTTCTCTGTGTGACTTCAGGAGTGGGGTTCGTGGAGTAGTGGTCTGGTAAAATCTTTATCTCAGAAATGTCCCTATCAGTTTAGTTTGACTCCAGTAACACCATCCGAGATTAGGTTATCCTGACCTCAAAAATATTTTCCCTCCTAGACCTGTGTCTCTGACTATACGGGTCTCCTTTCTGTCGCACTTCTCTGTGTCCTCTTGCGATGTCCTTATGTCCTCACCTCACTATATACACATTCTTTCTTTAGGGTCTCTGACGGCCGGTGGTGGTGCTCGCTCCTTCTCGGGGATGTCCGAAATCTCCCTTGTACCGGGATGACTGTGGAACCAAAACCAGAAATCAAAATCAGTACTCTGTTAAGTACAGACACCAAAATTCGACGGGTTGGACAACCAATGTCGTTGGGATCCTTCGACTATGCGGAACGAAAAGGTTTACATATTATATACGGTTTTAAAGAGTCTGTACAAGTTAAGGGTGGGGTAGGAGGTCGTTAAGGGTGTGGTGAGTCTGTGTGAGTGTCGGGAGAGAGTCCCCGAGTCCTTCCAGTACCAAGGTCTCCCAATTAGGGAAATTACGTGTGATAGTTCTCGAAAGTTTGATAAAAAAAAAATTACTTTTGTTTGAGTTGGGTAGTTGTTTCACTTTTTCTACAAAGAGGGTGTACAAAAATGAAACTACGTTTTAAATAAATTTTGTTATAATGTAATAATGACAAACTGTCGTGGAGAAAGTTTGGACCGTGGTCCTCTTTTATTAGTTGAGATATACGAGATTTCTGTTGGTTTTTTTTTTCTGTGGTTGGACCGTTGTTTACTGTGACAGAAGGAGGACTCAGAGAGTCCTTTTCTGTGGAGTGTATAATCTTCAAAATTTAAGTCAAAGAGTATTTTGTCTGTCGGTTACGGTTTCTGTTTCCTGTGTTTTTTTATAGCTGATTTGTATGTGTGTTTATAGACAGTACCAGGAGTCCTATAAAAATTAGAAAACGTTTTTTATTAATCTATATATGTCTATCTCTATATTAATATACATTTCGTTATTTATTCTTATGAAGTGATCTTTTTTTTTTTGGAATCAGAGACTGTATCTTGTGTGTTAAAACTTCCAGTCTCTATCCTTAGAAGTCTGTTGAGTGAGTGAATCCGACTCAATACAAACAAGCCATTGATTCTATTCTGAGACAAGTCTAACACAATTCGACATACGTCGTCCTTAGACTGAACTAACGGAAGTGTTTAATCCCAAATAAAAAGAATATCTTCGTCTTTAGTCTTCGTCCGGTTGGTACCGACCTGGTCTACGAGTTTCTTTAGTGGTCACCAAATCCGAAGTAGATTAGGGGCCGAGAAGGTAGAAATCGTACACCGGGAACAGGAGTACCAGTGTACTACTGAAGGGAGATCCGTCGTCATCTTTCCTCTTCGTACACACACGAGTCAGCATAGGTTGAGAGACGTTAGGGTGCCCGACATCGGACGGTCCGAGAAGACAGGTACCCTCAGAGGTCCGTTCTTATGACCTCACCCAACGGTAAAGGAGGAGATTCCCTAGAAGGGTTGGGTCCCTACCTTAGGCTCAGAGGACACAGAGGACGTAACCGTCCGCCCAAGAAATACTGGTTCTGTGGACCCTTCGGGGGTATCTTTCCTTTCTCCTTTCCGATCTCCATTTACTACGCATGATTGACTTAGACAGGTAAACAGTCCTTTTCTTATCAAAAGGACCTGAACACAGATTGACGGATGTTGTCTCAGTGAGAATAAAGATTTTTTCGGACCTTTTAGATCAAAATGTAACGAGGTAATAACGGGGTTTGGTCTCGATCATCCCTTGTACTTCCTCTTACTATAATTCCTCTCCCTTTAAATCGTCTTAGACGGTACTTCATACTCCTTCTTTTTAGGTTTTACGAGAGAGAGAGAATTTAGTATTTTAGAGAGGATCAAAATTCTGTATCAATTTAATCATATATGATAGTAAATTAGAAGACTACGTTCCATTTTGGTGGATTGGATGTTATATTTATCCAAATTTGTCGAAAAAAAATTAAATTGTCAAGGTCCGACCTTTGTTCGTTCTTAAACTGTTTTAATCCTATGTACATGTTCCTACAATTTAAATCGTAGCGGCAAATATTTTCAAGTTTCGAAGTTTCAAGTTCGTTGGAAAAAAAGACCGACACGGTGCTTCGTACGTCCTAGAGTCAAGGTACTGGTCCCTAGTTTGGATACAGGGGACGTCATCTTCATGTCTTAGAATTGGTGACCCCTCAGGGTTTTTAAGTTTGTTCAAATATATTGGTAGTTATATCTTAAAAAAATTAAATACCATGCTGGTATACGACTCTTTAGATTCGTCAACAAATTTTTACTCCATCTTAATTTACGACTGTGTCCGTTACAAGGTTAAAACCTGTTACAGGGTTATGACTGACACTTCACTATTTCGTTTGGTCTAAGGTAAATGGACTTGTGAACACACACGTGTATGGAAAACTGCAGTAACGTATTTTCTTACTTATATTATATGTATGGGTAACAACTCCGGTCCACTTGTCCCCCTTCTTGATCCTCACCACAAACGTCCTGTTCTCGTGAATGTAAAACGAGAAATATGTGGACATAAGGAACTATAAATTTTTTGTTTTCACGTAAATACACACAATGAACACATTGAGATTTTATTATTTTAGTCTTTTCTAATTAAATATGACAAAACACGTTGTCCTTTGAAGTCACGAGACCTGTTCTTCTAGATCAGGGTGAAAACAATGTTAAAAAAAAAAAAAACCTGGTGAGTCAAACACCCCAGAATCAAGAGACTGGTTTCTAACTTGGACCCCCGAATCGTCACTTTCGTGTCTGAGGATTGGTGACCTGGTGGTCCCTTAAGGGACAGTGTTAAAAAATTGACGTTAAGAAAGTAAACATCTTTATCCTCTCTATCACATAGCTAAATGTCCTGAAAAAACTCTTTGTTTACTCTACTTATATATTCAAGAAACTTTTTTTATCTTATAGGGGATCAATCTGTCTAAATTCTACAGTAATAATATGGGATTTTGAAAGGTCTTAAGTAAATAAGTAATTTATGCAGAAAAGAGAAATTCCCTTACGGTGACAAGATGTGTGATCCCATTCTATAGTTGTGGTCACCTTTACCTACCTTTTTTCTACCTTTAAAACTATTCTTTTCTGTATGATAGTTTATACAGACAGTTCTGTTTTAATTCAAACAGAGACTAACGGTATTTTACTAATGGGTTTCTATCGAAACACTACTAAGTAATCAAGATAGGGTTCACTGTAAATAATGAGAACTCGATTGTAGTCTAGGTGTGAGAGACCCTCTCGTCATCACCTAATCTGTGGTAGTAATAGTATTTTAATAAAAAATTCAATAACTATACCATTATTTCGTTTTGTTGTCTTATTCTATAGTTTGACACCCCTCCACTATAGATAAAAAATGATCTGTATAAGAACGTATAGGATTAAAAATACTCGTAACTTAATTTACTTTAATGTTGTTTCTTTGTTACTCGATTTTAGTTCTTTTATGTCCACTGAAAAAGATTGATTGGATTTAGGGATTTGGTGTCGGGTTTCAGTTTTGTAAAAGAGAGATGTGAATTGTAGTTGTTGAACGAGTATCGATTCTTTTTGTTTACTGATTCTGTTACAACCAATTTCAAAGGAAAATTCTCTCGACAGGAAAATTCAGTTGGACAGAAGACTTGTAGTGTCTCAGTCAGGGTCTTGACCTCTATCGCTATTCGTCCGGGGGTCTCACTTCGTGTCTCCTCATTCGAACTGGAGATGGTAGTCTACGTACTTGGACTACGCCGGTTAGTCCAGTCTCCTCCCGAATTCCACCTCTGAGAACAGGTGTTGTTAGTGCCTGGCCCCCGTCCTCGTCTCTTTTCGGTCCGTCTCGTGTCCTCTCATCCCCGTCCAGGGCGGACGTGAGTGAGGGTGGTGGTGGTCGTAGTGGTCTCCTACTTCCCGACATACTATAACAAAGTAGGAACGTTACCAGAGTGTAACAGGGGGGTCTATTCTACTTATTACCAAATTGTCGTTTAACCCTCCCTTACCCCTTTTAGACTATCTTAGGTCTGAAGAGAGGGGTGAGAAAGTAGAGATCGGAGGTTGATGATCCACTCACGACCCCTCAATACCCGTGGGGCCAGGTGCGGGTAAGAGTCGACGATGGGGTCACCGTAAAGGTCGACCCGTATTAGATTTAGTAGATCAAATAAAGAAGAGTGAGAAGTAGATAAGGTGTGAAAAGACTAAACAAGGGGAGTGAAAAGAGGGTATTTACAGGAATGTGAAACTTCTTCACAACTTCTTGAATACCGACGGTTTCCCCTCTCACCCCCCTCCCTCCCATATTTAATCCTTATGGTATGTATGATGATATATATTTTATTTGTCGTTCTGGATGACATATCGTGTCCCTTGATATAAGGGATGTCCCTTGATATAAGGGATAGAACATTATTGGGTATTGTCTTTTTTTTCTTTTCTTTTTTAAACTTAGTGAAAAAACAAGTGGATTTTGATAGTGTTGTAACATTTCATTGATGAAGTTAAAAATGTACCAAATTCTTCTTCTTCTTCCTCTTTGCAACTTCTCCTCTTTTCTGTTGAAACTCCTTTCCTACCACTACTCGTCCCAGTACTCTAATAGTCCCAACTCCAATCGGAAAAGGATAAAAGACCAAATAAAAGGATAAAGTTGTCTGAAATGGAACTCATTCATATTGGAATGTAGGTTACACTCCGAGGATGTTACGTTACCCTTCCGCTCCTCCCGACCGCTCCTGTAGATCTGAGACGGAAGCTTCGGTGAAAGGACGTTCGCACACGGACGAACGGGGTCTGCCCGAGTGAGAGATAGAAGGGTTGTTCAAGTAACGAAGTTATCACCCTGGGTCTGTCTCGTAAAAAACTGTGGTCTACACACGTGTACAAACCCTTCTCTCCCACAACTCACATTGGGACCTTTTGGACCCGGGAGTAGACTAAGTCTTTGTCATTCTATCACGAGCAATTCTGGTGGTGTTGTTTAACCGTGTGGGTCTTTCTCTCCCTCGTAGTGTTCAGCGAGAGTCGGAACCCTGACACTGGTCTTACTACCTTGGTATCTATTCTCGGTTTCTCCCGGAGCTCCAGTGGTAGGTCTCGGGTGGGACGGGACAGGTGGAGACGTGTCCACTCCGAAGGGTGACTCCAGAGGTCTGAGGACTTCGCAAGTAGAAGTGACTTCGGTTTCTTCGCGCATTAACGCAGGTAGGTAGTTTCCCAGTTACTAGGAAATGTCCATTGTCATTTCGAAGGTTTAGATCAGGGACCCTTGGAAGTCATGTCACTTATTTTGGTACTCCGGGACGTAGTGAAACAAATAACGAAAGAAGTATCGAGTATGACCGTAGACAAGTCGGGTCCTAATAAATTCCGGATGACAAGTATCGCGACCTCACATGTCACTTTATTTACCCCAAAGTCGATTAATTTACGACCACGTTTCGACTCCACAAACTTTTTAGAGTTTTAGGTAGATAATGGTCACCCAGGGTCTCGGTTCTCGACGACGACGATGTACTGTGTTATTTTCTCTACGACACATTTAAAATTTATAAAATAACTTGTATTTATTAATCTTATAAATCAATAAAAGATTCCGTCTTGATAGATCGTCGATTGCACGTCTTTCGTGACGTCTACAAGTGTTTACCGTCTTTACGGTTAAACGAAAATTCAAGGAAAATTCGTTAAAAAATGAGATTTCTTCATTTGTAAATATTGACACTTATTTAGTAAACACCAAACCCGTTTACAAATCCTTATAAGTTATTTCGTAGGTATATTTATAAGTCAATACCTCTATTAAACTAAATTTATCTACTATGAAAGTTATTTATTTGTAACAAGTTGTACTTATTTGTAAAATTTGTTGGTCGTTCGTAGTTTTGGGTCGACTACAAAGTACGTTTAGAAGTCTTTTGTAAAATAAATCGTCAAGAGGAATATATGTGGTGTGTGACAGTTACTAAGAAAGTCTACGGAGTAATATTACTTGTAAACGTACTTTCGTCGTGGAAGAAAGTTCTCTTAAGTAGAAAATGTCGTGGTAGGAAAAGAATGAGAGAAGAGAAACGTTTTAGTGGTACAGTGTGTCAAGTCAAGTCAAGTCAGTGAGTCAGCACAGGTTGAGAAACGGTGGGGTACTTGGCGTCGTTCGGTCCGGAGGGACAGGTAGTGGTTGAGGACCTCAGGTGGGTTTGGGTACAGGTGACGCAGCCACTACGGTAGGTTGGTAGAGTAGGAGACAGCAAAGGGAAGAGGAGGACGGGGGTTAGAAAGGGTCGTAGTCGACACAGTGTGTCGACCTCACAATACAGCGTGTTGGTGTCCTTGGTCTGACGAACCTGATGCTTGAAAGAGACGGTAAACACTGAGACTGGGACCCGTTAAATTAGAACGAATGGGAGGTATAGTAGTGTAAAATTTACCTTTGGTATTATGGGAGGAGTCTCTTTACTCCCAATTCATTCTAGTATAATTCATTTTACGGGTTGTTTGTGAGATATTTGAATACGTGATAGTGAAATATGTTATAACATCTTTAACTTGCAAGAGAGACTTAGTAAATTTTGTCTGATGCACGGGTCGCGAACTTGGACGTTGAAGCAAGGCTACGACGACAACTCTTACGTCTAGCCACGTTGTAAGAACCTCTCGTTAAACCGTTATCGATAGTTTTAAACTTTACGTGCAAAAGAAACTCGGTAATTGAGACGAGGATCTTTAAATGAATAGTGATCAATCGTTTACATAATGGTCTACAGGGTCCTATAAGTGACGACGTAAAAACATTCTTGTTTTGTTTCCTCGTTGACATTACAGGTGGTTATCTATTAATTCAACGGTCTTTACGGGTGAATACTCCGAACGGTGTTACGTTTAAAATGGAAACATGTAAACTAATAACACAATAATAACATAAAGAAGGTCACTCCTCTCTTATGCAAAGGAAGGTCCCTGAAGGGGCCGTGAGGCCAGTCATTTCTGAGACGTGAAAGTGACGTTCCCAGTGTCCAAGCTAGGGACTAGTCCCTTGCTTCTAGGGTATACATACTGCGATATACTACGCCGGTTTATTTCAAAGGAAGGTATCCTCTCTCGGGGTACACACTATGTGACGAATGGAGAGAGACAGGTTTCTACGTGAGTTGGGTTCCTCCATCTCATTGGGTACACTGACCATTCAGACTCTTCTCATTGGTCGGTACGACACGAGTGGTAGGGGAAAAATAGTGTCACCTCCTTGTCCTCGAGAGAGGACTAGGGGGTGGAGTGGGGTCACTGGTCACAGGATGGTCACTGTCGGGAAGGATAGTGACCGACCCATGTCGACCCAAATTTGTACCTAAGACGGTTGGAGATATTATTAAAGATACTGTTACATTCACGATACTCCCGTCCTTGGACCGGACAGACCAAGTACCGGCGTAGAGTCTCTAATCTTAACCTGGACCATCTCTCTACAGGGAGTTATACAGACGTTACACTAGTCAGACCGAGAAAAAGTGCCTGAAGTACGCGTGACATGAAAGATTAGTCCTACGGAAAGATGAAACGGACAGTGGTCGAAACGGTACACTGAGACCTGTCTAGTGTGTTGATGGACCTCGAAGTCAGAAGTATGCATCTTTTACTGGTAATCTACTAGAAAATCCAGAGAAGGTCCATATCTTTAGCATAGAGAGACCGAATAGGGTGAGTAAACTACTGAAGGTTGTTGCTACGGTTTTACGTAGTCGAGTCTCCTTCCGTGATTGTGCCACGGGAGCCCAAGAATGGTTTGTTGACTCGGCGAATTCTGTGTCGGAGACCTTTGTGTGACTTATGTTTTCATTTCGGAGGGTGTGAGTTATTTAGGAACAACTTAAAGTCGTACTCTGGTCTCTCTCTCCATAACTACGACCTCGACATTTCATGGTGTTTTTTTCTGTCAGGATCGGGTAAGAAACGGGAGAACCCACAAGTGTAGGAAAGAATCGACAGTGGGTCGGGTCAGTCTATTTATATAGAGAAAAATAGAAAGGTGTATGTAGTTGGGGAAAGAAAGGACTTAGTGAAAACAACGAAAAGAGTCTTAGAAGGGGTGAGACAGAGACTAAAAGGTTATAAATTACAGTCTCGGTAAGTGTCCCTTCCTCATCCCCTTGGTGTCCTCGTTATCTCCCCCACCTCGGTGTATCTGTTTATTGTCACTCCGTCGGCGTGAGGGCCTCGTAGACGACACGGGACGTCCGACGTCCTGTGAGTCCTGTGGGTAGACTTCCGACGGTCTACGCGTCTCGGCCGGTGACGGTTACTGTACCTATTGTCAGTAACTGACTGGACTTCATGTTAGAGGATGAGTGTTAGCCGATCGGAGCCGGGTTTGGGGTCGAGGTAGTGATTCACACACACTGGAACGTGCTGATAAGGTGAGGAGTCAAAGGAACAAATCCTTTTCTGCGAATGAGGAACCTTCTTTTCAATACTGGTTGGATCTATCGTATAACTTTCCGTCTGTGTAATGAAACGGTTGATTCCAGGCAGATCGGTTCCGATACCAAAAAGGTCACCAGTACATACCTACACTCTCAACCTGACACTTCTTCCGACTCGCGACTTCTTAACTACGAAAACTTGACACCACAACCTCTTCTGAGCTCTCAGGGANACTCACGACTTCTTAACTACGAAAACTTGACACCACAACCTCTTCTGAGCTCTCAGGGAACCTGGCGTTCCCCTAGGTTGGTCAGGCAAGACTTCCTCTAGTTGGGACCCTAAAGAAACCTTCCTTACTACGATTTCGACTTTGAGGTCATGAAACCGGTGGAGTACGCTTCTCAACTGTGTAACCTTTTCTGAGACTACGNGCGACTTCTTAACTACGAAAACTTGACACCACAACCTCTTCTGAGCTCTCAGGGAACCTGGCGTTCCCCTAGGTTGGTCAGGTAAGACTTCCTCTAGTTGGGACCCTAAAGAAACCTTCCTTACTACGATTTCGACTTTGAGGTCATGAAACCGGTGGAGTACGTTTCTCAACTGTGTAACCTTTTCTGAGACTACGACCCTCCCTAACCCCCGTCCTCTTCTTCCCCTGCTGGCTCCTACTCTACCGACCTACCGTAGTGCCTGAGCTACCTGCACTCAGACTCACTTGAGACCCTCAACCACTACTTGTTCCTCCGGACCGTACGACGCCAAGTACCCCAGCGTTTCTCAGCCTGTGCTGACTCGTTGACTTGACTTGACTTGACTTCATCCAGTCTCTTTTTACGGAAATTGTACTGTAACGAATATACGTCTTGGAATTTTTTACTACTTGAATGAATGTTTTGTCTTAAATAAATGTTACTTGAATAAATGTTTTGTTTGTTTGAGTGTCTGAATCTCTTACTTAACTACCAACCTCCCCTTACCACCCCTCCCCATCTAACTCTCAGACCCTACCTGTACATATGTGTCTATACAAATTTTATCTATAGGTTGTTCCTGGATGACATATCGTGTCCCTTGAGACGAGTTATAAGACACTATTGGATTTACCCTTTTCTTAGAAATTTTCTTGACAGTCTCCTCACACATTAAAGGAGTCAAGACACAGTAACTCTGTTTTTAAACTTCCCATCCTACCTGGTCACAATGTCGAGTCTAAAAAAATCTTTCACAAAGGAAATCCTTTTGTGTAAGGCCTCCACACTCCCGTACGACTGGGTTTTCTGCGTTTCTCCTCTCTCCGGGGGTCGGGTTAAAACCGAGGAGAAAAATACAAAAAAGAAGAGACGGACCCGGACGGGATACATTTGACCCGATCGGTCCTCACGACAAACAAAATGGACTCCAGGAGTAAGCCCAGGGTCTTGGAAGGAAACAAGATAAAAGTGTCCAACGAGGGAAGGAACAGAAGATCGGTGGTGGTAAGACCTGAAGAAAAAACATAAGATTGATGGATTGTAAGGGGAGAGTTCTCTATCGTCCGGGTTAAGAAACTCTTATCCCTGTGACTCCAGAGAGACCGATGAAGGACGACTTGACCTTACCGCTTCCGGAAGGGGAGAACGATCAGAGTTCGGAGTCTCAGGAATATCACCATAGGTAGATTCCCACTCATTATAAAAGACACCAGTCGACATCAAAATATATAGGAACAACTTGGTCGTGACGTAAAACATCGAATAACTGGACCCGTCTCTGTTTTGTCCAGTCTGTTAACTATTATGTACCCCATTAGTATTCGTCGTAGTTATACGACTGCTGACCCTGATCATCCCCGTAACGACGACGACGACGACGACGATTCAGCGAAGTCAGCACAGACTGAGACACGCTGGGGTATCTACCGTCAGATGGTCTGAGGGGGCAGGGACCCTAAGAGGTCCGTTATTATGACCTCACCCAACGGCAAAGGAAGAGGTTACGTACTTTCACTTTTCACTTTCACTTCAGCAAGTCAGCGCAGGCTGAGAATCGCTGGGGTACCTGACGTCGGGTGGTCCGAGGAGGTAGGTACCCTAAAAGGTCCGTTCTCATGACCTCACCCCACGGTAACGGAAGAGACTCATCCCTGTAGTCGGTTGAGGTTTAAAGGGTAGTCGTTCTCCTAGGGGGTTTCTCTCTAACATCGGTGGAGTTCTTGAGAGGTCGAACAAGAAACTCTAGGGCATCCCAGACTTACAAAAAAGAACTCCTGACACTCTGAAAGAAATTGAATCAACCTACATAAATGGGTCTTTGTACAGAGTGAGTTCTACCGAGTTCAGGGAGGAACAAGTCCCTAGTCCTCTAGATCGAGGACAGACAAAACCTTATGTTGGGGATGGTTCGACACAACCGAGAAATCTCGAGAGGACTCTTTAGAATAGGGTTCTTTGAATTAAAACCCCCACAAGTAATCTTACCGTGAGTAAACATCAAGACTTATCCGTAGACTCTAGAGGGTCCCCGAGTGTCCATATAACTCACAGGAGAAGACAAAAGAAGGTACCGAATTGAGCACTCATCACTTAGGTCCTCAGTACAGGACCATGGAACTGGCGACACCTCTATCTTTCATAATGTCCCATCCCCGGGAAGGTACACCCGGTCTCAACTCGGAAACCCCTGGGTAGAAAGGTCTGAAATTAATCTTGAACTCAGGGACCTCGTATATCACCACTGAGAAGTCTTAGAAAACCCAGGACCAACTGAGGGGTGCTCGTGTATAGGGTAACCTTAACAGGTTACGGGTGTCATATCCTGACCTCCCAGACTAGGAGGTCAGACCTAGATCCTTCTCCAGTAACTGTATTTGTTTTCCAGAGGGTATATCGTAGAGTACTCCTGATTGTGGTTGGACAAGGAACCCCTGTTATACCCACGTCTCCTCTCGATGACCATTTCGGAGGAAGTAGGGTCCCTCTAGAGGACCCAATAGAAAAATAACGACTAAAATTCTTAACCAACCAAGAAAGATACAAAGGACTTCTGACTCCGGAGACCCGTGTTACCTCTATTATTCTTTACGGGTTACAAAACCTCTGGGGAACCCACTGGAATCTTCCTTTACTACAGGGTGACAGTGAAACAGTACTGGACCCGTCTGGTTTAGAGTCTTACTAAAGTACTTCGTCAAAAAAATGGTGGAAGAGTCCAAAGAGTCAGGCTCGCCTTTCCGGAAGTTAGGTAGGACACTTACATAGATAGTACTGATTATCCATAAATATGGGAACTCTTTGACCGTAGACCCACTTCAGGTAGACGGTCAGGAGAGGACCCATCCACGGTGTAGTAACGTGTCCGACCCGGTCAACCCTAGAAGTTCGAGGAACCCCTAACAAATTAACCGTTCACCCTGTACTCCTTTGGCGAACGGAATATCAACAAACCTCCGGAAAAGGAGACTTCCTAGAAAGATCATTGGAAACCTCCCGGAAAAGAGGATTTACTCACCACCGTACATTCCTCAATTGGTTGAAGGTGACCTCCGAGGGTCTGTCTTTTTCCTCAGGGAGGAAAACCTTGGTGGGGTATACTAGAAGAACTTTCGGGAGTGAGAATCGAAATTCTCAGAGTGGAAGTCATATACTTCCGCAAAGACCGTTTAATCAGAGACCTTATATCCCACCGTTGGGATATAATTAATCCAGTAACGAGACATTACGACGAGAGAATCGACGGACTAGTCGACGAACCAAGGGAGTACGGTGAAGGCACGAGGGAAAAACCACAGGAAATGTCACCCTTTGACTTTGGAGTCGTCCGTCTACCTGACGTAGGTTCTCGGATTCCTAAACTAGCGGTATAGACTAACCCCTGGGAGCCCACCAGTTCGCCAGAGAAAGAAAGGTTTACCGTTGTACACGTACATCGTGGTCTTTCCGTATGAACCTCAGTCACATTTACCGAGGAGAAAAAGGAAAAGGGTCGAGACTTAGAGTTCAGTCCCGATACTCGAGTTGTTTAACCCGACTTCATGGACCACCGTTTCCAAATCGGAGATACCAGAGTTTTAACCTCTGAGGACGTATAGGCCGAGAAGAGAAAGGTAGGTACTGTTTCGACGAAGGTAGTCCCATGGTCTAAAGGAGTCCTGACCAGTCTCCTAGAAGACTGTTAGGGAGAGTCCCAAAACAGGTCACCAGGTTCCAAAGATCCGTTCTCACTGTCCCCTCTCTCGGGAGTCCCCATTCGTCCTCCCACCGACCCAATTCTTGTAGTGTTCCTCTATATCACTTCGGACCTAAAAGGTAGTCGTGATGAACTATAGACTCTTAAGAAACTAGTCTGTAGGTTTTTACTGGAGAGGGTAAATCCTCAACAAAGTGAACCACCGACCATTTTTATCAATCAAACGGGGGTTTTATCAAAATTTCGTAGAAGACAGTCCTAACGTTATCGACGTTCTAAAGCTTCCGTCCCTCCGGTCGGAGTCCGCCAACCCAGCTCGGAGAACCTATTCATTTGATGTCCGACCCCGAGTCCAGGGTTGGAAGCTCAATTGGGAGGGTTCCGGTAAGGAAGAAAAAGTACCTGTACCGTTTATCTACCCCTTTGTCACCGACTGAAATAAAAAGACCCGAGGTTTTAGTGACACCTACCACTAACGTCGTTACTTTATTTTTCTGCGAATGAGGAACTTTCCTTTCAATACTGGTTGGATCTGTCGTATAATTTTTCGTCTCTGTAATGAAACGGTTGTTTCCAGGTAGATCAGTTCCGATACCAAAAAGGTATCTAAAACCAGGGAGAGATAACATCTCCCACATTACCCAAGGAGTCATCATTGGTCTTCGAGATCCCGAGATCCCCGACTTTTCAAAGGGTAGTGTTCCCACCAGGGGTCAAATCAATCATATAGACAAGGGTTATTCCCTCATCCTGTGAATCCCTGGTGGTCTTTGACCACCCTTTTATAAACAGGTAGGGTCGTTGTTTCTTCACGAACCCACTTAGAAAATCATTAACAAAAAGAACGTCGTGGGTTTTTACCATGTTCAAACCCTCCTCTTCCGAGTCCTCATCCTCCAGTCCTGTCTCATCCATCGGGGACACAGTTGGTTCTTTAAGAGTCTGGGTGGACGGTGTAGGTCAACGTGGGAACCGAGGTCGGGACACTACCAATAGACACTGTCTGTCCGACCGACCTCACCCGGCGAAGTCAGGACAACTTGGTGAACTGGTACTCCGAGAACCCAGGGTTCTCGTCTCACGGCGGGTTACAGGGTTAACTACCGTAAACATCGTTCGGTAAAATCCTCTGAACAGTACCAAACCTGTGAGAAACCGGGTTACGGGGTGGACGGATGTTTAATCCGTAAACGGACCACGGAAAAGGAAGTTATTGAGCCCCAAACGGTATCCCGAAGGGACCTCCCGCCGGTCGTAGACCCGTACGGAATAGAGAAAAGAGGGAAAGGACCCGGAACCGAAGGGAGAGGACAAGGGACAATATTTTCCATAACCATCGACAGACCTGGTGGAGTAGATTTCTCCGTCGTCCCAGGACGACGACATCGACAACATTGAAATAGGACTACAGACTACGTGTAACCCTGTCCTTAAACAGGAAATTTTAGTGGACAGGGAACATTCTCAGATTTAGGTCTACCCATTTGAAAACCTCCCGGAGAAAATCGGAAAGGTCTTTCCGTTACCCCAAGAGCAACCCGAGGACTCAATAACGATTCTGGACCCGTATCGACTAATGAAAAACGACCCGACGAAAGTCAGGACGGAAGTGTTTTTAGTCTTTTACTAGGGAAAGGGTCTACACGAGTCCCAGTAAAATTAAAGTCAATCCTAGACTCCTCCCCTGACGTCAAAGGGGATGACCCATAAATGACGAACTGTGCACTTCGGGGTATCTTATGGGAGTACGAAGGAAATTCTGGGATCGTACGAGTCCCAGTCTATTTGAAACTGATTTATACTGGTACTACAGGAAGGTGCAGTTGAGTTTCCGGTTCCATTACACCACCTTACATAGATTTATAAACGGACTCAGTAGGTATATCAAAGGGTCCAGAACAAACTAGACAGAATCAAGATTCTCTCTCTTCCCGAATACGTGGGCTCAACCAGGTTTAAGAGGAGGTCAAAGTTGATTCCCTGTATGAGCTCAACCGAAAACACTTCCCCCACGAGGGTCTATACCCCCGTACAAACCTATGTTCCTTCCTCGTGGTCCGTTGAGCCCCCGACACCCTCCACTCGGAAGTGTCCCGCCCCAAGGAAGAGAACCAACAGACACGGATTGTGGTGAACGGATCATCCGAGTGAAAATCCCGTATATTGTTAGGGTATGAATTCTGCCTCGAGGAAGTATAGAGAATCCACCTTCTTTTAAACCTGTCTCCCCTAGAGACAGGTAAAGGGAACAGAAAACGTCTTATTCAGATCGACGTCCTACCAGAACATTGAATTTGAGGGTGGGAGTCCGATCACAAGGAACAGGGGGTCTCCTATGACACCGGTGCGTCACCGTGTTTTCTTAAAATCGCTGAAGAATCTCAATCTCCTAGTTTGTCGAAGGTCAATAGTTCCTACGTAGAGTTCCCGCAGACAGCCCTTCACCTAACCAATAAAGGGTAGATTTCTGTCACTACTGTCCCTCCTTTTCTTTTTTCTTTTTTGATTATCCGGAGGAAGTCAAAGGCACCCGCCTGAAGGAATCCCCACTCAGAAAAACTTCGAATAGGATGGATCAGGACAACGTTGGACTCTCGGTCTGTAGGGGACCAGTCCCACGTCTAGGGATCCGTTCGACTCCGTACAGTCGGAGGACCTCCAGTTTAGGGGCCCGTCCAGTTCCGTACAGCTGGAGGACCCTGGGGACCTGACCGCCTAGGGACTCGTCCAACTCCCCCCTGTTGGAAAGTTTCTGGTCTAAGGATCCGTTCAGTTCCGTCCAGTTGGAGGACCCTGGGGGTCTGACCTCAACCCACAGGGGTTCCAGAGGTCACACTGGTCAGGACCCATCCGACATTAAAATTGAGTAACGGTCAAACAAGTGGTGTCTACCCTTGTCTATAGTACTACATTTCGTTAGGTTTGGACACGGGACTCCGACCCTTGGACTACTTCGACTGTATTCGGAATAAGAGAATGACGAGATTCCCTTACATTCAGTGACTAAAGGAGGGGATCAGAAGGTATTCTCGTCCAATCCCACGGAGGTAACTATGTGTAAAGTAACAGTATCTGGGTGAAATCCATTATTGTCTTCATTACTGTTTCCCCACTCAATAGACCGGGACAATCCCCGTAATCATTTACATTTACAGCGAGTCAGTACAGGCTGAGAAACGCTGGGGTACCTGATATCGGATGGTCCAAGGAGGCAGGTACCCTAAAAGGTCCGTTCTTATGACCTCACCCAACGGTAAAGGAAGAGGTTCCTCTAGAAGGGTTGGGTCCCTAGCTCGGGTCCAGAGGACGCAACATCCGTCTGCGAAATGGAAGACTCGGTGACCCATTTCTCATAGAATTATTATTCGTCCCACCTCGTTACAACGGGTGTTCCCCCGTCCCAGGACCAACGTCCTCAATCATTCTCCGAATTCCTGTTTAACTATTCGCCGTTGTCTGGTCTACAAGGTATTTTCACCTCACCTCTAAACTAGGTCCCCATACAAACATTGAAATCCTCTTCCCATCATTCCCAGACCCGGGTTTGCCGGATATCCCGATTGAGGGTTTCACCGTTTGTAATAGGGGTCTTCGGGTTGACGGGAACTTCCCTACGGTTGTCTGCCTGAAAATCGTCCGTAACACACGGACAGAGGGTGGGATCGCCCAAGTGACTCTCGACGACGACGACGTGTACAACATCCTTTGTACCTTCTACGTCCGGACTCATAAACCTTTCCCTATAATATGTCATACAGGGAGGGTTCCCGGTCGATAAAAGACCAACAGGGAAGTCTTCTGACATCTCCGTTGTGACACCCGGGCCTGACCCAAGTCCTTTTCTCGTACTTTGTCCTCCCTTCCCCCGTCCCGCGTTGAAAACTTTCTTACTGTATCGGGTTCCCGTATTGTATTTGACTAATTTTAGTTTCCCCAGTTTCTACTGTTCAGTTTAAGTTGATTTGGAACTAGGGGTTGGACGTTCGCTTTACTGCGTGGGTCTCCACCGTCTTGTCAGGGTTCAGTGACAGTTTTCTGTCTCCTCATCCACCAAGGGGTTACTAACTCTACTAGGAGGGTGAATAATCGTATTCTTAAGTGGATCGACCGTTTTCGATTGGTATGGTGTAAGGTGCCGCTTCGTGAACGGGAAACGTTACCGGGTGTGGGACACCTCACACGAAGAGAGATATAGTCTTGTTTAGGTGGAGAATGGATAACGACACAGAGACTCAAAAACGCTACTCTACAGTCTCGAACCCTAAGTAATCCAGGACTTCGGTTCGTGGTATCCAAAACCGGTCCGAGTTCAGGGTTCTCTCTCCTCGACTTCTTGTACTCCTTTTTCGTCACTCCTTTTGTACGACTCCTTAGGGGAAGTATTGAACGGCCTTTTAGACGATTTATGGACTGGACACGAGTGTCAAAAGTAACCGGACTAAGAACAGTGTTTCTTCTAATTCCTGTCTTCTTGGAGGTGGCCAAACCCATTGTCGATGATCTCGTGTCTCCTATCACGTCGGAAGTGCTGTGTGACTCCACATCAGAGAGGTCTCAGGGAGTCAACGTGGGTGACGGGGAGCGGACAAACGACCCTCAAGCTCCTTTGTTTTTTGCTGTCTAACATTTCCTTAATTCTAAGACAATTCGTATACAGGAAGGTCGGTATCCTCGTTTCTGGAGGATGGAAGTGGTCTCCAGAAGACCTTAAACTCTGACTCGGCACACTGGAAAGACGACAGGGTCAAAGGTCGTGCGACCCGAAGAACAGTGAAGGGGACGGGACCCAAAAGAAGTGTAAGTGGAAGGTGGTGCCCTCGAAAGCGTCTCAACCCGAGGACGACACGAACCGGAGTAGGAACACCCTGACACGGCTCTAACAAAGTCGGTCCAATTTAGGCTGTTTACCGTGGTGTCTACAGTCCCCACGCACATTAAAGGAGTCAAGACAGAGCGGCTCTGTTTTTAAACTTCGTTGCCTACCAGGTCACAATGTCGAGTCAAAATAAATTTTTCCTTTCCTTTTATGTATTAACTCTACACTCCCGTACGACTGGGTTTTCTGAGTTTCTCTTCTCTCCGTGGGTCGGGTTAAAAGCGAGGATAAAAATACAAAAAAGAGGAGGGGGACCCGGACGGGATACATTTGACCCGGTCGGTCCTCACGACAAATGGACTCCAGGAGTGAGACCAGGAGTCTGGAAGGAAACGAGATAAAAGCGTTCAAAAAGGCAAGGAACAGAAAATCAGTGGTGGTAAGACCTAAGAAAAAAGGATAAGATTGACGGATTGTCTTATCTAGGTACATATACATATTAACTTAGTGAAACGACATGTGGATTTTGGTTATGTTGTAACAATTAGTTGATTCCTTTACCGTTGGGTGAGGTCACAAGAACGGACCTCTTAGGGTCCCTGCCCCCTCGGACCACCCGACGGCGGATACCCCAGCGTGTCTCAGCCTGTGTTGACTTCACTGAATCGAATCGATATGAGGTTATATTTTAAAAAAAATTAAAAATTTATTCCTACTATTCCCTGAAGGGACCACCAGGTCACCAATTCTTAGACGGAAGATTACGTCCCCTGTGTCCGAAATATGGACAAGCCCCTTGATTCTACGGTGTACGCAACCCCGTTGGTTCGGGTACTTGACGTTGATGACTCGGGTGTGTGGTGTTGATCTCTCTCCGGGCACGTGACGTTGTTTCTGAGGTCCACGGCGCTGACTCTGGACTGTGTCGGTCTTTACTTATTTATCTAAAAGACAAATTTATTTACTTTCAATAACCAATGTGGGAAATTTTTTCTTCCTATTGTGTAGGATGACGTGTCCAACAACACTGCGAATTTACTTTATTATGTGTGCTTTACGAGACTTGTCATGGATCGTGTATCTTTCACGAGTTATTAACACTCGACAAAAGATAATAGAAGGTGCTACGGACTTTAAGATGATGATTTCTGATTGAGGAACCCTAATTCCTCCCTGAGACCGGACCGCCGATCAGGATACGAAAAGTATCAGAGTCCAATTCTTCAGGTTACTGTGAGGATGGCATAAGACACTCCTCACTCTGGGGACGGACCCCGGGGACAGTAACGTAGGGATAAACCATTAGATGGGTTTCGGGTTAAGGAGATGTTAGTTGTGGTATAGAAATCAGTGGAAGAACACCGATTTGAGGTCGACGACTTTACGTCTGGGTACTTATCTCAAGAGGGTTCATCCTTCATCGATAAGTTAATTATCCACTAACTGGTCGATGTAAGGTGACCAGAGGAAGTTTGACTGAAGTTTATCATGGGACACACAAGAGAGGTAAACGGAAGTCACCGGTGTACGAGTGACGGGTGGGACCCCGGGAGGGCGGTAGAAGGTACTCGTCTATCCAGATTTTGTAGTCGGTTGGTGATGGGAAAAAGGTAGAAGAACTGACTAACTTGATGTAGTAATTTAGAGACTCCCGAGAGGAGGTCTTGTGTGCAAGTCAAGTAAAGTCAAGTCAGCGAGTCAGTACAGGTGGAGAAACGCTGGGGTACTTAGCGTCGTGCGGTCCGGAGGGACAGGTAGTGGTTGAGGGTCTCAGGTGGGTTTGAGTACAGGTAACTCAGTCACTACGGTAGGTTGGTAAAGTAGAAGACAGCAGGGGAAGTGGAGGACGGGAGTTAAAAAGGGTCGTAGTCTCAGAAAAGGTTATTCAGTTGAGAGACGTAGTCCACCGGTTTCATAACCTCAAAGTCGAAGTTGTAGTCAGGAAGGTTACTTGTGGGTCCTGACTAGAGAAAATCCTACCTGATCAACCTAGAGGAACGTCAGGTTCCCCGAGAGTTCTCAGAAGAGGTTGTGGTGTCAAGTTTTCGTAGTTAAGAAACCGCGAGTCGAAAGAAATATCAGGTTGAGAGTGTAGGTATGTACTGGTGACCTTTTTTGGTATCGGAACTGATCTACCTGGAAACAACTGTTTCATTACAGAGGCCAAGAATTATACGACAGATCCAACCAGTATTGAAAGGAAGGTTTTTCATTCACAGAAAATTAAAGTACCGACGTTAGTGGTAGACGTCACTAAAACCTCGGGGTTTTTTATTTCAGACTGTGACACAGACGACAAAGGGGTAGATAAAGGGTACTTCACTACCCTGGCCTACGGTACTAGAATCAAAAGACTTACAACTCGAAATTCGGTTGAAAAGTGAGAGGAGAAAATGAAAGTAGTTCTCCGAAAAATCAAGAAGAAGTGAAAGACGGTATTTCCACTACAATAGACGTATAGACTCCAATAATTATAAAGAGGTCCGTTAGAACTAAGGTCGAACACGAAGAAGGTCGGGTCACAAAGAGTGTTACATAAGACGCATATTCAATTTATTCGTCCCACTGTTATGTGTCGAAACTGCATGAGGCAAAAGATAAACCTGGTCAGACAACAAGGCACAGGTCGATATTGACAACGAAGGACTGCACGTATGTCCAAAGAGTTCTCCGTCCAGTCCACTAGACCATAAGAGTAGAGAACTTCTTAAAAGGTGTCAAATAACACTAGGTGTGTCAGTTTCCGAAACCGTATCAGATATTTCGTCTTTATCTACAAAAGACCTTGAGAGAACGAAAAAGGTACTAGGTCACCTACAACCGTTAAACTAGAGACCAAGGAGACGGAAAAGATTTTGGTGGAACTTGTAGACCTTCAAGTACCAAGTGCATAACGACTTCGGACCGAACCTCTTAAAACTCGTAACGAAATGATCACACACTCTACTCACGTTAACACACCATCAAACTCGTAAGAAACCGTAACGGAAAGAAACCCTAACCTTACTTTTGACTGGAAAAGGTCAGGACACCGGTGACGACTCAAAAGGTTTGAACGACCGTATAACTCACGTCGTGAAAGTGTCGTAGTAGAAAATCCTAAACTTTATCGAGTTGACCTTAAGGTAGTGGAGGTGATCGAAACAAGCATCACTACGAAAGATTCCGGGTGAACTGAAGTGTAAGGTCCTACAGACCGAGATCCACTCACTAGTATGGTAGTACTAATAGACCCAACACTTCTAGAAAAAACATGTCAAGAAGACACATAAGAATGGTGGAGAAATTATAGAAGAGGAAGACAACCCAGGTATGGTAAAGACAGAAAATAATTCGGGTAGAAACGTATTTTACAAGGGAACCATAGAGACCAAAAGAACTACTCTAGAGATCAAAAAGGATAAGATAACAAAAGGAGATCAAGAAACGTGACTAGTGACTCCTTCCGGAAGAATAGAGAGGAACGATAAGAAACCTTGAGACGTAAGTTTACCCATATAGAAAGGAAAAGAGGAAACGAAAAGTGAAGAGAAGAAAAGTGTCGATAAACATTCCGGAGGAGTCTGTCGGTAAAACGAAATAACGTAAAGAAAAAGAACCCCTACCAGAACTATGGACAGAGGACATGTTACAGTGCTTGGAGGCAGGTATCAAGTAGTCGGTATTTTTCCTTGTGTAAACTCAGTCAAGATTACTCCACCTACTTGGATCTCGGATAATATGTCTCACTTCATTCAGTCTTTCTCTTTCTATTTGTAGTGTATGATTGTGTATGTATACCTTAGATCTTTCTACTATGACTACTTAAATAAACGTTGCGTCGTTACCTCTTTATCTGTGTCTCTTATCTGAATATCTGTGCCCCTCTCCCCTCCCCTCCCCCTCCACATACATCTCTCATTGTACCTTTGACTGTAATGGTATACATTTTATCTATCGGTTACCCTTAAACGACATGTAGAGTCCCTTGAGTTTGTCCCCGAGACATAGTTGGATCTCCCCTGCCTACCCCTCCCTCTACCCTCCTACCAAGTTCTCCCTCCCCTGTATACATCTGGATACCGACTAAGTACAACTACAAACTGTCTTTTGTTGTTTTAAGACATTTCGTTAATGGGAAGTTAATTTTTTATTTAAATTTTTTTTCTTAAACGTACGGTATTGATTTTAGGTCGTACGGCTTTGTGTCTAACTCTATGTGCACGGTGTTGATTCTGATCCATGTTGGTTTATTTATTTATATTTATAGAAAATTTTTCTGGAGACTGTCTGTAACGTTGAGACAATTCTGAACAGTTCCTGGTACTGATGACTCCACGTTTAGATCGAAAAAACCCATCGTCCAACTTTATAATGAGTTGAGTATTAAAGGAGTCAAATCGGTTTCAGTATCAGGTTCTCCCTACTGGAAGTGACAGGTCGGCGTGTATATTAGATGAAACTCTGGAACTAGAGGAGGAAAGAGGGAAGAGGGGGGTACGGAGAATAACCGGTTTTCGTCGTCCTTTGGTTCATCTTTCCGATACCTACGTTCTGTGTGTGTTCAATCGAAGGCTCCTGTCCCTATTACTTCCTCTCCACACACCCTGAAGAAACCACCATGTCACCTATTCTTAGGCGGACGGTTACCTCTTCTGTGTCCAAGCTGGGGACCAGGTCCTTATAAGGTGAACGGAGCCCTGTTGATTCGGATACGTGGTATTGAACACTCGGACATGAGGTCTCAGGTGTTCGGCGTTGGTGACTTTGGGCACATGAGATCTTGGGTACGAAACGTTGTTCTCTTCGGTGGTGTTGATCTCACATCGGGGACGAACGACGTTGATTTCTTTCGGGTGCGTGTGGGTGCTTCTGGGTCACGTCGGTTTTTAATTTATGTATTTATTTTTCATAAAATTTTTTACTCCCTCTCCACACTCCTCGTCTAGACCACCTTCTTTACTTTTTGTAGGTCGTCTCAATTGTTTCATATACTTCTCAACACAATTATGAGGTCGTGCACAGAAATCGTCTCCGTGACCAAATTTCTTCATCTACTCTGAATCGTACGTCTGACCCTGATTTGGTCTTCAGTGTTTGGTTTGGGTGTCCTTTGAGTCTTACATCTGTCCAAAACAAACCGGGTATCTTGTATACCCATATATATAAAAGTTTAGTTTTTGTCGTTTACAAAAGTTTAGTCCTCTATAGTGTTTCTTTATATTAAAGACCGAAAAGAAATTTTTAATCTTCTAGGTCGTTGTGAGTCGGGTAAAGGATATCCCGTTACGAGTCGACCTCGATTGACGTCGGGGAAATCTGTCCCGTACGGAAGAGGTTTAAAGGAGCCTGGGGTGGTGGAAGAGAAGGTACGGATTGTGACTCTAGATCTCACTCAAAAGTCGGACCTCCACAGTTAGTCAGATTCCTCATAAAAGAAAGAAAGAAAGAAAAAAGAAAAAAAAAAAAGTAAAATTTTTTTATTTCAAATGATCTAGTATTACAACAGACTTAAATGGTGGAAACAGTTTTCACTTGAGTTTCGATGGTTACAGATATTAAGGAGTTTCAGTCGTTGAATACCTGTCGAAGTCGTAGGTGTCAGCTGGAAAGTGATCGGTCTGTTTGGAGGGCTTTGTTAACGTCACTGGCTCAGTAGAAGAGTTTAAGAGAACGAAAAGATACAGGGAAAACTTATTGGAGGAGTTTCTAAACGTTCGGATCGACGTAATTTCGGTGTCGAAAATCCTGTCCGAGGAAATTACTTAAATATCTCCTTCCATTATCAGAGGATCGACCCTAGAAGTGTAAGTAAAAGTACACGGGATCCACGTGTCGTTGTAAAACTCTTATTAGAAGTTGATCACTCACCGTCACCCATCTTTTGTTACATGCTGTGAAAGATAAGAGTCGTTCAAGAAATTGTTGACGTAAACGATAACGACAGGATAGTTTGTGACGTCATGGAGAAGGATTAAGTAGGTGTTCGTGGTTTCTTACACGAACACATTCATATGACCGTCAAAGTGAGTTAAGTTGTTTATTACATGAAAGTGGACTGTAATAAGACAGACTCCGTGGTTTCAATCATTTGTGAGATAGTTAACCACACTCGGATGTGTGAAGTTTACCATGGATTGTCGGGTAGACCCGATAATGTCGATTATCCGGTCGGACAGAGTACTCACATCTGAACGGAGGGTATAAACCGGGTCATTGTTCGTGTGTTATTCGAAACGGTAAAAGGAGGAGGAGAAGGAGTGTCGGATAATCTTACAGTAATCCTTATTTCAGTAGTGGTTTTTTTCAGAAGCATTACGTCCCTACCGTACTAGGAAATTCCAGATCTCTCCCTCCTCATCGAAGAAGACCGTTGTCTTAATGACCTTCTATGTATCCTGGTAGTGGGGAACTGACATCAATCGGTCCACACTATTCTGTAGGTTGTGACGCTACGTGAGTCGTCGGCCGGTCAGGAATATTAAAAATAGTTTCCATATCTTGTCAGTGGGGTACGTCAGAAAATTATTGCGTAGAGAGACAAGAAGTCGTAAAAAGTCTAATTGGTTGAAGAGTTAACAAAACCAGGTCATAACAAATGTCGGGAAAACTCACCTAAAGTTGAGTATAAGAAGACCGTTTAATACCCACTATTTTAAGAGACCTTAAAGGTTGTCCATTACTAAGGATGGCTAAGGGGTCAATTGATACCAGGATGTCGGTTAAGTTGACACGATAAAGAGATTCATAAGGTCCTCCGAGACAAAAAAGAGAATAAAGTCGTTCTCGAACTAGTATTAGTCTCAGTTTAGGACGAAACCCTCATTAGTCGTGTTGTTAGCAAGCTCGGAAAAGTACCAGTTTCCAGGGTCATCAGTCAAGATTTCAGTTTAGTCCTTTCGCCGGAAGTCCTAAAAAACAGACGTCTCATTCCTGGACGAACTCCTAAAATCTGAATTTCAGTAGTTACTGAAGAAGGTATTAGGGATATTAAAATGTATAATGAAACTTAGGAAGGTCTCGGCTTTCTTTTAGTTATTAGAAAAAAAAAAAAAAAGCGACATACACCAAAGAAGTATGTCATATCGGGTCGATAGACCCACCGAGACCGAGAACTCCCCTCTCGGTTGTAATACTTAAAATGAGTCATCAGAGAGTTCTAGACCTTCGAAGAATTATTCCACATTTTGGAGTCTCTAGAACAGTCCGTGTTGGTAATCCAGAAGACACCGTAGGTCTGTTAGTGACTATCGTACTCCCAATTATCACCCTGTGTTTCGGTGACGAAATCTTCGGTAAATGGTTTCCCTCATACCGTTCATAGTTAGAAGAGATTGTTCCAGGGAACTCATCTCGGCAAACAAGGTAAGTTTTTTTAGAGTTTCAACAAGTCACAGTGTCGTAGGTCGTGGTAAACAACTAAACGAAATCGTTTCTGTCGTGGTCCAGAACATCGTGTCTGGGACAGTCTTAAGTTCTCTTGTATGAGAAGTTTTAGTCGGTAACTATTTTCGAGGACCAGTTATTCCGTAAAAAACTCCATCTTCTGTGTTGGTGGTTCTCGTCTCTCCCGGTTAAGTGAGAGGAGAGGACCACAGTCAGGTTGTCTTAGACTGAGGTTCCAGTATGGAAATTCGTGGACCCCATCGTAGTGGGATGGTAGGAGTAAATTGAACAGACATTTTATAGGAAGAACTTCCTCTCAAGAGTTTCAAAACCGACGTAGGGTTTTGACCCTCGGACCATAGTCGGGAAAGACTTCTCTTCTTCCGCTTCTTTTTCAGCGAGTCAGCACAGGCTGAGAAACGTTGGGGTACCTGACATCGGGTGGTTCGAGGAGGTAGGTACCTTAAAAGATTCGTTCTCATGACCTTACCCAACGGTAAAGGAAGAGGTCCCCTAGAAGGACTGGACCCCTAGCTTGAGTCCAGAGGGCGTAACGTCCGTCTACGAAATGGTAGACTCGGTGGTCCCTCAGTTTCTCCTATTATTTGAGAACTCTTAGTAGAATCAAAGACAACTCTCTAAAGGAGAAAGTTTATTCTGAAGATGACCTCCTATCACACGGTGATTTCAGGATTTGGACCTTGTCACCGTTAGTAGACTTTTGACTGGATACTTCTTGGAGGGGTCACTCCATAGTTGTTTAGTATAAGGTATGTGTGTTTACACCGGTCTTCTGAGGAGAAGAAAGAGAAACTCCGACTCTTCCATGAATGACATCAAGAGACTCCCCAGTGGGAGGTCGTGTGACATCCAGACACACGGGAACCATTACTGGGATGTCTAGAGGGAGGCGTGGTGAGACAGTATGATTCCACACACGGTAGAAAGCCGTAGTACGGAGGTAGTACAGACCCCAGAGTCAGACAAGACGAGCACGATGAAATATCGGGAAGACCTGGTCCCTTAGACTCATAACCGGTTTGCGTTAAAGTCCCCCTGGTCTTACCCGGGTCAACGGAAAGTACTTATGGTCGGGATCAAGTGACTGAGGTTATTCTCGTAGGGACACCATGTCGAGTATTTTGAAGGGGTGAAATATTTGATACTGGTCTAGTTTCAAGACTCTGAATTAAACATTGGTGAAGGAGTAGGGTCCTCATGTCCTTAATTCCTTTAGGAGCCCGTGTATCTCACACCCACGTAGCTTTAGACCCACTAGCCCGGCGGAGGACACGTGTAGCGAAGAGAAAAGGAGGAATTCGGAGAGATTTCAAAGTACTATGTCACCCCACGAATGACAGTAGTGTAGGAGGTGATTACACCCGAACCCTAAGTCTTAAAACTCCCCGTCTCTCTCGTGAGTTTCATAAGAACCGAAGACTACTTTACAGTCAACGAACGAACCACTGACTCCCGTAAAGGAAGAAACTTGAGAAGGAGAACTCCCTTGGTAAGGGTCAATGGTAAGAGAAGGCGAAACCTCGTTGAGACTGTCCTGACAGGTCCGGAAGTCACAGGGACAGGGGGTACGGTGACGAATAAAGTAGTGACGAAGGAAGGAGGAATCGCAGATCGAATTTAAGGTGTAGTCTCGGTGGTTACAGTAGGAGTCTCAGACTGTACTGGGAAGCAAAAAAAAAATTAAACCGTCGATGAAGCGGACCTAGAAACATGGACTACGCTTCTCGACTGAGTAACCTTTTCTGAGACTACGACCCTCCCTGACCCCCGTCCTCCTCTTCCCCTGCTGTCTCCTACTCTACCGACCTACCGTAGTGACTGAGCTACCTGTACTCAGACTCACTTAAGACCCACAACCACTACCTGTCCCTCCGGACCGCACGACGCTAAGTACCCCAGTGTTTCTTAGCCTGTGCTGACTCACTGACTTGACTTGAGAGGACCTAGAAACGTGGAGACCGGAGTGAAGGAGAAGTGAGAGTTAAAGTAAAAGGAGAAGTGAGAGTAGACTACATATTCACCGTGGACGGAGGCAGAGAAGAAGGAGGAGACCGAGACTCCCGAGTAGTGTATGACGGTTGAGTTCGGAGAATTAGAACAGAAATAAGTTCCGAAGTAGACGTGCAACGTAACGACACTCATAAAGTCCGAAACGTGACATTTTTACTGGAGGAAAGACCCGAAGGAAACTTACACTTGGACATATACCGAAATTGTCGGAAGACGATTGGGTCGGGGAACAACCCGATAATAGTTTTTTGACATGTACTTGAGTCCGTCTGAAAGGAAAGAGTGTTTACTTACAAGGTAGTTTTCTCACCAATATTTGGTCCGTTCCGGTGGTTCCCATTGGGAGGTAGAACCAGGTTTGGTTTAGTGGACCACTCTTCAGTGTTCTTGACGACCACCCCTGACGTCCCCTACGGTTGAAGGTGTCGGGAGGCAACTCCAAGGACCGGAGTCGGGGACTGTACCATTGGCGATCCCCGAGACCGGGTCGGAGCGAGGTCCGTGTAGGGGCGGACCCCTTTCCCTCCGGCGGCACGATCACCGTCACCGAGAAAGTGAACTCCGGGACTGTCCCCGAAACGACCGTAATAAGTGCCGACCTTTGAGTCCCTTCTTCGATATGTCACACAAGACAGTACTGTGTCGGTGTCAACGGTTCCGAGTTGGTGAGCCAGTATGATTCGGTGATCTCCGTTCCGTAGATGACGAACCCCGGACGACCGTCCTTTAGAGAGAAAGAAAAATTTAAACGTTATAAAAAAGAAGGTCAAAATTACTTTATATACAATGCTGTATATTGTGTGTGTGTGTGTGTGTGTTTTTATTTCGAATTCTTTTCTCTATATTGACTGTTTCTCGTGACACATTCAAGTTCCATTTGTTCCCACAAATGAATATCATCTTTTCATGAAAAGACCTAGGTGTCCATAGGGGACGAAAAGTTCAAACGAAAAGTAGTGAAGTGAAAATATTTTCTGCATGTAATCATGGATAAAAGTGGTTGGTTTTCTTTAGTCTCTTCCTAAAAACGAAGATGGTTTCTTTCTACTTTTAGTTTTTGTCACAAGGTGTAAGTAAAATGTCACTCGGGAATTTGTGAATTCTCTTAGTCGAACGTGGGACTCTTCGGTCTCACCGGGTGATTCGAGGGAGGAGCCCTTACTGTGCGTCGTAGAGTCGTAGTCCGGCGTCATCACAACTCGACACAGACACTCGTAGATACAGAAGAGAGTTAAATAGGACACGGAGGTAATCGTTCTACACAGAATTCCGTTAACGAAGAAACGGTATATAGAAAGTCGAATTTCTTCTAAAGTATCCTTACGAGATGAAAACTTATCGTCCCCTTGGGACATTCAGAGATGGTTCCACCTTTTTGTTTTCTCCCGACTTAAAAAGGACTTTTTGCCTTCTCTTGTAAAAGAAATACCTTCCCTTCTCGTAAGGGTGTCATAATATTATACGTGTGTTTCACAAAGACACAGTTTTCCCATATTTAGTTCTGTGGTAAAAAGAAAGTAAGTCGGGTGAAGTGAGTTAATACAATGGACGGACCTTGGGACATTCGTTACATCGAACTCCAAGACCTGATCTCGGTACGTCCACCTTTCGTCTTTTTAGTAGATTTAAAGTACAATGAATGGGTGTTATAAGAAATATGGATAACGATAAGGGATGGTGACAACGAGTTAGAGGTTCACAGAGACTCGGTTTCTCGAGGGGTGGGGGTGGTAGTGGAGAGATAAGATTCGTTGGGCACCCGTAGACCTAGAGTTTCCAAGACGTCGTAACGGTCCACCCCTGTAGGAGATCCGTCCATCTTTTACCATGATCTCCGTTTATGGTCACTCCGTCTCCATCACCATTCAAGTGACTCAATTTCGTTACACCTTTCTTTTGACATCTCTAGTTCTTGTCTCGACATTCATCGTGTTTATTAATTTTTGACTCCTCTCCGTTGAGTTCATTTCCTTTGAGTTATTTTCATTAATCAATGGTTCACTACCTTCTCGACTCTGTGATTTCCCTGTTACTTCGTTATAGTCCTTCAAAAACGGTGGCGACCCGGAGTGTCTTGTTTTCTTCCTCTGCTACTACGGTCTTTGGTCTTAGTCCTGAAAACCACCTTTCCTGTCCTCGGCTCCGACGGATGGTACTCGACTCCGATGTCCCTTTCCCACGTCAGATGACTCGACCTTTACTGTCTCTGACTTCGTGACTGACTCTTTGGTGGGATCAGAGGACGGTCGAGGAAAGTACCCGGTACCGACTGAGTACAATTACAAACTGTCTTTTGTTGTTTTAAGACATTTCGTTAATAAGAAGTTAGTTTTTTTTTTTTTCTCAAACGTACGGTATTGATTTTTAGGTCGTACGGTTTTGTTTCTGGTTCTATGTGCACGGTGTCTTTCCGAAACATCCGAACTATGTTTGTCGTCCCTTTCTCGTCTCTTACTTAGACCCTCGTTGACGTTTATCGACCCATCTTTAGTCTGAAACCTCCTAAGTGTTCCTTAACTCCTTATTCTTTGTCTTCGTCGTTTACGTTTGGTGTGTAAACAGGAAAGACGATAAAGTCACATAGTCACGTTTGAACCAGGACAAACGTAAGAATATAAGGACTCTAAGTCAAGTCAAGTCAACGAGTCAGTACAGTCTAAGAAACGTTGGGGTACTTGGCGTCGTGTGGTCCTGAGGGACAGGTAGTGGTCGAGGGCCTCAGGTTGGTTTGGGTACAGGTAGCTCAGTCACTACGGTAGGTTGGTAGAGTAGGAGACGGCAGGGGAAGAGGAGGACGGGAGTTAGAAAGGGTCGTAGTCGTAGAAAAGTTTATTCAGTCGAGAAACGTACTCCACCGGGTTAATAACCTCGAAGTCGAAGTTGTAGTCAGGGAGGTTACTTGTGGGTCCTGACTAGAGAAAATCCTACCTGACCAACCTAGAGGAACGTCAGGTTCCCTGAGCGTTCTCAGAAGAGGTTATGGTGTCAAGTTTTCGTAGTTAAGAAGTCACGAGTCGAAAGAAGTATCAGGTTGAGAGTGTAGGTATGTACTGGTGACCTTTTTGGTATCGGAACTGATCTACCTGGAAACAACTGTTTCATTACAGAGACGAAAAATTATACGACAGATCCAACCAGTATTGAAAGGAAGGATCCTCATTCGCAGAAAATTAAAGTACCGACGTTAGTGGTAGACGTCACTAAAACCTCGGGTCTTTTTATTTCAGTCGGTGACAAAGGTGACAAAGGGGTAGATAAACGGTATTTCACTACTCTGGCCTACGGTACTAGAATCAAAAGACTTACAACTAACCCCCCTTCGATTACGGATTTACGACTAAAATCTTCGAGATAAAGTTCAATTATAAGGGATTTACCTTATCGAAAAGGGGTTCAAAGAGGAAGGAGTAAAAGACGACTTTAAATGGATAAACAATGAAATATTAAGGAAAAGAAGTTACTTCTATTATTTATTAACATACTAAGAGGGGTTATTGTAGGACTCAACAAAGGTACTTATTCAAGAAAAATGTGTTAAAAATTGAGAAGACGTTAGTCCTTAAGTCGTTATCCTACGACAAGAACAATAATGAAACGTTGATGTTCCGTCATTTAGGTAAGTAAACTCTCGATCAGTCGGACACTAGATTTTATTGTAGATTCATCTCTGATCCTGGGGAGGAGATAACCTCTCTACTTCAAAAGGTAAAGTTATTATCCTTGTCGTTTGTCGCCGTCTTATATCTATGAGACATAGGTAATTCACTACACGAAGATTTAGTCCACTAATGATAACATTAGTATGTCAGTCACGTTATTTCCGACCAACTAAATTCTCTCGTTCTGTAATGCGCCTCTGTCTTGTTCTGGATCTCATAAAATTTTTGTATCGAGGTTGAAAGTTAAAAGAGTAAACTTTAAAATCTTATTACTAGTTACGGGGTTGATGGAGTGTCTCGAAAACCTTCCAGTTTAGTCTGTTCACGGACTCATACGGAAAAATTTTACGTCGTGTCTAGGAAAGGTTCCTCGACTGTTCTACCGCCTTCACCTTGTCTTAATCTTCGCCTGGTAGGCGTTCAAGTGGATGGCACCGCACCTAGAGCTGGCACAGGATGTTGGACCTGTACAGGATACTCGTCGGCTACGTCGACATTTCACTCTCCGCCGCCACCGCCGACTTGGCGCCGGAGGTCGCCTTCGCTCTGACCGACGACTTCGCTCTGACGACTTCGCCGACGTGTTCCGGTCCTTCCTACGCGACGGGGACCTCTTCGGGCTCCACCCCTTCTGCGTGGACGCGTTTGGCTAGAAGGACGGTGTCTACGACCTGTCGTACTATCCGCAGATGTTGCCGTTCGGGAAGTTGGACCACCTTTAGTTCGGACTCTACTAACCGGTGATGGATCCGCTCAAGACGTAGTGAATGTTCGGCCACTTCGCGTCGCCCGGTCCGTACCCCGGTGTGTGAGGAGGACTAAGGAGGGGCAGTTCATCGGACGACCGGTTGTCTCTGAAGATTTTTATCTATGTAAAAAATTTACGTCATATTTTATATAGGTGTCTCGGTTTTACGGATCCCAGGTTTATGTCCGGGTGGTCAAAAACCGGTACACTTGAACTCATTTAATAACTTGAAGAGACACGGATTTCAAAGAGTAGACATTTGACCTTTCTCATCCCCCGGGGAGTAGTACCGAAAATTGATTACTGATCGACCCCCCTCCCATGTTTTCGGGAGGGGGTAAGGATCGTTACTCCGTTCCATGGTACATGTGAGGTCTCGGGGGTCTGTAGTGCGACTCTGGTATGAAGTGGGCTTTAGGGTAGGAACACATCATGGAAGAGAAAAGAATGAGACTAAGGGAGAGAGGGAATGGTTAAAAGGAATTCTTGTAATTCCTTGAGAATTATTTGGAGTACGTGTGTTTAACGAAAACGTCTGAGACAGAAATATCTCGGGTTCGATTCAAGTCATGATGAGTGTGCTTCAACGACTATTATGTTCTTCTCTTGAACTTTGTCACGGACCGTACATCATTAAAGAGTCATTGTGACTTATCTTTTATCCGGTCTTTTGTCAGTGTACTATTAGTGTTATTACTACAATGTTTTGGGGACCGAATGACCCTTCCGAGTCCTCCGTGCCTTATACACACATGAATATTGACTAAGTGTAACAATATGACACCTCTGACCGTATCGTAGCACCTCGTTAATATGAGATTACTTTTTTTATTTAAAATTTTTTACAAATTTCTTTTTGGGACCGAACGTCAATTGTACATACCTCTAAATTTCAGGAGGGAGAACTTCATTATGGTAAACGTCGTTGTACCTACCTGGATCTCTCACAGTTTGATTCACTTCAATCAGTCTTTCTCTTCTGCTTAGGGTATACTATCTGTATCGTTTGTCGGCCACCAACGTCCGTCCCTCACCCCTCCTACCTAACCCTCAAACCTTTAATACACTTTTTATTATATATACACATACTGACCTAGTGAGACGACATGTCGTCTTCAATTCTGTCGTAACATTTGTTAATATGAAGTTATTAAAATAAAATTTTTTCTGTAGGGAGATAGGATTGTTCATTTTTCGACTTGTTTGACTTTTTAGTCGTCGAGCTGAATCTAGACCGTCTTGACTCTAATGTTCCATTGTGGGGATTTTGACCTCTCTGTCTGTCCCCCTATGACTCTTAATGTTGCATAATCTCGTCTTTAGGTGTCCGTCTTCCGAGGTGTCTTTGTCAACGACCCCATTCTTTTGGACTTGACATTAACTGTTTAACGACCTTCGAGTTACACCTATTTAGACTCTCTACTTTTAAGGTCCACCTGGGTTAGTAACCTACACCCCCACCCCTTATTAACCCCCGCCCCCTACTAAGATACTCAAAATGGAGGTCCTCGAAAATGTCCAAGAATGTCACTTCTTTACGTCTTTTTTTTTTTTTTTAGGGGACCACGAAGGACGTACCCCTCCCCCTTTCATTGGTAACACTTTATTAGTCTCATAGGATAAGATTGTCTCGGACGGGAGTTCTCTTTAATAAAATGGTCTAGGATTTAATAACCCAAAATAGTCTCGGATTGATTGGGTCGTCTTCCCTTTACGGGTTGAGATCAGGGAGATCGGTAGGACAGGGTCGATTCTACCACCCCGTGAACACTTCAGGTGTCAGGACCCCGTGTCCGAGTGATTCTCTGACTATGGATTAGGATCCTGACATCTTGTGAAGAAGACGGGGGTGTTTTTTTGAATTGGTGGTGTAGAGACTTCCTGATAAGGGACGTCAAGGAATGTAGGGTGAAACTTGTTTTTTAATGTTCTGTATTATTTTACGTTTTTTTTTTTTTTTTGTCGAACTTCTCTCTTTCGTTCGTAGTCTTGGTTTGAGTCTATACCGTTTCTACAACTTTGCTAGTTTACCCTTAAATTTTGTTGGTACTAACCCTTAAGTGACCGACAGGCCACCAATCCTGAACCGTGAAAGTGACGGTCCCGGACCCAAGGTAGGGACTACCCCGTTGATTTCACCACGTGGGGAGGGGTAGGGGTGGTGTGGGGGTGTTTTTTGTTGAGAGAGTTATATAATTCCTGACATTACCTCCAACTCAAATTAAAGAGAGACTAACTCATACCTGACCTGAATAACCTAGTGTAGATAACTTGTCTAATTTCGTCTTCACTATCCTACAGAGAAGGTTATCATCCAATACATTTCTGACCTCAAAGGTAGACCCCACGAGAGTGGTGGAGGAAGAAACAGGAACTAGGACATGAAGACTCCTTCGGGATGTTTTTACAAGTGTACTGTTCCTCGACATCGACGACGGTTGTTGGGGGTACTCTGTAGGACTTTTACCTGGGAGGCCGAGAAGTGTACAAACGTCGGGACCGGCTGGTCAATTGACGTTGGAGTGTTCTCTAGTCCTCGGTCACAGACCTAAGAACTGGGTGTCTTTGAGACTGGGATCTTTACAAACAACGAAATTCGACGGTTTAGATCCCGTTAGACAATGTGTCGTTAGCTATCGACTGGTGCACCTTTCTATTATTTTAAGGTCTATCGCCACCAAACTATCTTTTCATTCCCTCTGTGTGGTTCTGATACCTGTCTTACTCTACCTGACCTTTACCTCAATGGATACACATACTTCTCGTAGTCTTTTACTTTGACCTCTTGTGTTTAGAGTGGTACAGCCATACCCTTTTCGGTTTTATTCATAGTATTAGATGTCCTTTGAGTCACCACTTTGGCCTAGGGATGCGAGTTACTCCACCGAGACGATAATCTCCCTCGTGACGGTCATCTTTGGGTCACAGAAATTTCGTTTACGTTCCACAGTAATACTTCCTCTCTCTCTTTTGTCTTTTCGGAAAGGAACACCCTTCTCTCGTTTCCGTTTATTACTCAGAATTTTTTTTTTTTTTTAGGTCTTACTTACGAAATGAGAAGACGATCTTGTTCCCATAGTCTATTAAGTTTAAGAAACATAACTTCCAACGAAAAAGACCAGTGGACTTATATTTAATTATTCTACAAGGACATATAAGTCAGAATTGACCTTCCTAAAGTTTCTTTGAAAGGTTTCAGTAATCTGTGCTTATCTCAGGGGTCCTGAGAGTTGAAAAGGTTCCACCGAGCCATCGAAGAAAGGGCTTCAAAGGAAATGAGACCCTACTGTGACGAGCAGGAGGACTGTCTTCTCCCACGACTTCCGATTGTCCCGACTAGGTTCAAGACGAGAGTCGAGGTAGATTCGTCGGTGTCCTTGAGTCTATTCTGGAAAGAGAAAACGTTGAAGGAAGGAATAAACAGTGTGTCCCAACTGTTACGGTACGAAGTGTCGTGACTACAGTTTGTCTAATGTCTCTCTTTTTCGTGAACCGGTTGACATTTCACGACGGGTTTCTCTTTTCCCCTTAAGGAAAGTCGACGGTGTAGAGGGTTTCTTGGGACAGAGAGTCGGTGACAGTTGAGGACTCAGTATCGTCTGGAAAATAATCGTCCTTTACGAAGAGAGACTGTAGACGACAGAGAAACTAATCTTGGTATTGTTATAGGGACACGAAAGTCGTACGGCCGGGTGGAGGGAAGCAGCGGACACCGACCACAATAATAAAGACGGAAGGGAGGTCGACGGGAGTCTGAAAGGAAAATGAGGGAGAGACGGAGGAAAGTGGACCCTCTATCAAGGGGGGTCTTTTGCGAAGTCGTCATAAAACTCCTTTGACGGCTCCTCAGCAAGACAAAAGTAAAAGGGCTCTTATCGGCGGACGACTCACTCTTGAGCAAGAGGTGACACGACGGCGGGATTTTTGGCCGAGACTTAACAGACCGGTCGCGTCAGGGCTTGACGACACCTGGTCGCTATGACTTTAAGACTTGTTGTAGAAGAGCGAAAGGATTCTGTGGCTTAAGGGGTCATAACATTTAGGTCCTACGAAGTACAGGGTGGTTGGACCGGACGTGGGGGAAAAGGTACCCCCTTGACAACCACCAAGTCTTGTACCTAAAGTCTTGGAGAGGTACGAAGTAAAGAGTCCTCCTAGAATAATTGACGGACGGTTCCAGTGTCCAGTCGTGCGTTATTCTGTCATATATCCCTGAAGGGACCACCGACTCACCATTTCTTAGATGGACGATTACGTCCTCTGCACCTAAGTTCGGGCCTAAGTCCTTCTAGGGTGCACGACATGTCGTCGATTCGGGGACTCGTTGTTGATCACTCGGGCACGAGGTCTCGGACCCTCGACATCGATGACTCGGGTGTACGAATCTCGGTCTCGAGATTCTGTTTTCTTTGGTGACGTGATTCGGGTGTGTGGTGTTTCTTTTCGTCGGAGGGGAGCGGTGCTGACTTCTTCGCGGGCGTCTCGTTGTTTCTGGGTCGGGTCGGTTTTATTTATTTATTTTAAATGTATGTATACATATAAAATTTTTCTGTTATATGTCATACAAATGTCCACGCGGTCCGTGTCTATATAGGAGGTCCTTACGTGACAATGTTGTCTTAATGACAAGTGTCCCAAAGTCAAGGAGAAGGCTCGATGGGATCGAAGAAGGGAGGCGTCGGGAAACAGGGGCGGTGGGGGTGGGGTGGTGAAGGAAGGAACGACGTCTGGGCCTTTCCGGGGTCGTCCCGGAGGGAGGAGACGTCTCACGGTGACGCGGTCGGATGTTGTGACAGAGGGAGTGACTTACGGGTGTCGAGACAGACACGGTGAGTACCCCTTGATCAGGGGAAGAAGGAAGACGACAAGTAATAGAAAGAAACGCACGACAATAAATTGGGTTCGTCCGAAATAAACGACTGTGACACGTAACAATAGTTATAAAATAGTCTGAAGGTGGGTCCGGGTCATTACTTCTACGACTTAAAATTTTGTTACATTTGTTTATGGTGACTTATTGTGATGTTTCTCCTTATGACCGATTTAAATCCCAGGTTTTCACTCAGTCCAAAAGGAGTCCCGAGGGAAATATGGAAGATCTCGACAAGAATAATTATTTCTTCTAAGTCAAGGGTGTGTCTAAATAGTCATTTTAATAGTCTTTACCTTTATTGTATTTTATACATCTGCACAAGACTTTTCCACCGTTCTCCTAAGATGTCAAACTTTTTTTTTCAGTAATCTGAGATTCATTCCATTCCAGTTGACCGACCTTTAATGTTTTATTTGTGGACCCTCCGAGTCAAAAATTTTGGTCTTTTTATAACTCCATTTCAATCATTTCAACAACTTTTTCTCTCGACCGATATTTGTAGTTCCTCCTCATTGGTCCTCTCTCTCTTCAGGGTGGTACATTAGACACGGGTTCTGGGCCCTCAACCAAAGATAGTCTGGAGTGTTTGATCCCCGCGGAGGACCTCACCTCTGTGTAAGGAAACGGAGAGAAGGACCGGGACTGGTTACTCTGTTTATTCCCCATAAGAGTTTCGGTCATAATTTTTCTCTGGTTCCCACTCAAGTTCCCAGTGGGTCCCTTTAGAGAGGGGTGAATGGACGACTAAGGATTTTTCATGAAAGACGAGATTCATCTCTGATTCCGACTTATACACTTGTGTCAAGGTGTGTAACTACTTGTTAGATGTCTACGTGTGTCACGATTCAGTGCAAAAGACCCAAAATAACCCTTTTCACTTTCACAATCGACGAGTCAGTACAGGCTTAGAAATGTTGGTGTACCTGACATCGGGAGGTCCGAGGAGACAGGTACCCTAAGAGGTCCGTTCTTATAACCTCTCCTGAGGGTAAGGGAAGAGGTCCCCTAGAAGGGTTGGGTCCCTTCTTTCCTTAGTTTTTCTGGTCACACCTTACTCTGGGGTCTTCACTAGTTGATCCAAACTTAAAGTTTGTTTTATTTCTCTTAAACACAAGGTCCTAGTGGAGGTGGTCCAAACGACCATACAAACGTCCGTCGAGACGATCAATTCAATGAAGCACTGAGATCATTGCAACACCTAAGTGAACTCGGTCGGGACCTTGACACGGTACTGGTTTGTTCATGTCACAAATCATCATTCTTATTAAAATTTCTATAAAGGAGGTTAAGGAGTTGTTCACAACTTCTCCCAACAGTACCTGATTTAACATACGGTGGACGTGTTTTAAGGATCCAACTTCGAGACCGGGGGTCCCCCTAACATAAACCTCTATTCTGTAACTTCCTCCATAAATTCTAATTTTCTCCAGTATTCCCACCCCGAGGTTAGGTTGTTCTTCTCTTATGGTCCTCACGTTCGTTACATCTCCTTTCTTGTACATTCCTGTGTTACTCCTCCGTGCCAGACGTTCGGTCGTCCTCTTTGCAGTGATCTTTGGTTGGGACGACCGAGGAAATAGATCCCTGAGGTCGGAGGTCTTGACACTTTTTCGTTTAAAAAGAATAACTTCGGTGGGTCAAACTCCATAAGACAATACCGTTAGGTTCGTATACTTATGTTTATGGATCAAATATTGGTTGTGTGTGTTTTTGTGTGTCTATATGTAGAGGGGTATCCCTCTATTTCTTGGGTTCAACTGGGAACGTCTTAGGAGAACTACCTGAGGTCCCACGTCCTACCTTTCAGGTGTCTAAGAGAGTATAATTATGAAGAATAGGGTAGAGTTGTGTCAGTAATTTTATCTTTCTTATAGAGAAGGACCCCGTAAGTATGTATGTCCAGTTGTGTGTGAATAATACGTGGACGTTACTGTGTATGATCCTGGACCCTATGCTTCTACTTCTACAGACGAAAGTTCCGAGAATATCGTCTGAGTGGTCAGTAACCCAGACTCCGGTGACCTTGACCGACGAGGAAGGACCAGTGGGAGACGGGTGGAGCCGTCTCCCTACGTCTTGCACGGAGACTCGGAATTCAGGATATCAGAGGTTGAGACCTACCTAAGCCGAACCCGTTGAAAGGATAGAACAGACGAAGATTCTACAAATATGGAGACACTATACCCATGGTAACATTCGAGGTGAAAATGATTATTCTACTTACTCTGTTACTTTGACATATTGACCCGACTCCAGGATTCGGACTCCTAACCTTTGAACCACTGAAGTGTCAAGGTCCGTGGATAATGGGATAATATAAGAAGGAACCAACGTATTGGAAATTAGTTAACAGAATTCATAAATTCAGTAAACGTAAACAATGAATCGTAGTATTCAATTCCCGAAGGGGATCACCATTTCTTAGACGGACGTCACAATCTCTGGACCCAAGTTAGACCCAGTCTTTCTAGGGACTTCTTCCTTACCGATGGGTGAGGCCATAAGAACGGACCTCTTAAGGTACCTGTCTCCTTAAACCGTCCGATGTAAGGTACCCCAACGTTTCTCATCCTGTACTAACTCGTTGATTTGGATAAATTAGTATTAAATTTCCTCAACTACATATGAAATGTCCACTCTGGTATTCCTCCTCTTCGGATTTATTGTCCCATTAGTAATTTTCCCGAACCTTCTGTGAGAAGTAGGTCCGAGTACGGTTGACGTACGAAGATTATGTGGGGGATGGGGTGACTATTGGGGTGTTTTCCCAATTTCTTGGGAAAACGTACTTCAACCAATACTATTAGTTTAAGGACAGTATCCCCTGTTAAAAGGACTAAAAAAAAGTGGAACTTTTAACAAGGTGAATGTTTGATCCCCAATTCCGTCCAAAGGCATCACATCACCGATAGTGCAAGCGGACTGTTTGATCTTCAATAGTCACCCCTCTCTCACCCCGTCCCCGTTTTATCCCCATCCCGTAATTCTTGATGTTTGATAATCCATATTTTATTCGATGTTCCTATGTGACATGTTGTGCCCCTGATATTGGTTATAAAATATTATTGATATTTACTTCATATTGGAAGTTTTTCAATTAGTGATATACATGTGAACATTGTATATTATAACATATCGTTGAGATGAAGTTATTTTCTTTTTTTTAATAAGGAGAATTTTTATTTCATCTGTCCACCAAAGGTCCCTCACCCTCATCCTCTTTACCCCTCTAGTACCGGTCTCCCATGTTTGAGACAATATTATAATTGTTCAAGATCCTTAGAGTACATGTCGTACCACTGATATCGATTATTATGACATAGTATGTGACTTATAACGATTCTCTGATTAGCATTTGCTAAAATGGTGGTTTGTTCGCCCATTAATGGACTATCCCACAAAGACACTACCTCCACAATCGATTACGATACCACTCACCATTAGTAAAACGTTATACATTTATATAACATAGTTTGTGACGTTTGAAATGTTTATGTGTCACAATATACAGTTAATATAGAGTCATTGGACCTTTTTTAACAAGGAAGATTTGGAGAATTTGGAGGATTTATAGTGTAAGTTGACGGAGAAAAGATAGTAAGTCTGTCCATTTGTCCTTAAAGTAAAAAAAAAAATTACTTCTGTCCCAAATAGAAGAGAGGTTGGGGTGTATTTCGGAAATTGACACACTAATGAGACGGTAGATCGAAGGATTCGGATATGCCGACAAGTACTCTGATAGGGCCCCGTATAATCCCGATACGCGACGAAATCAAATTTTACGTAACCAAATCTAATAAATTGTTGGTAAGTCACTAGTGTGTGTGTATGTGTGTCGTCCTCGTTCTTCGTACGACAGAGAAGTTGTCCTTCTGTAGGAACAGTCTTTCCAGTCAGATGTTCCACCACGCTCTCTTGACTCGGGCAACTCTAAAGACGAACCCTTTTTTTTTGTTTTTTGTTTTCTTACCTTATCGTAAGGAAGAAAAGTTCTTAGACCTTACGTCTAAAATTCTGAATTTCACTCACTTCAATTGTACTTTTCGGTGGTATGTTTTGTGGTTCGTAGGTAGTAGACAACTAATTTAGAAGATTTAAATCAACTTTTCTCTTTGACGAAACCTTATCAGACACACACAAGATGTTGTTGTCAAAGAAATTTGAACGATGTAGATTCGATGAGAGTCGAGTCAAGTCAAGTCAGCGAGTCAAGACAGACTGAGAAACACTGGGGTACCTGATGTCGTGTGGTCCGAAGGGACGGGTAGTGGTTGAGGGCCTCGAACGAGTTTGAGTAAGGTAACTCAGTCACTACGGTAGGTTGGTAGAGTAGGAGACAGCAGGGGAAGAGGACGGAAGTTACCCCTTGTCTTAAACGGTGAGACCAATAAAACATTCTCTATCGTCTGAGAAACTTTTGGTTCATCTTCAAATGGAAAACATTCTTTACAGATGTAAACGTTCCTTTTAGGGGTTACCATTCCTGTCGAGGGAGAGGTCTATGGATCATCTCGTCCTCACAACCCGACGTTGGGTGTCCGGGTGTTCGGAAGATCAACGGGTCGGTGTTCTGGTTTCTTCCTCGGGTTTCCGTCGTTGTCTCTGTCGTCACTAAATCACCTCTCCCTTAGAATGTTCAGACGTCGATTTCCAGGACCTCCTTGTGATGACGTCTGTTTTCTGTCCTGTGTGTCGGAGGAGGAAACGAGGGAAGAGTTGTGATGTGAGGAGCCGTCTTGAGACGGAGACAGTAAGAGGTGTATCCGAATGATCGAGATAGAATAGGTCATCTGAGATTCGTAGTAAAGTCGTTCTTGACACTTGTAAGAAAAAACGGTAGTGAAATAGGGACCATGAATTGTGTCAACGAACGTGATTACTCTGTCAAGTATATATAAACACTGTACTTACTTACGTACATACTCGTATAAAAAGAAGTGACCCAACTGATGTCTCAATATCTGAACTTCGGTCCTGAAAGATTAGGATTGTGAGTAGGAGTGGAGATAGAGGTGGGGTGGTAGTGAGGAACTCCCCATCGTCGTCACCTTAAAGACCGTAGGTCAAGACTCGTAGTTACCATTGTGTATAAAAGTGATTTCTTCAAGGGATGGGGTGTCATTACATTCTGTAAAAGAACAGACACCGAAGTCTGGGAGACTGGAATATATAATTAATTGAAAATCCAATTTTCTCTCTCTTTCTTTATGTTTCCAGTAATATATTAAAAAAATAAAAAAAATGTAAAATCCGACACGGTGTGTCACGCGTTCTAGAATCAAGGGGTTGTTCCCTGGGTCGGGTACCTCGTGTTACAGAATTGGTGACATGACGGTCCCTTCAGGGTTGTCCAGTAGTATACTATTTCCTCAGTTAAGTAATTCTTCTATACGACGACGACGACGACGATTCAGCGAAGTCAGCACAGGCTGAGACACGCTGGGGTGTCTGCCGTCGGGTGGTCCGAGGAGACAGGGACCCTAAGAGGTCCGTTCTTGTGACCTCACCCAACAGTAAAGGAAGAGGTTTCGTACTTCCACTTTTCTCTTTCACTTCAGCGAGTCAGTACAGGTTGAGGATCGCTGGGGTACCTGACGTCCGATGGTCCGAGGAGGTAGGTACCCTAAAAGGTCCGTTCTCATGACCTCACCCCACTGTAACGGAAGAGACTAATTTTTATATATTATTACAATTTATGTAAGAGTGGATTATGACTTTGTAGATTTATATAATTCGGTCATGATTGTCTAGACTTTCCTCTTTATCTGTTGTTGTATTATTATCACCCCCTGAAGTTATGGAGAGAAAGTTATTACCTATCTATCTATCAGGTCTGTCTTTTAGTTATTCCTTTGTAACCTGAACTTGGTATGACGTCTGGTTTACTTGGATTGTCTATATGTATCTTGTACGATAAGTTGTCGTCGTTTTATGAGTAAAAAGAGTTTCTGTATCTTGTTACTTTTGTCCCATGACTAGAGGTCTTTCTCACACTGGACAAACCTATGTGTTCCGTGAGTAAGGTATCACGAAACTATAAGATTGGGGACCTTGTCGTCTTGAGTCCATCAGTTATGTGAGAAGTCTGGGAACCTCGGTGCTGGTAAGGTTGAGAACCACTGGTAAGTTCCCCGGTTGTTTTCACTCTACACACGAGGATCGCGCAAGTCAGTAGAGGAGCTCCCAGGAGTCTACGGATCTCATTCAGAACGGAGTTCATAGGTCAGAAATTCCGGGACATGGTGGGTTTTGGTAGGTGTCAGTTGTTAGACACGTGACAGTGTGTAATTGAGTGACCTATGAACGTTGTCAAGGTATTCCATTTAGACCAATAATACGAACAAAATATCTACTCCAACGACAGGAGATCTTCCTGGGTGTAAAGTAACTGTAAAATAATACCTTTATTGATTGGTTAATCACACAAATTTACATTCTTACCTCCCGAAGGGAACACCGAGTCACCATTTCTTAGATGGACTGTTATGTCCTTTGAGGTTAAACTAGGGACCAAACCTTCTAGGGGGTACGTCACCTCGTTGATTCGAGTACTCGGTGTTAATGACTCGGACACGAGATCTCGTGCCGTCGTCGTTGATGACTCTGGTGTTCGACGTTAATGACTTCGAGTTCGAAAGATTTAGGAGACGAGGTGTTGCTCTCTTCGGTGGTGTCACTCTTCGGTCCCGTGGTGTTGATCTCTCGTCGGACACGAGTTCACGTGGACCTCTTTTCAGGTACGTCGTTGTCTCTGGGGCGTATCGGTTTCTATTCTATTTTTTCGTCTCACCCTAAAAGTGAGTCTATCCTCCCCAATAAACCCCACTAATCCGTTGAGACATTTGGTCGATAAAAGGTGTATTTATATTTTAGTTTCTTTCTCTTCAACTTGAACGTTCCTCTCTAAGACTCCGTATGTGAACGTACCTCCAACGGTGTCGACATAATCTACGACTAGATAGGATGATATGTCCGAGAGTTCTTTACTCGGAGTGTTTAACATGGAGGGTTGAGGAGGTGGAGGTGAAGAGAGGTAGAGACGGAAAGAGAGGGAGTGAAGGACCCTCCCGAATCGAAGACAGAACGGGTTGTCACCTCCTTAACATACTGGATCATCAAGGTCCGTCTGTGTTCCTATGAAGAGAACTGAGTCCGTAGGTGTACCGTGTTAATCCAGAGTCTTAGTTCATGGGACACGTTTCCGATACGTGAATTCGAGGTTAAAGACAGTTCTTCAAACTGTCTGAAAACAGAGTAAAAGGGTGTTTCGTAACGTGATCTTTATAGGACGTGCATCGGACCCCTGAACGGGTCACACCGATCGTAGTCTTCACCCCCGTCATACCGACACTTGGATACTGGAAATTGAACACTCCACACACGATTGAGGTCAATCAATCAAATCAAGTCAAGTCAGCGAGTTACCACAGGTTGTGAAACGGTGGGGTACCTGACGTCGTGCGGTCCGAAGGGACAGGTAGTGGTCGAGGGCCACGAACGAGTTTGAGTACAGGTAGCTCAGCCACTACGGTAAGTTGGTAGAGTAGGAGACAGTAGGGGAAGAGGAGGACGGAAGTTAGAATCAGTTATGGTCTTAATTTAAAATCATATGACCAACCATAGTCTTGTGAAAGGTTAATAATAATGAAAATATTCGAAAAAATAAAGGGGTGATGAATTAACCATATAAAACATAAAACCATTTAAAACATAAACACTTTTAATGAGCTCCTGGAACACCCCGTTACCTTGTGTGGTATAAAAAAAGGATTATTTTGATTACTTTTTTTTAAAAAATAAATTGTCGAAAATTGGATCACCGTCACAAAAGTCTTTGTTTAATTTCAGTAATTGTTCTCTATTCCAATAAATCCTTTGGATATTACTTCCGAGGTTTACTCCTCGTCAGTAGAGGTACTCCACGAGGGAACCATTATTTCTTCGATCCTATGAGTCCTTAGTCTATTACTTCTGAGGACTAGTGCCTCTTTTGAAATTTCCTTTAACACAAATTCTAATGAATGGATTCTTCAAGGTTTATACTTATGCAAAAGAAAAGTACTACCTGACTTACATAGTAGACACGTTCGGTAGGGGTGAATTAGACTCACTTACCTTCATCCTCAATTAATCGTAGTTTCCTGTTTGTCTACGTGGTGACAGTAGAATTTTACCCTAAACACCCATACACTTTTCTCTGGTGTTCTATTTGGTCTGAGGCAGGTACTTTACGTTGATTGACCTAACGGTTCTTTTTCAAGGTAAAAAAGAATAAACTACGAAAATGACTAAACGACAACGACGGTACTTACATATAGTGAAACAGTTGATCAAGAAATAATACATTAGAAAAATAATAAATCCTTTATTTTGTTTTGGAGGAAATCGAAATTGTATTACCCTATAATGAGAAATACCCGTTGATAATTGTCAAAATCATTGGATGTATAGAAACCAAGGGACCCATTTCCGAATAACTAAAAAGATCGAGGACGACAATTAAGAACTACAAACCGTCACCTCCGAGTCGATCAGATGCGTCCCTTCGACAAATGTGCTAGTCGTATTAATAATAACCCAACATATTACACGTACTCCGATGACCATGAATTGTGAGAAATGTTGAAATAATTCGTTCCGACAAAAAGGGAAAGTAACGACGTTGTAGATTTTGGTATTTGTATGAACGGCGACGACGACGACGACGATTCAGCTCAGTCAGCACAGGCTGAGACACGCTGGGGTATCTGCCTTCGGGTGGTCCGAGGAGACAGGGATCCTAAGAGGTCCGTTCTTGTGACCTCACCCAACGGTAAAGGAAGAGGTCACGTACTTTCACTTCAGAGAGTCAGCACAGGCTGAGAAGCGCTGTGGTACCTGACATCGGATGGTCCGAGGAGACAGGTACCCTAAAGGGTCCGTTCTCATGACCTCACCCCACGGTAACGGAAGAGGCTATTTGTATGGATGTCATTAGGATAAGACTTCGGACCTAATATGTGTCATTCTTTAATGTGTCGTGGAGGACATATACATGGACAGAATTTTACAAACTTCTTCGGTTACTCTAGGACGTAATGACCGGGGTCTTAGTAACAATGTATATTCGTTTTTTTTCCGACTACAAAGAGAATAGTGATTAGAGAGAGGAGTAGAGAGGTCCATGAAGAAGTCAGAGGGCGGAAAGTGACCCTTGAGTCGTTGAGATCAGTATCAGGGACAACTGTCTTTAAGTAAGGAGGGAAAGGAAAACAATTGCGAGAACTCAAGATTCTAATAGATTTAACAACGTCCTTCCTCCTGGGTTCTCACCCGAGAACAGATTGTGAGTCTTTACTTCACAGGTTCCTCTGTGTATATGACTGTTTCGTTCTCCGAAATAACCCTTCCCCGTGGACCCACCTCTCGTCCCTCTTGGGTCCTTCTGACGTCACAGTACACCGACCGTTAGAACCCAAAATTACCGTTACCCCAATCAAAGACCCAACAGAGACCGGTTAGTGAGACTAGAGTCCCAGGAAGGGCCACCGTGTGTGTAACGAGTCGGTTCCTACGGTCGCTTTTCCTAAGACCCTCCAACCATTTTATGTACCCGACCACAAAGAAGAGAGGAAAACTGGAAAGGGGTTATGAAGGTCAACCATCGTCGAATAATCAAGGTGTAAGGAAATGGTCCTGAGGACAACAAGGACTCGAACGGACTGATTCTTCTACCGTTTACTTACAGAGTTTTATTGGTAGAATAACCCCAGAACCTACGGTCCAAGAAAATATCTAGTTCTACGTCCGTCCACTCCTTTGTTTCCCTTTTTCAGTAATTAGAACGTTTATAAAGGATCTTACCGTTCGGAGTCCGTCTCCTACACAATTAAAGAAGGAAGAACGGTAGATGTCCACCTATCCTAAGACTTGTTTCCGTGAAATCAAATTGTCAGTCCGGCTCCCCGTCCTAAGAGACTCCGTCCGGTCATACAATAATAATATTAAAATTTTACGTCACCTTTCGTTCAGTTTCTTTGTCAAGGTTTACCCTCAGTCTTAACCGAAAAGGGACGTTGTGACAACATTCGATTGTGTATGTATGTTCTCCAATGATAGAACGACCCAGTCCCGCCCACCAAAGCCAGTCAACAAGGGGATTATCTTAATTATTTCCAAAATGTCCGAAGTGACCACCGAGTCACCAATTTTTTTTTTTTTTTTTAGTGGACAGTCACGTCTTCTGTACACAAACTAGGGACCCAACCCTTCTAGGGGGCCTCTACCTTTATCGTTGGGTGAGGTCATAAGAACGGACCCTTTCAGGGTACCTGTCTCTTTGGAACTCCCGATGTCAGATGCCCCAACGTTTTCTCAGTGTGTACTGACTCTCTGATTTACTGTTGTTATTGTAATGTCACTTTGTCGACTTACTGTCAGACGACTCGTTGATTCACTCGACTGGTTCCTGTAGTTTCATGACCAGTCCTTCACTTCAGCGAGTCGGCACAGGCTGAGAAACGCTGGGGTACCTGACATCAGATAGTCCGAGGAATCAGGTGTCTTAAAAGGTCCGTTCTCATGACCTCACCCAACGGTAAAGGAAGAGATCCCCTAGAAGGGTTGGCTCCCTAGCTTGGGCCCAGAGGGACAGACGTCCGTCTGTGAAATGGCAGACTCGGTGGTCCCTTTGCTCAGTGGGTCTTTTCCCGTCGTCGTAGTAGGGAATCTAAGGTCGACTTAGACTATCGATCGTGGGTTCCCTCCTAAATTTAAGACGTTTCATCGAGGTCGTCACGAAGTCAAAAATGGTAACTTTATCTTGACCCTCAGAAATGTTGACTGACACTAGAAACAATGACAATAAAGAGAACGGACCTTCAAACAGGAAAACAAGAGGATTCTAGTAATAATGATTCAGACAAATTCCTGTTTCTGACAAGTTCCTGTTCGTAACGCCGGTCCAAATCTAGTGTTTTACCGAATCGGTTTTTACGGAAGAGAAGACAGTTCTTTCGGTACTGACCAAGAGAAAGAGACTACTAGATGGCTAGACGACTGTTTTGTTCAGGTCCTTTCACTGGTTGTCGTCTGTAAGGTTCCATTCCCTTTACAACCGGTAAACCGGTCCTGTCGAAGGACTTTACATAGGAAACTTGAGAATCCTACCCCAGGTCAACTCCTGGGGTCGTCAGTGAGACTCTTGGTCTCTATAAAATCAGGAACGGGATGCTAGTCACCAAGACTTTGTTAAATCCATCCAATCCCTAAAGAAGCGTTCGTCTGTTCTACAAATCCCCTACTCCCCTGATTATCCTTGTTACACTCCCCAACCCTCCTCCCCCACCCCGTAACACCCAGATTTCGGAAAGTTAAGAAGACAACCCCTTAGGTCACAGACAAATATCTTGAGTCTTCCAGCAGACCTTAATCGAGTTCCCTCACCAGTCGTGACTACTTGTATCATCAGACTTAAATTTTGCTAAAAGTCATTTTTGTTTCGGTCGGGACGAAATAAAAGAGTAATTGGTTTACTGAAATTTAACTCTATAATATACTATTAATCGGGTAGATCTATTTAGACAGTTAAAGTTAGAGTTAAGAAAATTTCGAGAATATCTGTCTCCTGTGGACCTTATTCGTGTCGGTTATTAGATTAGAAACCGGGGATATATCGAAACTAATGATGGGTACATTTATGAGTCACTATAGTTGTTTGACTCGGAAATTAAAAGATGTAATTGGGAGCTCTCAGTACAGGCTGAGAAACGCTGGGGTACCTGACATCGGGTGGTCTGACGAGGCAGGGACTCTAAAAGGTCCGTTCTATGACCTCACCCACCGGTAAAGGAAGAGGTCCTCTAGAAGAGCTGGGTCCCTTACTTGGGCCCAGAGGGCGTAACATCCGTCTGCGAAATGGCAGACTCGGTGGTCCCTTCAGTTTATGAGTCACTATAGTTGTTTGACTCGGAAATTAAAAGTTCTAATTGGGAGCTCTTTATAGATCATCGAGTAGGAAGAGAAAAAAGGGAAAAAGTTAAAAACGCCTATAACTTCTTTAAGTTTGTGGAACAAAATGGGAATCAGTAAGGTGATCTTGTCGAAACAAGAAGGATGGTTTTTCGGGTTAAGAGATCCCATGGTTAAAAATTTCTATCAAAAGTTGTTCATACAGAGTCTGTCTCCAATACTTCTCGTTCGATTAAATTTAAAAAGTCCCCGTAATCGGGACATCTATCTACAACTTCCGGTCCCAGAGACCTGAAAGACTTTGCCATTTTTCCCAGGTATTTTTCACTTTTTTATTACTACCGGTTGGTTTAATTTCAGTAATTGTTTAGACGAGTAAGTAAGTAACGTAAAAAAAGACGTACGGACGGGATACTTTGTACGACACGATCCGTGACAATCCTAGATCGACCTCGCCTTTAGTCTCTTGTGGTTTCTACCGGGAATTTAGTCTAGGATATTCCTTCTCAAGTTTATTGGTCCTTACCAAAACGGATTTTATTCCAAAGTCTTCTACTCTTAGGAGTACGGATTTATTAATTGGTCAAAAGAACGTCTTCTTTCTAATCTAAACAAAATATATCCTGGTGTATCTTAGTTATAGTTACCCACCTTTCGTTACCTTCCTTTATTGTTCTTGAACGAGAGTCTCGTTAGATTTCTATCTTAGTCTACCCCTCCTCGTCTTCGGATTAATCCTTTCAACAATGGACCCTGTGAGATTTGACGTGGTGACCTATGGGATGGAGCGTCGGTACTTTAATCTTCTGTGAATGAGGAACCTTCTTTTCAATACTGGTTGGATCTATCATATAAGTTTTCGTCTGTAATCAAACGGTCGATTCCAGGTAGATAAGTTCCGATACCAAAAAGGACACCAGTACATACCTACACTCTTCCGACTCGTGACTTCTTAACTACGAAAACTTGACACCACAACCTCTTCTGAGAACTCTCAGGGAACTTGACGTTCCTCTAGGTTGGTCAGGCAAGACTTCCTCTAGTTGGGACCCCAAAGAAACCTTCCTTACTACGATTTCGACTTTGAGGTCATGAAACCGGTGGAGTACGCTTCTCAACTGAGGAACCTTTTCTGAGACTACGACCCTCCCTAACCCCCGTCCTCTTCCCCTTCTGGCTCCTACTCTACCGACCTACCGTAGTGCCTGAGCTACCTGCACTCAGACTCACTTGAGGCCCTCTACCACTACTTGTCCCTCCGGACCGCACGACGTTAAGTACCCCAGTGTTTCTCAGCCTGTGCTGACTCGCTGACTTGACTTGACTTTTGTTTAGAATTGGACTACGAAGTCTCGTTTAGTGGAGATTGAGATACTGGGTTTCCGTTAGTGACTATTGTATGATCGTACAAAAAAAGATACGTAAAAAAAAATTGTATCACTTAAACATGGTATATATGTTAAAGAGTGAAAAATAACTTTTAAAAGAGACCCGATAAAACATCTGATGGTTATAAATGGTTTCAAAAGAGATTGACAACCTGTAAATCTTAAATTGTCATTCTCGTTCTCAAGAGTTCTGTAGGATGACCACCAAACTTAGAGTGACACGAAAGAACCTTTCCAGAAGAAACACGGAGTGAACGGAGTAGACATTTACCCCTAATACGGAGTGTCTTAACAAAATAATTTCCTCAATTAAATTCAATTCGTAATTCTTGTCACGGATTGTGTCGTAAGTGAGTTTTTCAACATAGTTAAAATCCATTTTCGTAATTCAGATACCTCTTGATGACACTTTCTGAAGTTTTACCTGGTTTTCTAATGATCGACAAAAAGTTCCTTGAACTTAGAAACGGATGTGTGAAAAGTCCATCTTGGACTTTTTTCTTGGGGTTCGAAAACACAACTCGATAAAATGTTGAAAGGTTCAATCTGTATTCACTATGTCTGTACGTGTAACAGGTGTGTGTAAATGGGTACGTGTAAACAGACTACCTTTTGACTGAAGGGGAGACAACTTTTTTTTGTTTTTGGTCAAAATGTAAATAAATATTTAATTAATATTTTTAGGAACTAAGTGGATAACACTACGAAAGTTAAGAGGAAACTTGACCATCTTTTTAGAATGACCAAAGTAACTCATTTAAGAATTTGTCCAGGAAATTGTCCAGGGTAAGTCGGGTTTGAGTCATTAAGTTGGATTCTGATACGTGTCTACACTCTCAACCTGACACTTTTTTCGACTTGCGGTTTCTTAACTACGAAAACTTGACACCACAACCTCTTCTGAGGACTCTCAGGGTACCTGACGTTCCTGTAGGTTGGTCAGGTAAGATTTCCTCTAATCAGGACCCACAAGAAACCTTCCTTACTAGGATTTCGACTTTGAGGTCATGAAACCGGTGGAGTACGCTTCTCAACTGAGTGACCTTTTCTGACTACGACCCTCCCTAACCCCCGTCCTATTCCCCTGCTGTCTCCTACTCCACCGACCTACCGTAGTGGCTGAGCTACCTGCAACTCAAACTCACTTGAGGTCCTTAAACACTCAACCAGGTTGAGAAACGTTGGGGTACTTAGTGTCGTACGGTCCGGAGGGACAGGTAGTGGTTGAGGGCCTCAAGTGGGTTTGAGTGCAGGTAACTAAGCCACTACGATAGGTCGATAGAGTAGGAGACAGCAGGGGAAGAGGAGGACGGGGGTTAGGGAGGGTCGTAGTCTCAGAAAAGGTTACTCAGTTGAGAAGTGTACTCCACCGGTTTCATGACCTCAAAGTCGAAATCGTAGTAGGGAAGGTTTCTTGTGGGTCCTGATTAGAGGAAATCTTACCTGACCAACCTACAGGAACGTCAGGTACTCTGAGGGTTCTCAGAAGAGGTTGTGGTGTCAAGTTTTCGTAGTTAAGAAGTCGTGAGTCGGAAGAAGTGTCAGGTTGAGAGTGTAGGTATGTACTGGTGACCTTTTTGGTATCGGAACTGATCTGCTTGGAAACAACCGTTTCATTACAAAGACGAAAATTTATACGATAAATCCAACAAGTATTGAAAGGAAGGTTCCTCGCTCTCACAGAAAATTAAAGTACCGACGTCAGTGGCAGACGTTACTAAAACCTCGGGTTTTTTTATTTCAGACTGTGACAATTGAGAAATTACCATCAAATGTGGAGAGGACATGTTAGATAACACAAAACGGTAGTTGTAATAACTCGAACCTGAATGGACCACCAGGTCAGCAATCCTGAGGTTCGAGAGTGACGGTTCCCGGGTCCGAGTTAGGGACCAGTCCCTTAATTGTAGGGTGAACGTTCCACACCAATTTTTTTTTGTTAATAGTTTGAAAATGATCGTTTAAATTAAGTTGAGAAGGTTGTTAAGTCATGGATGGTAATTATGTGTTACAGATTACGATGTACGACACCATTTATACTTCTATTGAATAGTACATTTAAGTAGGAGACCCCTGTTCCATCAGAAAGTTGGACTTTTATCATGAAGGACAATGGATTTAAGTAGAAACCCCTAGTCTCCATGTCAGAAAGTTGGAATTCACACGACACCCATAATTCTTATAATCGTGACTACAGTCAGAGTTCAAGGTCAGAACTGCGGTAAGATTGAATCCTTCTGACGTTTTTGACGAATTAGAGATCGAAATATTCCTATGGGTGTTTACACCTATAGGTGTTACACCTATATAGTTACGTGTTTACACCTAACTCTGAGCTTTTTCTATAATGTGTATTTTCGTGAATCGTATTTCACAGTGTATGTAAAAACAACAACAACAGTATCAACTATATGTTATAACCCCGTATATGTAAAATTTTGTTAGAAATAAGTTGAGACTTATCTCTTCTGGTAGACGGGTGTGGTCGGAAGGATGGGTGTGGTGTCCCGGTCCTGACCGATCTCTTACAAGGGAAGGTGTGTTAAGAGTTGAGTGTTAAGAATGTCCTCGTAAATGGGTCTTGATAGGTTGATCTCGTCACAAGTAGAAAGGGGGTCGAGAGTATGTGTTTATATGGTGAAGTAAATGAATTTAGTGACAAATCCGGAGAGGGGAAGTGGATTTTAAAAAATGTGAACGAGTCGACCATAACGAAGAGTGGGTCGGTGAGAATAGAAATTGTATCTTTTGAAAGGACAAAGTAGAGGAGACGGTTTTAAGATAGATGAAGGAATGGCAAACTTTGGACAAGGGATTTGTGAAAGGGTCTTTGTCAATTTTAAAGTAATCTTCAGGTAGTGTCCTAATGGTACATGAGAACACTGAGTCCCGGTCATTCTCGACTTAAATGGTACTTCGAGAACTCTGGATTCGAAGTCCCAGGGATTGGAGGTACTCGAGGAAAGCAGAATGTGACACAAGTTGGTAAAAACTTCAAAAGATTGTATTGTGAAAAAACGAAAGGGAAGATAGAAGGAGAAGGGAAGAGAACCTTTATTGGGTCTTGTCGGAAGAGGTACAAATAGTCAGAGATCTGAAATCCCTATTCTAGAGTGGGTCAGTCCTCTTACTCTAGGGGTTTGTCGTCTATGATAAGTATTGGACTCTTTTTGGTCAGTTCGGATAGAACAGTATCAAGTCAAGTCCAATCAGTGAGTTCAGAACAGAGAAACACTGGGGTGTGGTCCGAGGCCAGAGACTTAAGAGGTCCGTCCTTATGACCTCACCCGACGGTAAAGAAAGAGGTCCAATAAGTCACTGTTAAGGTATGGTGGGTGACGTTCTAGGGGTCCGTTGTCGTTCGGGGTCTCCCTCGGGTCCTATCCGAGGACAGTTAAGGTCTACTTACGGATGAAGTCTCGAATTGTGTTTACAGATTATTCGTAAAATTTAAGTTATACGGACTTTGTTGTGAAAAAGAAGGGATTTGGTTCGATTGAAGTCAGGACCGAGTTCTCATTGGGAAGGTCAACGAACCCGGTTTTGGGAATCTTAGTGAGAACCAAGAGAGGGTGTGGATTAGGAAGTTGTTTAGGTCAGAAGGAGAATTCTTCAGTAAAACTGAACACACAATCAACTGATCGAGTTGAAAATACGACGGATAAGACTATCTGAACAAAAAGACAATTTGGAACGGGTGATTTTCGATGAAAACAAGCTTTCTGGGTAAAGTGAAAATTAGTGGAGTGGGTTTGTGTAATCCTTTAAATGTTCGAAAGAACATTTGACCACTTAATAGGGTTTTCGGTCCTGATGATTTGTGATCCATTTACGAGTCTCGTCTAGAACTGTCGTTGATGAACTCAGGTTAAACAGAGTCCAATATACGACCTACGACGATGTACATCACCCGTGGGATTGTTTTTTACCGAAAAAACGGCATATTTCGATTTTGACTGTGGTGTTCTCAAGTCGTACTTATGAAAGCGTATTCAGTCCCTTTTATTTATAAAAATTCAACTTAGGACTTTTCATTTAAAAATTTTCTAAAGTGAGTATTGACTTCTAAAGTTTTGAAAATAAAATATATGTTTCTCGATCATAAAGGTGGATTCCAACCACACGACCCTACTCGGTAGACTCCTTCAAGTCAATCAGGTTGACCCCTTTTTTTTTTCTTTTAATTAATTAAGTTTTGCGGAATTGGTAGTGGTAAAATAAGAGTCTTTCTTTACCAAGTGACATCTTACTCCAAATTTGACCTTTAGACTGGGTGGGTTTGTTCATTAGGTCTAGATTTATGGAATTTATAAATAACTTGTGGATGATGTTCGACGAGGTACTTAGAGTCGAACTAAACATTGAGTTAAAAACATAACCCTATAGGTGAAGATGGTAGTTTCTTTAAAGGGTCATCTTTTGTAACGAAGTCTTTTACTAGGAATGGTTTTCGAGTTCTGCCAGTAATTCATCATTGATTAATATGTCGATTATAAAACAATGAGTAACACACGGTCTGTGACAAGATACTCTGTAAGTATTTGTATTTAGTTAAGTAAATAAGAATTAGAGACTCTTTACCCTGTGTTTTGACCGTCTGAACTCAGGTAAGAGAGTAGACACTATGACTCAATAAAGTCGAAGGTATTGTGATTTGTACATAAAGAATCCATAAACCAGTTTCAGTTTTCAAATTCGAATTCTATGAAACAGTGTCTTTAGCGTGTAATTGTTAGGTAGAGGCGATAATGTAATTGTTTAAAATGGGTGGCATTGTGAAGTTGTATTCTTGAAGATTAAATTTGTTTATGCAAGATAAGTTGTAACAACGTAAGATTAATGATTATTTTTCCATCACTGTTTTAAAATATAGAGTTTCTCGGTCAATCTTTAATTAGTTTAATTTTTTTTTTCATTGTAAATTCACTGAAAATCCTCCGTTCTTTGGCAGTGCATACAAACGTTATTGGGATGATAAGTAAAAAGTGTCCTTTTTTGAATTGAAACTCACTGAACTGGTTTCAGTATTCTGATAATTTACTGTCTGGAGACTTAGGATTTTTCCAGATAGACCGGGGTTTAGAGTTCGAGTAAGGTGATGTACTGGGATAAGTCAATAAAGTTCCGTCTCCAGTTCCGTGCATAAAACGGCTTTTAATTGTTCTATACTAATCACTAGATTACAAAGTAAAATCGCTGAAGACTTTTCATTACAAATAGGTTGTAATGTATATCGTCAATTTTGATTATCTTCACCCATTTTTACATAATCTTTTTGATGAAAAGGTGCGGAAGTGTAGGGGGAGTTAGGATAATTCTACTGACGACTCGGAGAGTTGACGCAACAGGCGATGTTTCCTTCTCGGGACGATCGACTTTCTCTTTTTGAGTTTGTCCTCTGGTACCGCAGGCGGTCGCATGGAATTACTTCGGCTACAGGAAGCGTATGACGGCCTTTGTGACCGCCGTGTATAACTCCGGCATAAAGGCCTAGTCTGGCACGGCCAAACTCGTCTGAGCCGACGTTTTTCTTTGCCGCAATAGCGATCACTGTCTTTCATTTCATAGCCGTGAGGCCCCCCGGTGGTGAGCGTGGCCTCCAGAGGTGCCTGGGTAGACTCCGGACATTTACCGCCGTCGGTGGAGAGGCTAAGGCAGAGGGGGGTGCGCGGCGGGCACCCGAGGTGATGTAATATAAAGTTCGTCACAGCGCGGGGTTTCGTTGGGAAGGTTTGTCGGTGTAAGAAAAAGAGTGGTTCTCGCTCTTGGGACCGGCTTAAAAGAGCCTACCGAGGTCATCTCGACGACCACTGGGTACAACGAAAGAGCCGACGTTGCTCCATTTTCCTTCCTCCCTCGCATGCGTACGCGAGAAGTTTTAAAATCCTGTGTCGAATGGGTCTTCCGTCACGACTATTTACCGCGCACGCGTTACACAGGTGCCTCAGCGTCCCCGCCTTTCTCCGAACGTTTATAAGATCCGCCCGGGTCGACTACTGCAGTGGTGTGGAGTCGGAGTTCACAACAGAACGCCTCCAGACGCCAGCGGCCCGCGCCACCGCGCGCGGACATTAGGGTCGATGAGCCCTCCGACTCCGACCTCCTAGCGAACTCGAGTCCTCAAGACCCGACGTCACGCGATACGGCTAGCCCACAGGCGTGATTCAAGCCGTAGTTATACCACTGGAGGGCCCTCGCCCCCTGGTGGTCCAACGGATTCCTCCCCACTTGGCCGGGTCCAGCCTTTGCCTCGTCCAGTTTTGAGGGCACGACTAGTCATCACCCTAGCGCGGACACTTATCGGTGACATGAGGTCGGACCCGTTGTATCGCTCTGGGACAGAGAAAACTCGGAGGTCCTTTCTTAAAACTTGAAAATTCTTTATTTGCTACATTGAAACAAGAGCAGCAGGCTTGGAAATATGTAAGAAGATTAATTTTCAAACGTGAACCTTTTTCCTAAAAAAAGGACTTGAGTCGTGACTGTGGATGACCTTATTTTAACATTTTATTGAATTTTAGTTGACATTATTAATCCTCACCTGCCATCCTCAACGACAAAACAATCCGCTGAAAAATTAACCGTGTGTCAAAGATCTCTGTGGATGTGATAAGGTCTTCTTACTGTTCTCTGTTACAGAAATTATAAATTCACATCGATCAACTCAAATTTCATTCTTTTTCATTTATCGGTTACACACGACGAAACTGATCTACTAAGCCATTATTTTGTTGAACACTTTTGGTTTACGGTAGGTTATTTGATCACTTTCAAGTCAAGCCAAGTCAAGTCAGCGAGTCAGCACAGGCTGAGAAACTCTGGGGTACTTAGCGTCGTGCGGTCCGGAGGGACAGGTAGTGGTTAAGGGCCTCAAGTGAGTCTGAGTGCCGGTAGCTCAGTCACTACGGTAGGTCGGTAGAGTAGGAGCCAGCAGGGGAAGAGGAGGACGGGAGTTAGGGAGGGTCGTAGTCAGAAAAGGTTCCTCAGTTGAGAAGCGTACTCCACCGGTTTCATGACCTCAAAGTCGAAATCGTAGTAAGGAAGGTTTCTTTAGGGTCCCAACTAGAGGAAGTCTTACCTGACCAACCTAGAGGAACGTCAAGTTCCCTGAGAGTTCTCAGAAGAGGTTGTGGTGTCAAGTTTTCGTAGTTAAGAAGCCCCGAGTCGGAAGAAGTGTCAGGTTGAGAGTGTAGGTATGTACTGATGACCTTTTTGGTATCGGAACTGACGACGACGATTCAGTGAAGTCAGCACAGGCTGAGACACGCTGGGGTCTCTACCGTCGGGTGGTCCGAGGGGGTAGGGACCCTAAGAGGTCCGTTCTTGTGACCTCACCCAACGGTAAAGGAAGAGGTTACGTACTTTCACTTTTCACTTTCACTTCATCGGAACTGATCTCCCTGGAATCAGCCGTTTCATTCCAGAGACGAAAACTTATACGATAGATCCAACGAGTATTGAAAAGAAGGTTTCTCATTCGCAGAAAATTAAAGTACCTACGTTAGTGGTAGACGTCACTAAAACCTCGGGGTTTTTTATCAGACTGTGACAGAGGTGACAAAGGGGTAGATAAAGGGTACTTCACTACCCTGGCCTACGGTACGAGAAGCAAAAGACTTACAACTCGAAATCCGGTTGAAAAAGTGAGAGGAGAAAGTGAAAGTAGTTCTCCGAGAAATCAAGGAGAAGTGAAACGACAGGGATTTTAGGTGCATCAGTAAATATTACAGAGATTTATTTGTTTTAATATGTACCGAGACTATAGTTTCGAAATTGGTCTAGATATTTTACATGGTGTCCCACGTTATTACGTCCTTTGAAAATGTGTACTTGAGAAAATGATCTTAACTTTATGGTATGGAGAACTTCTATGTAAGAAAGTCCAGATCACGGGGAGGGTTGGATTTAATCCGTGAAACAATGGACTATTTTCTTCATCAGTTCGGTCTCTAAATTTTTTGACTATACTGGACTAGGACGAGAGTCTTGCTTACATAAATCTTTTTATCTTGACAGAGTCTCGGGAAGGAAGGTCAAAGTCGAAGAAGCAAAACAAAAGTCCAAGTTGCAAGTACTGAGACTCATCCATCCTGTTAACATAAGTTACTATCTACATGAGTATCTCGTGTTCTTCTCGTTTCTTCTTTCTCTAATTAAGGTCCCACTCAAAGTAAACTCCCCGGAAACTTTATCTGGAATTCACTTGTCACTCCAAATGTGTCTGTCGTCCCTTGTATCTCTCTCCTACTGAAACTCGGGTCTTGACCTCAACCCTTTTCGAATCCCTCTTATTGTTGGGACACATTCATCTCTCCTCCTACGTGTTTTCTAGATCACTGTCTACTAATTAATTTTGAATTTCAGACTGACATCTTCCAGGTTACAGTTCGAAGATGTCAAACGGACCTAAACATAGTCAGTATCTACACATCAAATGTTTTAGGTATACGAAGAGTCTTCGATTAGTTTGTAAAGGGGCGGATATCAGAGAGTCGGGAAAGGATCAACAAGAGGTATTAACAATTTTCTACTGTTACCATGACTCTAGTTAAGGTATTTATTAAAGTTATGAGACGATATTTTAGGAGTTCCCTCGTCCCCTTTCTATTTGTTCTTTGTTAATTAATGTGAACTTGTTATTGTTAGAGAATATCGAATTTCACACAACTTGATACCACTATAAGTTGATCAAGAATTGCAAATAAGAGCAGAACTTTTAATAAGAGGAACTACCTCTATAATGTTTTGACGTCAACTTTTCAACATGAAGGGTGAGTCAGAATTCTACTGCATCGTGGTAGACAGAGGTAGTTACCTTAATAGTTAAAGAAAAAGTTATTCTTTCGACTCTTATGGTAAAATTTTCAGGTAAAATCGGGTTATAAACATTTCTCGAAAATCGAATTAAGATATGATAAAAATGTTTTAGGATAATGAGTAAACATAAACCGAAAATTTATGAAGAAAATCTAATGTAAAAGGGACTTATATTATGTATGGTTCATCAGATGCAATACTGGTTGGATCTGTCATATAATTTTTCGTCTCTGTAATGAAACAGTTGTTTCAAGGCAGATCAGTTCCGATACCAAAAAGGTCATCAGTACATACCTACACTCTCAACCTGTTATTTCTTTCGACTCGCGACTTCTTAACTACGAAAACTTGACACCACAACCTATTCTGAGAACTCTCAGGGAACTTGACGTTCCTCCAGGTTAGTCAGGTAGGATTTCCTCTAGTCAGGACCCACAAGTAACCTTCCTGACTACGATTTCGACTTTGAGGTTATGAAACCAGTGGAGTACGTTTCTCAACTGAGTAACCTTTTCTGGGACTACGACCCTCCCTAATCCCCGTCCTCCTCTTCCCCTGCTGTCTCCTACTCTACCGACCTACCGTAGTGGCTGAGTTACCTGTATTCAAACTCACTTGAGGCCCTCAACCACTATCTGTCCCTCCGGACCGCACGACGCTAAGTACCCCAGAGTTTCTCAGCCTGTGCTGACTCGTTGACTTGACTTGACTGACTGACTGAGAAAGAATTTATGTTACTTTAAGTTTCTTTTTCTTTTTTACACGGTGATTAGAGGATCGGGTCTATTGGGGATAATTATAAAACAAAGTGGACTCATATCTATAATAAAAAATTAAATTCGTGTAACCCTACTAGACGTACAATTCTGTAGTAATACGTTCTGTAGCGGATAAAAGGAGGAATTGAATCAGAGTGTTAATAAACACTAAGACGTAGGTATTAATTTCTGAATGTAGAGATAACTCGACAGAAGTTAAAGTTTTATATATAACTTATATATATAATTTTACCCATATATATATATTTGTATATATACAAATACTACGTAATTCGAGACGTAGTAGTTTTAAGTTTATCTTTGTTCTCAACGGTAAAAATCCGATAGTCTTCCTGTTCATGTTTTATTTTTCTAACGATGAAGTGTGACAACTCCTTACACTTTTTTGTCTATGAAAGACACCCATACTCAACTTAACAATGTTAAAGGTATCTTTCGTTTAACTATTATAGGTAGTTTTTAAATTGTCTAAAAAGAAAATATTTTATANGTTATTTCTTTCGACTCGCGACTTCTTAACTACGAAAACTTGACACCACAACCTCTTCTGAGAACTCTCAGGGAACTTGACGTTCTTCCAGGTTAGTCAGGTAGGATTTCCTCTAGTCAGGACCCACAAGTAACCTTCCTAACTACGATTTCGACTTTGAGGTTATGAAACCAGTGGAGTACGCTTCTCAACTGAGTAACCTTTTCTGGGACTACGACCCTCCCTAATCCCCGTCCTCCTCTTCCCCTGCTGTCTCCTACTCTACCGACCTACCGTAGTGGCTGAGTTACCTGTATTCAAACTCACTTGAGGCCCTCAACCACTATCTGTCCCTCCGGACCGCACGACGCTGAGTACCCCAGAGTCTCAGCCTTTGTTGACTCGTTGACTTGACTTGACTGACTGACTGAGAAAGAATTTATGTTACTTTAAGTTTCTTTTTCTTTTTTACACGGTGATTAGAGGATCGGGTCTATTGGGGATAATTATAAAACAAAGTGGACTCATATCTATAATAAAAAATTAAATTCGTGTAACCCTACTAGACGTACAATTCTGTAGTAATACGTTCTGTAGCGGATAAAAGGAGGAATTGAATCAGAGTGTTAATAAACACTAAGACGTAGGTATTAATTTCTGAATGTAGAGATAACTCGACAGAAGTTAAAGTTTTATATATAACTTATATATATAATTTTACCCATATATATATATTTGTATATATACAAATACTACGTAATTCGAGACGTAGTAGTTTTAAGTTTATCTTTGTTCTCAACGGTAAAAATCCGATAGTCTTCCTGTTCATGTTTTATTTTTCTAACGATGAAGTGTGACAACTCCTTACACTTTTTTGTCTATGAAAGACACCCATACTCAACTTAACAATGTTAAAGGTATCTTTCGTTTAACTATTATAGGTAGTTTTTAAATTGTCTAAAAAGAAAATATTTTATAAAGTTGTCTATAACTATAAAATTAATTAACATATGACATTTCGCCCGAAAGACCACCGAGTCTGACATTTCTTAGGTGACCGTAACGTCCTCTGGATCCAAGCTAGGGACCCAACCCTTCTAGGAGACTTCCTCCCGTACCGTTGGGTGAGGTCATAAGAACTGACCTCTTAGGGGTACCTGTCTCTTCGGACCGCCCGATGTCAGGCACCCCACCGTTTCTCAGCCTGTGCTGACTCGTTGATTCGTGTCGTGTCGTATATGACATTTCGTTTTGTGTCTATGTATTTCATATAAAAATTTTCATTCAAAAATAAGTTGGGTCTAGGGACAAAGAGGTCAGAGAGACAGGTTTGAGTGGACAATGGTCAAAACCTCTCCTAGAAATTTTTTGTCACAATAGACAGATGGATACATAAGTAGGTGAATCTTCACATACACACAATATAGATACATATACATATTTACACAGGTATATGTGTAAACATGAATAGAAATATATACAAATGATGAAGAGAAAAGTAAATATGTTTGTCTTATGGTATGGGTCACAAAAGTGTTTATCCAGTATTTCGTAGAATCTTCTCATATTTTAGATATTTCTTCATGGTTTTCATCTTCTACTTTAATTTACCTTTGTAGAAACTCGTAAGAAAACGTATGAATTTCACATCACATGATATAGATATATCATATAGATATAATATTTCATCCAGATATTTTATTTTAAGACCTTTACCCTGAGTCTCTGGTTTCTTATACTTGAAAATTTAAAAACTATCTCTAATGGTCAAACGGAAGATACCTATAATATTGTTAAGTCGGAGTATGGGTATCTTACATAGACAAAAAGGTGTGAGGGGGTTGTCACACTTCATTGTTTGAAAAAAATATAAACCGGAAGATTATCGGATTTCTACTGTTGACAAGAAAGATAAACTTAAAATTACTACGTCTCGTACAAAAGGATACAAATATTCTGTCGGTACATAGAAATAGTCTATTAAAGAGGAAGGTCAGATGTCAGGTGAAAGAATTACAAAATGACCCGACATCAAACACATAAACATTTACTGATATACTTTCTTTTAATCGGGAAACTAGTAGTATAACCAACGTTTATCAAAATTTCAAAAACATAGTTTTAAATATTAACTATCCAAATTTAAAAAAAGGTCACAAAAGAACATCATGACAATATTAAAACCAAAAGTAAAATTTAAGACTTAGGTGGGTTTTCAATACAGAGACAGGGGTTGCTCATGTCCTCTTAGGTCAAGAAAGGGATGGTTTACCGATCGATGAATAAGATTGTGTTCTTCCTAATTGGTTTACGTATAATTAGTCATTAGAATGAGATAAGATCGTGTTATGTCCGAGAGTATGTATAAACAATTTACTATAAGTAAATGAGTAAGTAAATAAGACGTTTATACGTAACTCATGGATGTTATACACTTGTAATACGAACTAGAATTTATGTTGTCATCACTGAGTTCTTCGACAGGTCCTTCGAACATCAGATAACCACTTCTGTCCGTAATTTATTCATTAGTATATCGTTAATAAAATCTGTTCTATCGGATTCTAAGGAGAACGACACTTGTAGGTTTGAACGATCTTCTTTGTACCATGTAAAATTTTACGTCTCAACTCGAGGTACCTAAGAGTTTCTAGTGTATGATTCTTCATTGAATTTTGCTGTGTCCGACGAGACCGCTCTAAACAGGTCGATCAAATATCCTGGACCTAAGGTTTCTCTTTTTCTCCGTTCCGAAACCCATTGACATAAGTTAATTTGACGTCTCACCTTTAGGTACTTCCAAAGAACCTTCTTAATTTATGTCGTAAACTCTAAATTCAAGATCATGATAAACAAGATGGTCACTGATAGACACTTCAGTGTCCGTTTAAGGAAATAAGAAAAGTCAGAAGTGATGAGAACACATTTCACTCTCTTAACTTAATCTTATGATATTTGACACAAAGTTTCATTCTCTTTGGGTTCATTCTACCATCCGCGATTCTCTCCCGTAGTCTCCCGTCTGTCTGACTTTGGTTTTAGTGTCTTTTGATCGGTAAGACTAGTGTACCTGGTGTCGGAATAGATTGAGTTACTTTGATTCGTTACGGCACATCACGGTGGGTTCCGTCTACCCAGTACCACCTCTCCAGACTGTCTTATACCAGGCGACCTCTTCCCTTACCGTTTGGTGAAGTCATAAGAACGGAACTCTTGGGGTACTTGTCACACTTTTCCGTTTTTCTGTCCTGTGACTTTCTACTTGAGGGGTCCAGTCATCCACGGGTTTTACGATGACCTCTAGTCACCTCTTTATTGAGGTCTTTCTTACTTCCCTACCTCGGTTTCGGTTTTGTTGTGGGTCAACACCTACCTTGACTACTATCTTCGTTCCAGGTTACGACATTCTCGTTATAACGTATCCTTGGACCTTACAAGCCAGGTACTTAGTTCCGTTTAAGCTTCACCAGTTTGTCCTCCACCGTTCTCACTTGCAACTGTAAGATCCTTAGTCGCTTGATTTTACCTGACCTTACTCACTTAAATTGAGTCTACTGGTAATATAGATGATGACACCCGTCCTTAGGGAATCTTCTTTACCTCATCGGTAGTACCAGTTGTTTTCTCAGGTTTTACGTCACGAACCTACGTTAGAGTTTTTGCTGGCTTACTAGAGACAAACAACGGTTCCGTTTGGTAAGTTATAGTGTCATTAGGTTCAGATACGGGGTTGGTCATTGCGACTTCTTCGACTTCAACTTGTCAAGACACTTCTGGAGGTTCTGGAAAGTCTTGATTTTTCTTGGTTTTTTCTACAGGAAAAGTAACATCCCCTGACCTTACGTTTCATCCTTCAGTTCTTTGTGGACCTCATTGTCCGTTTAAACCGGAACCTCATGTCTTACTTCGTCCCGTTTCCGATTATCTCAAAACGTTTCTCTTACGTGACCAGTATCGTTTGTGGGTTGTTGTGTTCTCTTCCGAGATGTGTACCTGCAGTGGTCTACCAGTTGTGGCTTTAGTCTAACTGATATAAGAAACGCGGGTTTCTACCTCTTTGAGATATGTCAGTCGTTTTTGTTCTGGCCCTCGACTGTCACCGAGTCTAATACTTAAGGAATAACGGTTTAAGTCTACATTTAACTTCTTTCACCCCTTTTGGTGATCTGGTAAGTCCATACTGGATTTAGTTTAGGGAATACTAATATGTCACCTTCACTCTTTATCTAAATTCCCTGATCTAGACTATCTGTCTCACGGACTATTTGATACCTGTCTCCAAGTACTGTAGCATGTCCTCTCTCCCTAGTTCTAGTAAGGGTTCCTTTTCTTTACGTTATTTCGTTTTACCGACAGACTCCTCCGGAATGTTTATCGACACTTTTCTTCTCTTCGTTTTTCGTTTCCTCTCTTCCTTTCTATATGGGTAAACTTACACCTCAAAGTTTCTTATCGTTCCTCTCTATTCTTTCGGAAGGAGTCGTTAGTTACGTTTCTTTATTTCTTTTGTTATCTTACCCTTTCTGATCTCTAGAGAAGTTCTTTTAAATTGTATGGATCCCTCTCAGTTTGTGTTTACTTCGCTGAATCGTCGTCGTCGTCGTGGTCCCTTGTAAAGTACGTTTCTACCCGAGTTATTTCCTGTCTTTACCATACCTGGATTGTCTTCGTCTTCTATAAGTAATTCTTTTATACCGTTCTTATGTGTCTGCTTGACCTGTTTTTTCTAGAAGTGCTGGGTCTATTAGTACTACCACACTAGTGAGTGGATCTCGGTCCGTAGGACCTTACACTTCAGTTCACCCGGAATCCTTCGTAGTGATGCTTGTTTCGATCACCTCCACTACCTTAAGGTCAACTCGATAAAGTTTAGGATTTTCTACTACGACACTTTCACGACGTGAGTTATACAGTCGTTTAAACCTTTTGAGTCGTCACCGGTGTCCTGACCTTTTCCAGTCAAAAGTAAGGTTAGGGTTTCTTTACGTTACGGTTTCTTACGAGTTTGATGGTGTGTTAACGTGAGTAGAGTCTACGATCATTTCGTTAAGAGTTTTAAGAGGTTCGGTCCGAAGTCGTTATGCACTTGGCACTTGAAGGTCTACAAGTTCGACCAAAATCTTTTCCGTCTCCTCGGTCTCTAGTTTAACGGATGTAGACGACCTAGTAGCTTTTTCGTTCTCTCAAGGTCTTTTTGTAGATAAAGACGAAATAACTGATACGGTTTCGGAAACTGACACACCTAGTGTTACTTGATACCTTTTAAGACTTTCTCAACCCTTATGGTCTAGTGGACTGGACGGGGAACTCTTTGGACATACGTATAGTCCTTCGTTCATTGTCGACCTGTACCTTGTTGTCTGACCAGGTTTATCCTTTTCCTCATGTAGTTCCGACATATAACAGTGGGACGAATAAATTGAATATACGTCTCATGTAGTACTCTTTACGACCCGACCTTCTTCATGTTCGACCTTAGTTCTGACGGACCTCTTTACAGTTATTGGAGTCTATACGTCTACTGTGGTGGGAACACCGTCTTTCACTTCTTCTTGATTTTTCGGAGAACTACTTTCATTTTCTCCTCTCACTTTTCAACCGAATTTCGAGTTGTAAGTCTTTTGATTCTAGTACCGTAGACCAGGGTAATGAAGTACGGTTTATCTACCCCTTTGTTACCTTTGTCACCGACTGAAAGAAAACCCCCCGAGGTTTTAGTGACGACCACCACTAACATCGGTACTTTAATTTTCTGTGAATGAGGAACCTTCCTCAGTACCTCAGGGTTCCTCAGTCTGTTCCTCAGCCTTTCCAGGCCTACCAGAGAGGTTCAGATTCTACGTCAGTTCAGTCAGTGAGGTAGGTTAGGTGATCGCCAACATTTGTCCCTTAGACATATTATCCTTAACCACAAATCAGAGATTCAGAACAGCCTGACAACGCTAGGGTACCTGACATCGGGCGGTCCGAAGAGACAGGTACCCTAAAAAGTCCGTTCTTATGACCTCACCCAACGGTCAAGGGAGAGGTAGTAAATAGGTTTTGTTTAGTTCAGAACCTATTTAGGACAGTATAGTTCAAGGGAAGACTACACCGTTAACAGTGGAGGTCCCGTGGGTTTTGTTTTGTGGTCGGATAGTCGCAGGGTCGACCGTCACCCGGGGAGCGTTTCGACCTATCCGTTTTTCTGAGGAGGGTTTTGTGTCCTTGATGCCGGAAAGAACCCTTTGAGTTTCTGGGGTGCACACGCCCGTCGCACATTTGACAGTCGTCACCTTTGTTCCTGAGCCGGGGGTTCATAATGTGACCCCGGCAGTCGCGCGCGAGGACCCTTTCCTGCACCGCGGGGGCGGCTAGCGGCCCAAGCCCTCCGCGCTCGGCCTAGGAGGCCGCCAGACACAGGCGCCAGGCGTCGGTGTCACATCTGAGCCAGGACGTGCCTTCTCCCCTGGGGCAGGCGGGGGCGTCCTGAGCACCTCGGCGACGGGCTTCTTTGTCCCTGCAGCCGTGGCGCTCGGCCGTCCGTCTAGGGGCCTGTCGGGCGCGAGCTCCCGGGGCCGCCGCCGCGCCACCCCGCCCTTTCCCCTTCAAAGTTTCGGCTCGCCACCCTCGGCCACCGACCGCAGGGCCGCCCTACTTCGACGTGACGCTCCACCTCCACCAGTCGGCCGTGAACGGCCGGAACCCCGACTCCTTGGCCCCGTTCCCGCAGGCCCGCCACCACTCGGAGACAGTCGTCCGCGGGTCCTGAGGCGGCCCAGGGTCTCGACCTCCGCTCGCCCCGCCGTCAGTGGGGCGGACGAACAAGTAAAGGTGGGACTTCCTGTTCGCGCCCTGGGCGATACTCCACGCACCTCGGCCGCCCAGTCCCGATCGTCGGTCCGCAAGAAGGGGATTCGCGGGCTGACAAACGGGTCGACCTGAGGCAGAACCCCCAAGGGCTGGCGGCCGGGGACTTGGGGTGGTAGTGGGCCTGGGACCGCAGAGGGATGCCTGGGCTTCCGCCTTTCTAAAATTCTCAGTGAAGAATTAAAAGAACGGGTAAAGACGCTGAAACAACTGTCGGAACGACAAATCATCATCTATCGTTGGGACGGGGAAATTACGGAAACTTTAAAGCCGTAATCATCGTAGTCAGGTCAAACCCTCTTGGCATTTTACTGATGTGGAACCAAGTCATCTAAGACAAAGAGGGTCAAAGAAGCGATTTAAACAAACAAAAATTCCAAAACACCCTACGCAGATTCCAGCAATCCGGTCTAACACGACACGAGCCAGCGAAGTCAGCACAGGCTGAGTAACGCTGGGGTCCCTGACGTCGGGCGGTCCGAGGTACCCTAAAAGGTCCGTTCTTACGACCTCACCCAACGGTAAAGGATGAGGTCCCCTAGAAGGGCTAATCATGTCACCATTTCGTCACTACGAACCCAACGTAGAACTATTAAAATAATTTTAAGAACCGATGACGTAGAGAGCGAGAAAGAATTTACAAATTAAAGGATTCAAAACTAAACAATCCATGCCCCGAGAAAACATAAATGTATTGTCATCATTTGGGAGATCTTCAACCTTTAACTTAAAAATTTCGTGTTCAAAATATTTTAGGAAAATGGAACTAAGGGTCCGTGCAATAAAACACTTTTACTGATCTTATGGGAACACGGATGATATTATTTTAACTCCCCACTAAGTAGTGGGAGACAACGTAGATTGAAAACTGACCCAAAATATGTTAAACACCCTAACAAAGGGAATCACAACATAGGAGTCATTTATGAGAATCAACTCCTTCTCAATAACGACAAAATAAGTCTCTGTACATTTACAAACACATTCATCAACTTTCAGATTTATTAAGGAGAGAAGGCCACCTTAGTTGAGTACATTAAAAAGTTTACCTTCCCTGAAGGCAGTGGTTTAAAATTTCTAATCTTTTGACAATCCACTCTTTTCGTTTGAGTATTGGTCTTAACCCAGAGGGAAAAAAGGGACAACTGGAGGGATTTTGGATAGAAAAGTACGGGTGGAATCCATGACAGAATTCTCAGACAATACTAGAGAGGAAATTTTGAAGGCGACACGATTCCAGTCATCGACTTTTAGGATTGCTTTTAAAATAACATTTGGTGATCAACTTTTATCACACACGTCCCACGTAACGACCTATCTATGATACCCTTTATTTGGACTAAATTAGTGACAAAAAGGTTCTGATCTTTCCCTTTTTGTCTTTGGTGGTGAATGTTTCCACCCGACATTAACGACATTATTTCCCTCTTCGTCTCACCATAATATATCATATTATAATTTTTACTTTACTTAAGACTAAGTTCAGAAACTCTTTCAAAACACCTTCTTCACCACGGTGTCCCGAACCTTGTATCATCCACAGTTCATTTGTAAATAAACTATTCCACCAAACCAAAACCGGAACTCCTCATCCTTAACCACGACTCACACCTTCGTGGAACCCAGAGAAAGAATGTTGGAAGATGAAGAGACAGGGTACTGCGACTGTAGGTAGACTGACTAAAGGTTTAGACATAGAAAACGATCAGGAGAGGGAATTAAAGGTTGAACTCGGTCGATGGATGACCTTTAGAAGTAAACCAACACAGTGTCATAAAGTTTGAGTCTTATGGAGGTCTAATTAAAAGGAACGGTGGGGATTGGGTCGCAAAGACTATCACAAGACGTCGAGGAAATTCATTCTAAGACAGGGAGAGGTCCTTGGAATTTCCGAAAGGAGGGGGTGTAGGTTGTATAATAACTTAAGAAAGTTAAGACGAAGGACCCATTAAAACATAAAAGTATGGGGGAAGGTAGGGTCCACATGGATTTGGTGGTAACAGGGAACGGACCGACCAAAGAATTTCCTAGAGGAATGGAGATGGTAACAGAAAGGAGGTAGGGTAGCAGGGGAGAGGGTTTCAAGTAATAATTTGAAACATCAATTTCCCTTGAAAAGTTTTACATCTAGATTGCCATTATAGGCGACTTATAAGTAGATTAGAGGTAGTAGATTAGAGACAAATGGAGAGATGTGAGTGGACGGAGAAAAGTGTCCTAGAAGGTCGTATGACTTGCAGAAAGTGGAGGAGTCAACGGTTTGAGAGAATGGAAGTTCCGAAACGTGTGATAAGGTAAAATAAATATATGATGGAGGGAGAGGAAGGGAGTCATAGAAGTGAACGGATTGTAGAATTAGGAAGTAAAGAACGAGTAAAGTCAAGAGAAAGTATGGAGGTCTGGTCCATTCTCAGGAAAGGATATATTCCAGAATATCGCCGGACATGAAGGAACAGAATTATAAACAATACGAATATTAATGAACAAATTATTTGAAAGAGAGTACTTTAACCGTTGAACTATTCACATCAATGGTACGACCAGAATAAATGGTGACAACAGGGTTCGGGGGACAGTATCTCGAACCATGTATCACCAGAGAGTTATTTATCAACAATTTCAGACGTCGTCTTCGTTGTAGTCAATAATTTTTAATAACTCGTCGATAATATACAATCAGTGAGAAGACCGAGACCCTTTTATTATGACTTGTTTCCTCTCTTCTAAGGACGAAAGTAGTTCAAATATAGAACCCTCCGTACGGATGGGGTCCGATCATCTGACTTCAATTCTTTCGTCCATCGATGATAACCGTTGAGAATGATGTGGGTCTCAATCTTACCCTCTCTTCTTCGTAAGAGGAGTTTGTTTCCCCTAAGACAAGAACTCCTTCCTTCTCAATAACCTGTCCATCTTGTTAACATAGAATGGGTTTCGACCTATTCCTCACATTTATGGGGGTTTTCGTTAGTTTGTTTTTGGAAATTTAGAATTTTGGTGTTTCGTGGGTCTACATTCCTGATATTCGGTTTGACTTAGAACCGTTTCACCGTATAACGTCCACATTATTTATGACTTATTGTCATGGACCAAAACAGTAAAAAGAGGGGGCGGGGGGAGTAACCAACGTTCGTCGATTTCCTCTTGTAACTCGTCAAGAAGTGGTTTAAACACCTACTCCCCTTTCGGTGACAAGCCAATTTCCTCGGAGGGCACCTATAGACAGAGTCATTCCATACCATAATTACGCATCCAACCAAATGACATTTCTCTTATCTCCGACATAATCCTCGGACTAGAGGGTGTCTCGACTTGTCTCTATCCGTGAACGTCCGTACAACCACCTTCACTACCGTCGAAGGGACCGAACGAACACACCGGAACTTTTCTCGTCTCAGTCAAAATCTTTTCAACGGGTCCTACTCTTCCTTTTGACTAAAACGAAGATACGGGTTCTACCTCGGAGCCCCACAAGAATCTTGAAATATTCGTCCACCGTGTCCAGACGTAGAACGGTCGACTTAGTGTCCACTGTTTAGATTTAAACCACAATTTTTTTACCTATTTTATGTTAATCTTTGTGAAATCCCCTATAAAATGAATGATATTAGTAAAAAATTTTATATATTTGGTAATTCTATTTTTCGACAAAAGAAGAAATGGAATAGAGCGAAAAAGGCAAAAAAGGGAAGGGTCTCCCATCCTCGACACTAAACAAGTTGGAACGTAACGGAAATAGGAACTGGGGTTCAGTTCACGAAAGATTTGTAAATTTCAAATTACTGACAAGTTCGACAAAATAACTTACCTCCACGAAACAGGATGGAGGAGGACAAGACCAAAAAGTAAAAGAGAACGATTAGTCGGACAGGACGGTAACTGAGGAAGATGGATGTTTGTTCGACTCTCAGGATGGTTAATCTTATCTTTTCTGTTTAAAGACCTTTCAACTCCGATTTTGATAACCAAGGTGAAAGAGTCATAGAGAAAACTGGAGATGAAAGTGACCAAACCCGAAGGGACCACCGAGTCTCCCATTTCGCAGACGGACGTTACGTCCTCTAGACCCAAGTTAGGGACCCAGTCCTTCTAGGGGACCTCTTCCTTTACCGTTTGGTGAGGTCATGAGAACGGACCTTTTAGGGTACCTGTCTCTTCGGACCATCTGATGTCAGGTACCCTAGCGTTTCTCAGTCTGTGCTGACTCGCTGAAGTGAAGTGAAAGTGAAGTGACTAAATAAGTATTTTGTGACAGTTTCCAGTCACTAGAGAAGGATAGACGATTAGTGTAACGGTACTAATGAGTAGGAAAAACTCGAGACTTCTTAAACTGTGACTACTGGTGAGGGAAGTATGATTGAAAAGAAAGAACGGTGGACACTATCCCGTGACACGACCAAATAGAAGTCAAAAGAATCGGCGAGGAAACAAACGACAAAGAACCGTTGCAAAAAAGATAGGACCCTCACTTCCGAAATAAGGATAGGAGACGGACAAAAGACGGTATGTACGCAAGACAATGGTGTCGAGGGAAACTACGCACATTGAGGGTTCATACATTGAGGGTTCATCCAGGGAGACGACCTGGATGAATTGGGTCCAGTGGTCTGAAAGGAGTGAGGTGAAGTGACACATACAACGACGCTCTTATTGTACATCGAGAACAATGTATTAAGAGTTGAGTGTTAAGAAGTCACTAGAGGGTGTCGAACTAGTAAGACAGGAGGAATGGGACCCTAGTTCCCATGAGTAAATATGAGACATCGGTATGTCATAAAGACGAGAAAATGAGGAGACGTTTCGAGGGTGTAAGGTTGGTTTATCAAAGGGTCTGAACGACTTTCAAGCGATTAGGAAGTATATATTTCAAAAACTTTGAAGATTTCATAGGTCGTTCATAAAAATAACGACTGAATTAAGTGTATAGTGAAATTATCCCTAAAGAGACAGGTCGACCTTCACCAGAGAACGAAAGCTACACAACATGTTGAAAAAAGTCATTCACGATTCAATGTGGACGGAAAAAAATAAAAATTTTCAAAGAACTATATATGTATATATTAAAAATGAATAAAATAAAAACCGACACAACTCTCAACGTCACGTACTCGTAGAGTAACATCACTGAAGAGAACACCTCGGGTCTGAGATCCACTCACCCAAAGTCATCAACACTGTACACCCGAGTCATCATGGAGAACCTGAATCAATGAGACGCCGTACACCCTAGAAGGACCAGGTCCCTAAGCTTGGGTACATGGGTCGTGACCGTCCGTCTAAGAATAGGTGACGTGGTGATCCCTTCTGGAACCGGAACGAAAACTGTCCCGATAACGAAAAGTGTTAAGGATCAGAAACACTTATTGGGGAGACCCATAAAAAGTGACATGTTGTGATGAAGTCAGACAGAGACTCCGTGACCTCTAAACTCAGTAAAGTAGAAAAGTAAAAGAAAACCAATGATTCCAATTTCATTGAAAAATTTTTTTAAAATAACCTAATATCATCTACCCAGTCAAGTAGAATTTAGGTTCAGAAGTCACCTTAGAAGTACAAAAGGACAAAATAAAATACGAGTATACCAAGGGGGACACTTGTCAAAATAAATCTCACACAGTTGTATTAAAAAAGTTTTTGAATTATTTAAAAACATATACAGTAATTTAAATCACTTTTATCTTATGACTTTTTTTAAATCATTAACAGTTATTTATTAACGTACTAAAAATATGTTGAAGTGGTGCAAACAAATCCTACTTGATTGTACGTAAATAATGGATTTTACCTTGAATATTAACATGTTAGATGAAAATGTAGAAGTCCGGTTAAGGTCGTCAGATTTCTCAAAGGAAAGTCGACACTCTGACCGAGTATCTCCGACACTACAACTCCGTGGTGAAAGTTGGGAGTGTGGTCACTTCTGAAGTCTTAAACTTTTTAAATTTTGATTTTACCAATAGTGTAGGTTTTTCCTGATAGGAGATTCGTTCTTGAAGGGGATAAGAGACCTTGTAGAAGTCTGAAGAATAACACCCGAACAGGCCCAACTATACGCATACGAAACGAATTTTTTGGAATCTTTTAATCTGAACTCAGTATTGGTATATTTTTTCGAAGGTCGATGTTAACCTCTGGAGTAGGTGGAAGTTCTTGAATTGGACTTACTATTGGTGAACCTTAGTAAATCACATCGGAACACAGTCAGATGTGAGGTCTTCAGTGAAGTCTCAAACCTATAGTCGTTCTTGTTTTAATTCCGTGAGGGGCACGTCAAAACGGTCGAGGCTCTTGAATGTATAAATTTTGAACTACTATTACTTAACTAAGCGGAAGGAAAGTTCCACCCTGTTGAGTCCTTGGACGCCAAAAACAGTCGTCGAGCTTTATTCGAAGGTAAAAACGGATCACTTAAATTTTTAAATAGGGAACTCATGAACCTAGAAAAACCTTTATGAAAACTTGTTGGATTTCAGGAAGGTCAATATGTGGACGTTTACGGTAATTGAAATGACCTTAGAAGACGTGCTTGGTATAATATATTATCCATTCGGAAACTATCGTAGTACCATAGAAGTAGTAAGAGTTCTTAATTCAGAAATTGTATCGACAAATATGATACGTGTTAGACTGAGAAACGAGGTCACCGGAAGAAAATTTTTCTTTACTGTTTTCAATACCCAGATCTTCTTACCCGTATACTTATTTGTGTCTATTTGAAATATCACGAGTATCTGTGGGTGACTTTGGGTGCGGTCAGAAGGGAGAAGTAGTAGGGATCGAATTCACGAGAATAGGATTTCGTCACCAAGAGTCTAAAATGAAGTGTAATCTTAATGGATTCCTCGAAATTTTTTAAGACTACCCATCAGGAGTGGGTTCTGAATAATTTAGTCTTACGAACCCTCATCCTGACTCAAAAAAAAATTGATAGGTCCACAAAGATTACATGTCTAATTCTCGGAACCGAATGAAGAGTTTAAAATTATAAGTAGTGTAAGGACCCTCAGAACAAATCGTCTAAAACAAAATCTCCAGACTTCACCTCTAGACGAAAAATTTGACGTAAGTTCCACTCCGACGATCAAGTACTCAATGTGAAACTTATGATTCCGAGATTGTCATTGAACCCGATGGGAACATCGAATCAACCATTTCTTAGACGGACGTTACGTCTTCTGGACCCAAACTAAGGACCCAACCCTTCTCAGGGACCTCTTCCTTTACCGTTGGGTGAGGTCATAAGAACGGACCTCTTAGGGTACTTGTCTCCTCGGACCGTCCCATGTCAGGTACCCCAGTGTTCTCCGTCTGTGCTGAATCAATGATTTGGTGGTGGTGGTGGTTTTCATTGATTCCCGAGTAATAACAAAATTCCATTACTAGGAGCTTTCAACTCCTTACATAGTGGTTAGTACGAATAACATTGTGTCATGAATTGATTACGTCTAACGACCAGGGTTGGGAGTCTCTAAGAATAAGTCATTTAAACAGTACCCCTACTTCTTTGACGTAGAGATTGTTCAAGGTTCCTCTACGACTATTACGACCAGTCCCCTGGTGTGAACCCCTGACGACCAAATTCCATAACCGAGAATTGATCCTCAAATTTTAATAGAGAATTCACTGTCATGTACATTCACGGTTCTTGTCACGGACCAAGAATTATCCAGGGCTATGAGTGACCTAAATATTTATGTACATTAAACGAATAAACTGTTTAATTTTTAGTAATTAACACAATAGTAATCAACATCTCCTTGAAGATTTATTATATCTACACTTTATGTATGGATCTAGACCAGTATACCCAGGATCTAACATGGAGTCTAGTTGATCAAGTCTTAGAGGTCTCTACCCGGGGATGACACACAGTATATAAAAAATTTCAGAGGTCTTCACTATGAGTACTAAGTCCAATTTTGACGACTAAACTCTCTTGAGATTTACCACAGAAACCCGTTATGATGAGGGTTCACAGAACAAGAAACGAAAGAGACTCTGAATGTATATTTTTTTTTATTGTAAATAAGTTAAAACTTTTAATACAGGTTCACTCTTTATGACATTTACCAGTAACTACTAAACTTTCCTAGTATTTAACCGATCCTACTGAGACTAGAAATGACTTCATATTAAAACGTTCAAAGGTCGAGGGAACCAAATTCTTATATCTAGGTTTCGGTACTCTTGTTAGAGACGATAAATCGACAACTATCTAACAGGATTGATGACCAATGTTTGTATTTCAATATCAGAATCTTTTTATACATCCCTGAATGTAACCCATCTTTTATGTCAAAAATTGACAAAGCACAAAAAGAACCAGACATTGGTTCTCAGACCTTTCATTCACAACAAAAAAAAAAAAATTTCAATGAATGTGTTCAATTGTCTAATCATGTACACCTTTTTTACTTTTTAACATTTGTTTCAGTTAGGGTAGGAAATTCATTCGGTGATAAAAAATAAACTACACGTGAAAAGATGATCCCAAAATTTGTGGTGAAATCCCGGAAGGAACCTCCAGGTCACCAATTCTAACATNACAAAAAGAACCAGATATTGGTTCTCAGACCTTTCATTCACCAAAAAAAAAAAAAAAAAAAATTCAATGAATGTGTTCAATTGTCTAATCATGTACACCTTTTTTACTTTTTAACATTTGTTTCAGTTAGGGTAGGAAATTCATTCGGTGATAAAAAATAAACTACACGTGAAAAGATGATCCCAAAATTTGTGGTGAAATCCCGGAAGGGACCTCCAGGTCACCAATTCTAACATGAAGGTCACGTCCCCCGTCTCCAGTCCCGTGATTCTAGGGTGTACGACACACCGTTTTGTTTTGTCGTGGTCAAATTTAATATTATCATCCAAAATGAACAACGTTTTCTAGACTTGTGGACAATTACACGGTCGGATGCATGATCTCTTTCTTATTTCTTTTCGTTGTGTTTCGTAAACCCGATACTAATACAAGTCCCACGTCCTCTCTGGACCCGTGATCCGTCCGTTAGAGTTCTCTGACAGAGTCACAATACGTCCCACTCTCGCTAACATAACCCCCGGTGACTTCAAAATTAAAATTCATTCTCCCACTTACTGAATTAAATTCGTGACAATCCTCGGAACGAACGAAATCACTTCATTTTGATCATAGTGTTGTAATTTTTTTAAACAAAGTGTGTCAAATCCCAAGAGAAAACTTGTGAACTACGGATCCTCATATATACATAAATAAATTTATTTACAAAGAAGTGTCTATCTTGACTCTTTAAGAGAGTAATGATAAAAATCCTTAACATACTCTCTCGGCATGTAAATTTAATACAATATGACCAGTATGTCATATTAATATATTTCCTGTCTACTGAGAAAGGAACATAAGTCATTCAATATGATAATTCACCGTTATGATTTTCCAGTGATGAAATACCTTATCATATCTAGGAGAATCCGAATACAGTATACGACAATAAATCATATAAAAAGGGTAAACATGGTCAAACCTTTTATTTTTGTTATATGACTTAATTATCTCATTAAAATAAAAGAGTACCAATATTAAGTCACAGATTATTAACTACAGGATTATGTACTTCAAAACTTAGTAATTTTTTATAGAAATTTTATAAAAAAAGGTTATCCTAAGGTATACCGAGAGTATAGTAAGGAAAGGTAGAAACAGTTCTAAACCTATGACGTTTTTGGACACAAACACCTTCTATGTCATATTCGTCAAAATAAGTTCCTTGATGATGGTACTTAGATGTGAGACAACGAGTGTGACAGCAGAATCATCTATTATACCCACCATGACTTCGTGGACAATAAAGAATGAAGACAAGAGATCGGACAATACATTTAAGAACACTATACAAGTTCATTATCCACTATGGTATTTTTCTTTAAGGTAAATCAGAGTCTGATTAAACCCTAAGTGAATACCAAATTTACAGTTTAACCTCTTTCCCGTCGAAAGGTACCTAAAACATATGAACTAACTCCCCTTCTTACACACCATCAGATTGTAAAAGTTAACAAACTGACATTTTAAAATTAAAGTAATTTTGGACCAAGTAAAATAACACCACAATTGAAAATAGTCAAATAGTGTGAACGTAACTAAAACCGGATCATAAAGACCAACACGACGACGACAACGATTCAGCGAAGTCAGCACAGACTGAGACACGTTGGGGTATCTACCGTCGGGTGCTCCGAGGGGGCAGGGACCCTAAGAGGTCCGTTCTTGTGACCTCACCCAACGGTAAAGGAAGAGGTCACGTACTTTCACTTTTCACTTTCACTTCAGTCAGCGCAGGCTGAGGGTCACTGGGGTACCTGACGTCGGGTGGTCCGAGGAGGCAGGTACCCTAAAGGGTCCGTTCTCATGACCAACACCCCAATAGAAAATTACAATTTGTCTATGACTAGGGTTGGTAAGACAAGTATCTTAAAAGAATTATTTAAACAGAACGTAANTAAGAGGTCCGTTCTTGCGACCTCACCCAACGGTAAAGGAAGAGGTCACGTACTTTCACTTTTCACTTTCACTTCAGTGAGTCAGCGCAGGCTGAGGGTCACTGGGGTACCTGACGTCGGGTGGTCCGAGGAGGCAGGTACCCTAAAGGGTCCGTTCTCATGACCAACACCCCAATAGAAAATTACAATTTGTCTATGACTAGGGTTGGTAAGACAAGTATCTTAAAAGAATTATTTAAACAGAACGTAAATTCAATTTAACTCAAAGACATATATCTTTTATATGAAACCTGATTATGTCAGATTTAACATCACTTTTAAACAAGTTATACTTTGATGTATACAAAAATTTGTGAACATAAAAGTCCATATAAAAAGATATATGTCTTAAAATATAAGTGGTCGGTATTTCATCTTCAACAAAACCTGTTTATCTGAAGTCGGAAATTTTCAAAACATAATTGACGTATTAGAAACAACACTAAAAATTCAAAAAGGTAAAAATCCCAACCTTATTCCGAAACCACAACCTCTCCTTATCCTCTTTTAACGATGAAAAAATGACTAATTCAGACATAATATACTCCCGACAAGAAAAAGACCAGTTCAAAAAATTTTAACCTCATATTAACGAAATCACAACAATCAAAGACGACATGTTGTGTCACTTAATCGACAGTAACAAAACACACAGTGAGCCAGCACAGACTGAGAAGCGTTACATCGGGCGGTCCGAGGAGGTAGGTATCCTCAGAGCATATGTATATAGGGGAGTGAGAACTCGGAGGGTGGCGGAGATCCAGTAGTGTCTCGTGGTTGAACTCGAGGATACGATATGTGGTTGAAAACCAGAAATTTTGCTTCTTAAAATATTCTTAGAATCCTAAAAGATTTGAGTAATGACTCTATAACTGGTTTTTATATTTTAAAATCATTGAAAGAAATTTTTGTACCAAGAAATTTTTCACTAATCCCCCTGTATAAATTTTTCATTAAGTCACGAATGGACTAAAAATGTATAAGGACATCTCTTAATAAAGTAGTTATTTACGTCCATATCCTCAGATACAACCCTTATTCACGATTGGTACAATAAGGATGTGAGGTCGGGAAACGTAAGAAGGAGAGATGTTCGGTAGAGGTACATTCATAGAATCGGATGAATTTTAAGTACATGTCTTTCGTCTTAAACAAGAGTATTGGCATGGGGAAGGGTTAAATAAAAAGGAAAGTGAGTTATAAGTTTGAGGAAAAAGAAAGAACGTACACAAATGATCTGAGTGAAGAAAGTAAGACTAAAATGGACAAAATAAGTATCAACAAATGGAGGAGTTGGGAGGGGTGTCAGTTAAATATTGTAAACTCATGGGGGGGTGGGGCTCATACGAGTTTTCCCAAGTTTGTTCTTAAATACAACAGTACTTGAGTACGAGAAAAGTGTTCGAAGTCCTGAAAAACATCAATCTTCAGGTAATAGTTGAGGATGGAATGTAAGTTCTGACTCCAGATTTTTCCATGACAGGTTTTTTGACTACCCTAACAAACAAGACAGAGAACAGGTCATCCCACCAGTAATCGGTGTACACCGATAACTCGTTATTTACATTACATTCACTCCGTAACGTAATTATATTCATCGATATACACCGATCAACAGGGACGTCCTCACATGTGAACGTCTTTTCAGTCCCCCAAAAAAAAACCGTCGGTAACATCTTATAATTAAGAGGTTGGTCCCTAACTTGGTTACAATAATCGTTACTTTCGTGGGTCAGACTTGGTGACCTGGTGATCCCTTAAGGGTTACAGTCAAAAATTAAAAAAGTTGAACCTAGGAGAAAGTGAGTCAGGTGATAAGTGTCCAGATCGAATAGGGGAAGTGAAAATTTTAAAGTATAACCTCGTATCGTGTTTATTATAACACAAAGTCCGCATGTCGCTTCACTAAGTCAATATGTACCTAGACAAAAAGTTTAATAAAGGAGTAAATCCAGTAATGTCTTATAAGTTGTCTTAAGGAACACGATATGTCATCCAGGAACAACCAATAGACAAAATTTACATCGTCACACATGTACAGTTAGGGGTTAAGGGTGAGACAGGGAAGGGGGGTAGTCTTTAAACAAGAGTTAGACTCAGACAAAACATTTTAAAATTTAAGTAAAAATAGAAAATCGGTACAGTACAGAAAGAGACTGAATGAAGTGAATCATACTATTAGAGGTTCAGGTGGGTACAATAACGTTTGCCCTAATAAAGTAAGAAAAATTACCGACTCGTGAACAGTAAATGAAAAAAAGTTTTAGACTAATTCTTTAAAGGGTCGTCGAGTAGTTAGTATTAATACTTAAGTGGGTTGTATTTATATATAAACTTTAACTGGACTTTTTCATTTGGTAGTCAAAAAGGGAAGAAATACTAAATAGAGGTATTGGATCAATCTTTTGAACTCCACCCTGAGGATAGAAGAAATATATATTTGTATTTTACGGTCAAGAACACCTTGTTTTAAATTTATTACTTAAACTATTTTCCTACTTGAAATTGGGTGTTTATTAAATGGTAATAAAATTAAATCTTGGTATAATCCGTACGTTGATTACATTTTGTATGTTTTCTAAAATCATCTTCATAGTGATAAGAGTAAGTCCGTTAAAAAGACATTGAAGTTGTAAAAGGAGAGTTTTGTATTCTTGTGTTTTCTTAGGGTTTCGAATCTTGACCTAGTGAACCGGGAAAGAGAAGAATAGAGGAGGCTCAAGTTTTACGAACGTGGAGAATTACCGGTCGTAGGAGAACCTAGACGTCAACCCGAGTTGCGTAAGTTCAGAGTCGTGCTAGAAGAAACACCAAAATCGGAAGAAGGCCTTTTAACCGAACCAAACGGGTGGCATCGGTGAGACGAAGGCTAGTATCGCGGAGAAAGGGACCCGTATGTCCCTTAGAAACGGGAAGAATATGACCCAGTGAAACACTCCGACTACGAAAGGTGTGAAGAATGTCTTTCAGGAAGCCCAAAATCCATGTAACTGGTAGAAACGTCGTCTTCACAGAAGCGCCACGTTTGACAACATTTTGTGCCCTCGTTTGCAATCTTGTGAACTTTGTCGTTGCATATTTAGGTGGTACATGAGTAAAAGGCATACTCATTCACGTGTTGAAAAACCTTACGAATCTAAATGTCTTACTCTGAGTGATTTTTTGTCGTTCTCATCGTCGTGTCCCTGCGGGTCATGCCAGTCAGGGCGTATGTTTCACCCTAGGAAACCCCGAATTAAATAGCACCAACGGGTTGTTGATTTCGCATCACCACCCTATGGAATAAAAGAGGCCGTCTCTCTCCCGGCTCCGATCTCAAATAAAAGCTGAGAGCCGCGTGGGAAAGGGAGGTACAAGATCGAGGGCCCGTACGGACCGAGCCTCGCGCCACATCTTGGTGGCGGTGCCGGGCGAGTCAGGGAAGCTCCTGACGTAGACGGATCAAAGTGAAAACGGAAGTTTCGTGGCAGTGGGCATTTTCGCGATTTCCGACTGCACAGGAATGACTCACGGCGGTCCGGGTCGTCGGCGGTACGCTCGCGGGAAAGGCCTTCCCTTTTCACTTAAGACCTTTGGATGATTGGTTCCGCCGTTTGGAGCGGGAGGGAGAGGATTGTCCCGAGTGGTCCAGGCCGGGCCGGGTCGGAGCTTAGGACTCGTGACCTCCGAGGCGGCACTGGCGGTGGTGGGTTGTGGACCGAATGGCTCTCTGGGCTGCAGGTGCAAGGACAGAGCGAGCAGAGCGCGGAGTGTCCTTTTCCTCCCTGCACCGCCTTCATCCTTGGCTCGGACTCGCCGTCACGGCGCCTGGTTATCCACCGCCCGTCGCTGCCGGCCCGCAGAGGCCTGCACAGGCCCTTCGCGGTTGGCTGCCGGTCCCCGCCCGGCCTCCCCACACCCAGGGGCCCGGCGCCACGAGCCGCCCGGTCAGCGGCGGACAGTCCTGTCAGCGGCGGCCTCACTCCGGTCCGCTCCAACACAAAGAGCAAGGCCCTACAGGCCCCGGCTTATCTCTACTCTCGCGCCTCCTGCGTCCCGGCGACCTCCGCGTCCATTGCCTTAGCTCCATGTCGCCCCGGCGCAGCCCGAAGAAGGGCCTGGCCACGACCTACCTCTCCTGGCTTCGCTGCGGCACGGAGACGAGGATCGCCGCCCCGGCGACGGGCTCGACGTCAACGGTCCACTTCTACACACCTCGGGCCCGCCGCGCCCCCTCGACTTTTGGACGCCCAGGGCCCTGGGGGCCCCGGGCCCTACTCAATCGCTCCCGTCGAAGCCCCCGGTTAAGGCTGATGACGTCCGGTGGCGGTGCCAACGGCGGGCGGGCGGGGAAGGGGCGGCCCCGGCGACCGAGGAAAGGCGCGGGCGGGCGGGCGGACGGGCGCGAGGGCCGGGGCCTCTGGTACTCCAAGGCGTAGATATTCGCCTTCCACGACTAGAACTGCGAGCACCACCGGCGGACGCCGAAGCAGGACACCTCGTCGTTACCCGCTGTTTCCTTCTTGCTCCGGGAGCGGGGCGGCGACGACCTGCGGCTGGGGCGCGCCCCACGCCCGCGGGCCCGACCCCTGGTAGGGTGGCACAGCCACCCGTAGGCGGCCCCGAGGTTGCTCAGCCGCCGAGGCGACCAGCGGCGCCGGGGCGTCGGGCTCCACCTGTTAGACTGCGACGCCATGGCCAGGGATCACATGGTCGACTTGAAACTGGTCTGCGACTCCTTACATCTATTCCGGCCCAGGACCTGGGGGGCTCTCGACCGCGACCACCAGGTCCACGTGTTGGCCGGGCTTATGGAGTTTGACGACGACCTGAGTGAAGCTTTTCGGGTCCCTTAGCTGCTGTAGGAGCAGTAGAAATCGGTACTGAAGACCAGCTGGCTTTAGTTAGTCGACTAACGACCCCACCTAAAGACAGGTCAAGACGTCCACAAGAAAGGAAAGTCGTAAGTCAACATGGGATTGCTCAAGGGCCCGTGACTGGGGTCTCTAACGGGGTCTCTGCACCTCTTCTTACGTCGAAACGCCTACCCTACGTAATTACGACTTATAGGGCTGAGGAAGCCGGTAATATCTCTCCGGTTCAAGAGGGTTTGGTTTGTGGTGACCACCACCTTCGACGTAAAACATACCCTCTCCCAGTTTCAGGAAGCTCTGATACGACCGGAGTATGAAAAGGATCTCCTCCTAGTGATGAATCGGGGTCTGAAAATGGTACAGAAGTTTTTCTACACCTTTAATTTCGTCGATCTCACGGGACTCACACTACAAGAGAGGGACCCCTGGATATGACGGTAAGCTTTAAAGATACTGCACCGACTGTTCCATCTACACTTTTGCACCTTTAGGTGTCTCGTGTTATACCCAGACCGGGACTGGGCCCTTCGGATAGTTTTCGACTAACTCACGTGTCTGTGAAAGACATGAATGCTACTAATATTGACCCTGACCTGGGAAGTTATAAACTGACATAGAACAGAAGGTTTTAAGACCTTTCACGACCAAGGAGTTCAAGGATCCTAAAAAGTACGACCTCTGACACCATACGTAGTGGTTTTTTGAACATCTGGTCGGTGGGTCTCACGGGTTGAACTCAGTGAGAATTTATTATTGTTTGTCATGGACAAAGGTCTTTGAGATTGATAATCACTCTTCAAATACTGTCGGGAAAGGGGTGGATCCTTTTTACCTCCCACCCCTCTATAATCCCTGGTACTTGAGACATTTTCAATATCTTCCGACGTCATTTTTTTTTTTAGTGTTAATGTTTTCGTTTTCATCACTGTCAGAAGATAAAAACTATAAACAGGTTTATCCTATATGTTAACTTATTTTTTCAAATCCTTGACCAAAGACGAAATTATGTTGTTGTTTTAAGAACATTTTCAACAGGTTTATATCAGTAGAAAAGGAAAATACAGACTAATTCTAAATTTTGCGTTCAAAAGTAAAACTCTTAACGCAAAATTTCAAGTCACACATAGACGATCTCCATTAGTGACAATTAACTATCTTCTCCCCTTTGAAATAAACGTAGATAATTAGAAAAATAGACCTTGAAACATGTGAAAAAGTGAAAGTTCTGAATAAAATTCATGTCGTTTTAAATAAATTTTAACAGTATAGTCATTTTTCATAATGTCACTTTAATTCTCATAATTACATTGTTCGGGTCGAAGTGAGAACTGTGTCATTGATCCTTCTCCAACGAAGTCACCAAAATATTAAGCTTTTAATCCAAACAATTTGTGGGACAGTCTTGTCTCAGTAAAAGTCATAATTTCTAAGGACATAATAACACAATTCTTAACGGACACGAGACCTTGGACGTATCTTGTGTGAAAGAAAACCTTACATAAACTGACTATTCTTTCAAATTTGTGAAAAGTGGAGTTACATCTTTATGTCACTAAAAAAAAAGAAAATCACGACGGTTTTATTTTATGAACAAAAACGTATTTTTCCAAGGATTAGCAAAAAGTCTTATTAAAATGTAGTTTCAGGTGATTTCTGTGAGAACTTCCAAATTTTAATCGTAATGTAAAATAAAGATGTAACATATTCATTCAAACTTTATTTTGGGTCGAGAAAGTTTAATCGGTGTATCTCTATTACTCGTTATTTTTCGACGACACATTCACTTTATGTCGGTCTTTACTTTGTTTCAAGTCAGGACGGTTTCACTTTGTACAAGATCTCGGTCGAAATAAAATGGTCTTTAGCGTGAAAAATTTTGTTCTTTGTCCGAATTTTAAATAAGGTATAAATTGTACAAAGGGAATTGTATGTATTAACGTAAGTTGGTTTTCATATGAGTATCTGATTAAAGACACAACTATGACGTTTATCAGTAAAGTCGGATTTCTGACACATGGGATTACCTGTCAGTGTTTTAATAATGACTTAGTTTATTAAGGACAGTACCAACTTTTTACATACACCAGTAGATATTACCGCGTTTATCAAGACAAAATACTCAAGGAAATATGACGGACGTCGGGTCAACCCAGGTCCAAAATAACCTCTATTTCACATATAGTCCTACTTGACGGTCCCCAACAAGCCAAAAACCACGAGACTGGACTGGAGGGATCAAGTTTTTCTGATTTCTTTAATCCATCAAAGGACCTGATTCCATTCCGGTCTCCAAACTCAATCATCGACTGAAACCTTGTCTTTATGTAGTAGTCGAGTACCAGAACCCTAGTCGTTAACCTAGTTGTTTATAAAAGGAAAGATATGAAAGAAAGCACAACAGGATTTTGAAAAACACTCTCTTTTTTCTTTCATAACGTTAAAAGAAGACCGGAATATATTTTATAAGGTGTTGAGTATTAAATCGTTGATAATTTTTGTAGACGACGGGAGAAAATCCATAATATTTTCTTTGACTAATCTTTTGTGAGCGAAAACAACAACAGGAGTACATTATGATATTCCTTCTGTTAAAAGGATGACCTTATTTAAGAGTCTAAAAGAATTTAACAGAACAAGATTTTGAACATTTGATTAAAATATTTTGGTTCCTTACAAAATGATTAAAGGTTTTTTAATAAAATTTAAAACTCAAAAGTTTCAGTAATTATTGGAAATAAATATATATACATATATGGGTGTGTAAATATACCACTGAATGTATACTCTTCTTATTCTATGTCTCAACTTCGTTTTTACGATTTAAAGTCACGTAAACATAACAAACCTAATAAATTGTAACCGATTATTTCAAGAAAGTCTTAGAGATACTGTTCGTATTTATGACTTATTTAGGATAAATCACTCTGAATATTTGTGTATCAAAACTCTAAGAGGAAGGGGGTTGTGTGTGTGAGATAACACACACGAAAATCAAGTAATGTAAGAACTCTTAATGAAAAACACTGTGATATAAAACTTTGAAATAATTTCATTATCGTTTGTTTTCGGTTTTTATTCTGATATTTGTCCAACATAACTGTGATTTGTAAATTGAGAGGTAATCTTTTTTGTATGTTGTCTCCTTAGTGTTTTGAATGAAGGTATTAATTCCTTCGAAACATAACTGTATTTGAGACACATGTGTGTGTTTTATATGGAAGTCAAAGGGGTATTCTTATTTTTATGTTTAAAATTAAAATATGAAAAAACTTATGAAAACCAAAATTCTATCATTTGTTAGACAAAGTACAGGTTTTCAAAAATGAGTCGGAGATTTTTTACTATGTCTTAATTAGGTTCAGTATTTCGTTTCTTAAGACTTTTGACTTACTCGTCACTCAGTGTACTAGAAATTTCTAGACGTGTGATGGTAGGACGTATAACCAAAGGAAATACACCAGTTTTGGTCCACATAACACTTGACGTCAAAACAAGTCATTGCTTCTACCCACTAAAGGTAGGTTAAGAAAGAGAAGTCAATAATGACCAAGAAAATTCAATAGAAAAGAAAGTAAACGTATTTGTCGTGAAAACAGAGAATATTTAAGTGCAAGGAAAAGACTGAATCCAACGACTCTGAAACGTTTGTCGAAAACTCTTTGTAGTTCTCGGGGAACGACGTTCGTACATTGACTTGTTGACAGACGAAGATCATGACACTGACGATGTCTACTTAGTCTTAGTCAACAACTTCACCATCGTACAAGATATAAAAGAAAAAGACAATCTCCTGAAGGAAGTACCTGAGAAAGAAAAAGTACTTCGACGAGTCTCAATGACGTAAGAACGTTGATACAATTCTCTTTGTCGTTTAATTATTAAGTAACTTTGTTTGTCTTTTCATTTAATATGGGAGACCTTTGAAAATTCAACACTTCCTTATTCGGCCATCTGAACGTTTAGGCGAAGGACCGAAGGGGAAGTTTCAGTTAGAGGTTTACTCCGGTCAGTAAAAAATTGTCACGTTTGGACCGTAACTAAGAGATTAATTTAGGAAAGTGACTGAGAAGTAGAGGAAGTCCTATTTTGTTAGAATCGGATGTTTAGAAAATTGTACCGGATATTTCGGGTCATTGTCAGTAAGAATATTCCCGTAAGAACCAAGTGACCAATCCTGAGGTGGGAGAGTGAAGGTTCCTGGACTCCAGTTAGGGACTAATCCTTTGATTCTAAGAAGAAACCGGAGGTCTTCGTCGGTTTTTTAAATTTTTCCCGTAAGAACTTAAAAGGACATAAAGACACTAAGAAGTCTTGGAGAAAGAGTGGATCAAGTGTACATTCAGTTGACACGATCAATGATTTAATAAATTCAGATTATATTTTCTGATATTGGTTTGAATTGGATCTTTCTTACTTGTTTGGTATATTATATATCAAGGTCACCAAACTCTTAGTTTTTCTCAACAATCAGGGACCTGATTATGTAAAGGGTTTACAAGCAAAGAGAGATAAGGAGTGACTTGTCAATAAAACCCTAATTTACTCTATTGTATTCACTTTTACTTAGTATCTACAAATTATCATTTTATGTGTAGTTTTTTTCCAGACATAAGAATTGTAGTGAGAAGGGTCGGTAATACACGTAAATTTCAATACTATCTTTTTTAGTTCTTAATTCACTAAACAGTCCGAAGTTGGAACGGGGTTTAGTGATTAGATATTTCGGATGGGTTTAGGAATGGAAACGTACATAAAGTTAGAATGATAGTCATTGGACTTCTTGAAGTTAATTACCACCTCAGTGCCCATTACAGACAAACTTACCTCCCGAGTCCTGGAGAAGTTCTTTGAGTAATTGTAACAGAAGTAACTGTTTATTGGAAAGGATTTTATTTTTCTCTTTTTTATAAGATGAAATAACCAGTATGAACTGTCTGTCTTAACATAGATTTTAGTCGAGTATTATTAAGAGTGTGTCAAGTCCAGAAGTGAAAATTTTACAAATAAAGTACAAGAAGGATACGAAAAAACCGGTTTCTTTTGTCATAACATGTCTCGTTTTTCTTATCGTTCCCATGTGTGTATATATCCTCTTCTAGGATTTTATTTCAGTATCAAGGAACAGATCCAGACATATTTAGACTCCATACGAAAGGGAGGTCTATTAGGATGAATGTTTAGTATAGAAGGAAAAAAGGGGGAGAGTCATAAAACATTCTTATTGTAGTGGAGATCGAAATTTACATCAGGTTTGATATTTTACATTAAGTTAAAATCTTGTGAAGGATTACTCAGTCGATTTCTATCTGTTCTGTCCTACGTAAGTTTAAAACATACTGGTTAAACGGAAAATCAAGAACCGATCTATTCTCGGTTCATATTATAAAATAAATTCTATCAATATAAGATAAAAGTTCGTGACATTATTAGGTAACGTTGTGATCGTATATTGACATACATTCTTACTCCTTTGTGATATTCAGTTGATTAGATTTTTTTTTTTTTACTCCTTTGTTTTGTAACATTTAGCTGATATGAATTACTTTAAAAAATTTTTGATTTTTTTCCTTCCGCCATCTAATGGTTTGATATCCTGTATGTTTTTAGTGAAGACGTCCCTTAGGGTTTCTGTTTCGTTAAACAAGGATAAGCTCATACAGTTCACTTATATCCATATACCAATCCAGAAACTTCCTTATTGATATAAAATTTAAGAAGTTTAGTCAAGTGGTAACGGGGTTTATTTTTAAAAAGGAGACATGATGTTACATTTGTTTAATTAATGTTTATGTGTGTTTACGTAATAAACCAGGTTTGACCCCCACACCACCCCTCCCCTTAGTCTTTCACTACAAAGTTTAAGGGAAGATAATTTGTATTGAACACTTGTGGATGGTTTGTTTTCACTCGAAACGACTTTCTTTTTGACATGTAAACTTTATTAAACGGAACATAATAGACTTCTAGATCCGCTGTCTTATTATGACATCCCACGTTTGTTGGGAGGGGGCGTTTCGTAAAGATTCCAGGTACAGAGACGTTTTCTGAATGTGTAATTGACGTTTTTGATGTGGCCTGTCAAGTCAATGGAGTCTTTTCATTGTAAATATTACCGTTACCAATACTAATTTTATTTTTCCTAAACGTATTTGAACGGGAGAGGTAGATTACTGATTAAAATGATATTTTCTATTATTTAAGTCTCCAGGATTTCGAGATGCTTTTAAGGGTCACTTCTGAATTCCAAATGTCTTTACATAAAACATGAACACACATTTCATTGTTTAAGACTGGAACTATCGGTGTTTAGTCAGAGAAATATTATAAAAGTATATTACGTATTTTATTAATTAGTAATATACAGATGAGTGTTTTATGACAACACTAAAAAAAAATTTGAAAATAAAGATGAAATTATGTCGGCCCGGTCATTTTAAATTTCCTTTTTTTAACTTGTAATACCAAGGTAGTCGGAGTCGTTTACACTACTAATTACTTCATTAATATTAATATTTAGATAAAGTCCGAAGTTTTTATATTTTGTGTCAACGGGATTAGGGTAAAACCAGATCAAAGAAACGATTTTATTGTAAGTCTATGATCTTTTAGTCTAATTTTATATAAGAAATCATAAGAGAGTTTACGACAGGTAATTTCGAAAGAAGGGTGGAACACTCAATAAAAGAGTAAATGATTTTGTTAATGTCCTTTTTCTGACGGGAAAGGATTTAAAGGGGAAAGACTACTGTATTTGTCTATCAGTTAAAGTATAAAATAAAAGAGTGTTTCATAGAATGGATCGGGACGGATAAATAAAATGGTAAAAACCTCCCAAAGTTAATTGGTGAAGAGTATGTTCTATGTGGAGTATTTATATTTTTAAATTGAATGATCATTTAAAGATCTTTTTGTGTCCTTCTTCATTTTGAAAGACCGTCCAATTTATTTGGGGTTCCGGTTTTCGAATTTAAAATTATGTATTAGACACGTTGATCACAAGACTTAATCCGTTAAATTGGGAACTTCTAGAATATTCTCGTTTTTTTCAATGTACATTGTAACTATGTTTGGAGTTAGTTTTATGGTTAATTAACAACTGAATACTCACATTTTAAAGATATCTTCAAGTTTAAAATTCATCCAAGAGAGGGGTGGGTGGAGGGGGTCATAAACGGTTATCAAGACCTCATGACTTAACTGAGAGTTCTAGGATCATTGATGTTTTAATATAGGATCCATTTGGATTCTCAGTGGGAGTCAAAAAATGATTTTCTCTACCTCGACTACAGCCATGATTGTTTCCTAATATAATGTGAAACAATTTACTGTCGGTAATACGGTTTACGATTATTCCTTCTCTAATTTTGACTACGGTTTTCTTCGTTAAAGTCACATTACATTTCTGGTGATCTCCAGTTAGGGTGGTTGTAGTCTCTCATTTTAATTCGACGTGGCATACCGTCTCCTGCGTTCCATAAATCTAAGTCGGGACCCAGGCTCAATTCCAAAAGGGCGTCTTTTTGACCGTGTCCGGCTCAATTAAAACGAGAGACCTTCATTTGATAATAAATGAAAGATTCCAACCCTTTTCGATAAATTTTGACTTTTATTGCGATACTATCTTACAGAGAAGGGATAAACACAGTGTTTAGGGAAACTCTTATACTGATTTCAATAATATCAGGAAGAGGGGTCTTCTTTTGGGAGTTGAGACACATATGTTAAAATCTCCAGATGCCTAGGGACTCTTAGGTAAGTACGTAACTCCCACTGAGACTCCTGAACTTTGGGTAGATGGTCTCTCATACGCAATTTAAAAGAAGCAACAACCAAAAAAAAAAAAGGAGGGTTAATACGCAAATTGCACATGACTGCAGAAAGTAGTTCCCAATAGTTGAAGTTTAGCAGTCCTCTCTTCAATATTACCTTTTGAAACAAGTCCTATTTGACACTACTGACACTATTCACCTTATCTTACGGTTTGTAATTCTGAGTTCTTTCTTGACAATGGAGGTTTGTTGTCAACAAATTTGGCATTATGGTGAGAGAGGTCATAGGTACCGTAAGACCTCTAAACCGGTCCAGATAGTGACGTAACAACCTTCTTTACGATTGGTGACCAAGGAACCATGAGTTAAATAAGAGACCTCATTTAACGTTTTTCTTCCTTATTATTTGATTCAGAACCCATCTCTTTCTATCAAACATGGTCTCCCTCAAGTGAAGGGGAACTTCTGAAACTCCGTCCTAGGTTCCGTGAACTTACTCGTCTCAGTCTCTAAGAAGTAGGACTGATGTGACGTTTCCGCCTGTGTTTCGAAGGGGCGCCAGCCAGGGCCCTGGTGGGTAGCGAGCTGTTCGGCCGAGGGACGGCCACGGAAGGGCCCAGAGCGCGCGGAGGTGCGGCTCCCAGCCCGCGTGCGAGCCCGAGGGATGTCTTTCCGGGCGCAGTTCCTGGGGCGTCCTTCATGATTCGCGCGGAGGCGGTGCCAGGGGTCCACTCAAGGGCCGCGGCCCTCCGCCGAGGAGGGGCCAGGGGCACCAACCATAGAGAACGGGCGGCTTTAGGGCGAGGAGCCTAAGACGCTGCGCGAGGAAGGGCCGTCGCAGGTCACACCACTGGGGCCGCAGACGTCGGGCCCAAGCCGACCCTGGACTCGAACGCAGAGGTCGTGTTTGGGGGCGGCCCGGGCGGAGGGGGGCCGCTCGCCTTCGCGTCCGGCGCGGCAGTCAAGGACCGCCCAGCGGACGGAGAAGGCCCCTGCGCCGCCCGAGGCCCGCGCTCCGCCAGCCGCGGTGCCCTTCGCACTGGTGGTCGACGGCGGCCCGGAACAACTTGACACGGAACGGCGCCGACAGTAGGTGACCCATGCCCTCGCTCTCAGCGTTTACCATCAGCCCGAAGGAACTCAGTTCCGTGTCGTCGAAGGGGCAGTGGAGGTCGCGGCGGACGAGCCGTCTAGCGTCGTTGCCGTTGAGCTACCATTGGTGGTCGAGAACCCCGTGCCACGGCCCGTGGCTCAGGGCCCTCGTCGCCATTAGAACCTCCAGGTGCACCACCGCGACGTGGTGCGACATAGCTCCGAGCCACCCCCGCCCGACGGCCTGTCGGAGGTCTCCCCTCCCGAGGACCCCGGCCCCCTGGCGTCGCGAGTGCGGCCGGCGGCCCATAGCCATCCCCATCCCCTTTAGCCCCTTTGTCGAGAGGCCGAGGTGAAGCCCGGCCCGGCCGCGCGGAGGCCCGTCCCCGCACGCGTCGTGCCGCCGTAGGCCCCAGGGGAACATGAACTAGAAGTCCCAGAACCGCAAGGAGGCCAGGTTGAAGTGCGGCTTGACGAAGAGGTGCCGGAGGTCCCGGCACCGCAGGTCGTAGACCGCCTTCGCGAGCACCGCGGCCCGGTCGCGCTAGCGCAGACCCACCTTCTGGTGCAGCATCTGTCACATCGCCCACGGCGCGGGGGGTCGCATGAGCGCCGGCCCCCGGTCCGACATCCCGTCCCTGGTGACCGACGGCCTGTGGCGCGGGGGTCTCGGCCCGACCGACGACCCGCGCGGGTGGTCGCACAACGACGTGTGCAAGTGCTTCGTCGCGGCCCAGGGCAGGTCCGACCACGCGTTATGCACCGGGCCGACGCCCACGTGCTTGGCGTGGAGGTGAGGCGCGAGTGCGAGGTCGCGGCACTAGAGGAGGAGCATCGCGGCGGCCAAGAGTCCCAGACACTCGAGGAGCCGCATGAGCCTCTTGTAAGCGGCCTTGAGGCCCAGGACCTTCCGCCTCCACTCGGCGACCTGGAGGAGAGGTGAGTCTAGGTTCAAAAGATTGCCGCTTCTCCGACGGCGGAACCGGTACGACGGGAAGCCGAGGAACGCGCCTCCGGTTCCCTCTACCTAGACTCTGGATCACCCACCCTGCTCGCCACTTTAGCGATCAGATGCCTCTCTCTCCGCCGCCTCCAGACATTGGCGAAGTCTTGACTCGGACACGCCGCGCACGAGCAACGGTATCACTGTGGTGGTTGTGGGTCCTCCTCGCCGTCCTTGTCCCTACTACCTTTACTGTCTTTATCGGAATCAAAGAAGTCTGGTTGTAGGATGCAAGAAATCTAAGGACACGGCACACGTCAATGGAGACGTCTTATTCGTAGAATTATTAACATTAAAGGTCGTAATACATGCAATAAGCAACAAGTCTTGGGAAGTTCCATCTGGACTAGGAGTTAAGTGTCTACTCTGGACTTTTCAATGGAGTGGTTTCAGTGTGTCGATTACGTGGTGGGTCGTCAGTGTTTGACACCAAGATAGCATTCAAAAAGACGAAATAAGTGAAGCGATTTAGTTGTAAAGTGAGCAGATCTATAAAGTGGTTAAATGGGATAAATGTTGAGAGTGAACCACACTCTCAATACACGTCCAATAAGTATTTATTGGTTAGTAGTCGTTTGTAATGTAACAATTATTATTTTTACGTTTATATTCTATGGTGTATAGTGGATATTTTTACCTTTTCCGAAAGAAATTTTTTTTAATGAGATAAAGGAACCCCACCATCTTAAATATAATTTTAAAAAGATCTTTCATCAAACCATAGATACAGTTTTCGGAAATCTTACACGTAGGAAAAAAATTACGTCTTTAAGGTTAAGATTTTTGTACGAGTTCCGTGATAATACTAAGATTTCCAAACCCTTCTTAGATTCTTAAGTTGTCACCCTGACTAACTCGTCTAAACCCATCTCGGTATGTGACCCTAAGATTCGTCGGTAAGCTTAACTATAATATCTTCTTGTAAATAACTGACTTCATCAATAATTAACCATCAACAATTTAAGTCACTAGTAAAAAGACAGGAGTAAAACAACTGTCGGAGTCGTTGTAAATTGTATTACAACCGTAATGGAGTCACTGTTCTGTGATAGGTCCAAAAGGAGGATGGAGTAGTCTAAGTCAAGGACACCAAAGGGGTGTGACTCTGGTTCACAACCGAAAAAAGTATCGTGTCTTTAGAGTTGGGTGAGGGGAGAACACACTAGATGGACCGGAGAATTCCGTATTACAGTCCACTACCACGAAATCTGGGTCTAGAGACTCCACTCCAGTCGGTACGACTAATGTGTGGTTCATCCGCTCGTGTGGTGGAGGACAACCAGGAGTGTCATAATCGAGACCCATGAGGACGTCATGACAAACAGACGATGGGGTAAAAAGTCTAGGTACGAAGGAAAATTAAAGGTCAGTTACAGGTGGTGATTGACCAAGATTAAGGACAGAATAAGATTATTAATATTAAGACCATTAAATGGACGAGTATCAATTGACGAGACGAAGTAGAAAGAAGTGGAACGATTGGGGATTACGTGGGACATAAAGATCCGTAATTTACACAAGGATTTCTTTAGAAAGTACAAATCGAGATACCAAGAACTTTGATCTGGTTGTTAGACCGTCACAGATAAAGTCATGGTCAAAGTTCCGGATCTAACATTTAAAAAGGTTCATTAGATCATCGAAAACCTTAATACGGAACTAAAGTGAAAATTAGTTTTAAAGGTCCGAAATTATAAGAACTCTAATTTCGAGATAGAACGACAAAATTGTAGTCCGGAAAAGATTATAAAACTTTTAAATGTAGGAGTTTGGTATAGAGTTTAACGGTGAAGCAGGAATTGGTGTTAAGCGAATAGTGTCATACGTCTAATTGAAAGAACTCCTTAAAGGAAGTTACAGTAAAATCAAAATAATCATAGAGAAGGGGGGTTTCGATTCAAAGAAACTTTCTTCCCAGAAGGTAAGGTTCAACAGATATTATAAATCTAATAAGGATACAAACTTTGTGAGAAACATGGAAATTGTTACAGGATAGTGAGTCTAACTAAAGACCCGAGAGTAACATCAAGGGCGGTATTTGATTTTCTATTCCCCTATCATAACTCACCAATACGGGTTTTATCTTTTTGTCCCGACGAAGTTTCACTTATAATGAAGAGAATTTCCATTTTTGACACTCCTGTTACAAAAATTTAAAAGTCACGTTTTCCATTACATAACTTATGGTGTCATTATAGGACTTTGTACCAAAAGTGATAGTAATCTTATTTAAGATACTGAACTTTAAATTTGTTAAACTTTAATAATTTATGTGGTAATTCTGAGAATACCACTTGTCAATCGTACACTTAACAAGTTAGCGAGGGTGCGGTCCGAGGGGAGAGGAAGTGATAGAGGATCTCAAACGAGTTTAAGTATAGGTTCGTATATTGATCATATCTTTATTACTTTAAATTTAAAAATATATGTTTATATATGAATCTAATACATAAAAATGTGTAAAAGTATAAAAGGAATGCTAATATGTCTTTTATAAAAAGGACACTTTGAAACATTTCATATGGTAGTACAAATATTTTTCAATATTTATCTTTAAATTTGTCCTGTAAGATTTCAAATGGTATTAAAATAATATTAAATTATTGTTAATGTATTTTATTCGTCTACTAACTACTTAAGACAAAGAAGTCTACCAGATTCTTAGAGTTTTGGGAACTTCAAACGACTTTTATCTTTTATAAGTGTTTTAATTTGTAGAACCTTTCGATTCAATATGTAAAGAATTATAGATCAAAATTAAAATTTTTATCCAGTTATGTACGTGTAACGAGGTTTAAGGTTTCCCCTGTGTCATCTTTTATTCAGACAGAGTGAGATAAAGACAAGAGATCTTCGTTGTCAATATAGGAATGTTTCTGGCAGATTAGTATATATTTCCTGACAGATTAGCGTATATTCGTACACATCCCCATTTACGAAATTTTTGTGTTTGTGTTCACCATCTTATGTACTTGTGATAAGATACGGAAAAAAAGTTAATCATGATTTATGTACTATATAAATATTAAAATTGATTAGGAAATAACTTTAATTACATTTAATCTTTTCAGTCTTATATTGAAAATTTACCCATATATAAATTTGATAAACAAAACGACAATATTTTTGATGTCATTTTTGTCGATATGGGTGAAAATACGTATTTGGGTTCATATGGACATCCTATTTAAGGATCTTTACTTTATCTACCATATACGTCAACTCCAGAATTCTTTAGAACAAGTTAACGGGAGACTTCTCCAAACACACAAAAAAAAATTTGGTAAAAATAAGACTGGCTGATAACACACTCTTACCCACAAAGAGGACATGTAGTGATTGTAATACAAAAATTTATTTTGTTGATATAAACTTTCGTGCACAACTTTGTCCTAATTGGAGTCATGTGAAACCGATGTAAAGACACAATTGAGATTTTATACTAAAGTGTTTATAAGATTCTTTTTTAAGAAAAATCCTCTTTGAATAAATATTTATATTCAATAAAGTGTTTTAATAAAGGGATATAGTATTTTTAAAAAAGAGAGAAAGTTTTGTTTCCTTTTTTCGTATGTAGTTGAACAAGCTAGATCGTGACTTTTTTAAGGAGTTTAATAGTGATGATTTAATATCAAACCTTTAATCCAGTTCCCAAAATCATAGACTGAGGTGTCTACTATTTACCTGGTTGATACAGTTGTCATCATAGTGGAAGTTCAGTTCCGGACACGATCTTTTCTCCCTGTCCGTGTATTCACTGAAGAGTATGTCGTATAATTCTTGACAGTATCTTCAGACATATGTCAGGAATTTTGTGATTTGTTAAGACGTACAGTAAGTCCTTTGTAATATTCTTTAAATTGACTTCACAGGACACGGTAGTATTAATTATTTAGTCAATTTAGGATAACACCAAAAAGATAGAGATCTTATAATTTACCAAACGATTCTATCTATATTATTTTCCTATTTTCAATTCTTCCTTTAAGTCCATTCTCTTTTTATGTCTAGTTTCTTCTACTCCGGTCTCGGTGTCGGTTGTAAATACGATCATTAAGGACGACGACATCTCCACCCGACGTGTGAACCGACACGAGGACCGTCGCTTTCGTTTCCCTCAGATAGTCTAAATGTCAGAAGGGTTCTACTTTTACTTGTCAACGAACCCTGTCCGTGTCTAAAGAAAACAAGACTCTGGACAACTTTCACGAGTGATAACCAAAAGTATCGTCTTATTCAAAGTATACAGACAATTAAATGTTGTTTTGAGTCAAGTCATTTTCAGTTAGATTTCCACCTGTTTTGCCTTAAGGGACCACCAGGTCACCAATCCTGAGACGTACAAGTGACTGTTCCAGTACCCAAACTAGAGACCAAACCCTTGATTCTAAGACTTTAGACCGTATCACGTCGGTTTCTGACAAAACTTTCTACCTGTTTTATACGAAGTCTCCATCGAATTAGGACCCCAGTGTTTTAGTAACAGTTGTTGTCCCTCATCAACTCTGTCCCATTCTCACAAACGGGAATGGATTTTCGTAAGGTTTAAAATTTTTAAAGAAATTCCTAAGTAACAATCGATTTCAGTTTGTATACAAGTCAAATACCTTGTCTCCGATCTTATAGTCACTGAAAATACTCATAGACCGACCAATATAAGATCTTTGATTCGACAAGGATCTTACGTCATTCTTAGTTTATGTACAGTTTACTCGCTTAGGTTATTATTTTAAATCACACAGGGTTTCACTTGTCTGAAAAAGGAGGTACTTATGACTCGTTGTTTTTATTATGTTTTTTTAAAAAGTTCTTTATATATATTCTTTGATAATTAGTACTAAAGTCCCAATACTTCATCTCCATACAAAAGAAAGAGATAAAATATGAAAATTCGTAACAAACTTTAAAAATAGTATATAAACACGAAAATAAATTTATTTAAACAATTAATATTTTTCATTTTTTTCCAACTTACAGTTCTAATATAAGAGATTGTTCTTGGACCTCCATAAACCAATGACAAGAATTGACCACCCTTTGTTTTATGTTAATTACCTCTTTAGTGTACAATCCTACGGACATAGATTCCCCTTGACAATTTTTACGTGTAAAGACCCACGATGTTGACCTCTCTGAAATTATTCCAACCCTACCCTAGAACATTAAATTGTGAAAATTGTACCTGGAGTCTCCTAAGAGTACGTACACCAGATATCCTGTGGGAGACTTTTGATGATGGGTGGTCCATTAATAAGAAAAAAAGGAGTCCTGGAGGGGTGCGGTTGTTAAGAAAGGACGGTTAAATTCCATCTAATGGACCCAAAACTCACCGAGTCGACCATTTCTCAGGCGGACGTTATGACTTCTGGACTCTAACTAGGGACCCAAATCTTCTAGGGGACCTCTTCCCTTTCCGGTAGGGGAGGTCATAAGACCGGACCTCTTAAGGTACCTGACATATCAGGTCCCCCAGAGTTTCTCAGTCTGTACTAACTCCCTGAAAGTGTACACCTTCCGTTCTGACGGGAAAGCCTTATTATTGGAGTAGTGCTCAGTCGGATATTTTCTTGATCGGGTCGGGATGTCGGTTAGACTCTAAAGGGTGTCTTTTGTCAAGAACCACATAGAGTATGTTTACACGGTAGTTCATGTATGTTAAGACACAGTGTGTCGTACTTGTAACGGTTACTCGATGACATCATTAAAAAATTTTTGAGTCGTGTGGAAGTCTTGTAGACTAAAAAATCGTCATAATACGATTCTCTGTCGACAAAGACTTCCGTGTGAATGGATAGAAGATGATAGAATAACCTTCCTATTTTTTGAAATTTACTTTTAGGTGAAGAACCTTTTCTCGGGAAACCTCTCTTTTTATTGGTATTCACTTATGAGTTGAAAATTTTTTTCTTGGGGATAAAAATTTTAGTTTAAGGAGCGAGTACCGAATTTCTACCTCCATGTTCTACACTGATATTTCATTCCTCTGTTTAAAGACATACGAGAAACATCTATTTTTTTATAATGATAATTTCATAGAGGTGATCTTCCTTTTTCATTTCAACTGGTCTTGTCAGTACGATTTTTTACACCGGTCTTTACGAATCCTCACCCAGACGAATTCATATTCTTTATTCGTCATGACTTACTACGAATCATTCGTATATTCTCTAAGTTTGTAGGACAAGTTCTTTAGAAAGGACGGGGAGAGGGATCACTTTTGGTCCCTAACTACGGGGTGGGTACCAGGGGAGTTTCGTTGTCTCGTCCCAGTGTATATGTTGACAGGTAATCATTTGAGATTTATTTCGTCTGAGAATAGAAACGTTAGAAACACAGGGACCGTGATCGAGTTTTGCACCGGATAACGTCCGTAAGTAATTACCCTTATTCATAGTTCTTTCCTACTTTGTTACAGTTCTGGTTCAAAATCCCTGAAGAGACCACCAGGTCGCCAATTCTTAGGTGGACGATTACGTCCTCTGCACCCAAGCTAGGAACGGGGACCTTCTAGGGTACACGACGTCCCCTTGATTCGGGTACGTGGTGTTGATGACTCGGACACGAGATCTCGGACCATCGGTGTCGACGACTTCGGGCGAGTGGGATCTCGGATACGAGACGTTGTTCTCTTCGGTGACGTTACTCTTCAGGTCCGTGACGTTGATCTCGTATCGGGGGTAAGCGGTGTTGATCTCTTTCGGGTGTACATCGTGGTTTCTCGGCCACGTCGGTTTTTATTTAATAAAAAATTTTTTCAAAACTCGAACAGGTGTTTCCATATTTATTACATTTTACCACCAAATGAGTAAATGTTCTACTTTTTCTTCTTTTTAAGTCTTTATTTCACAAAAGTTTACGTCGTAATTGATACTCTTGTGTGTTTCTCAAGTCAAATTTATTCCTTTATCGGAGTAATATTGTTATAACTTTATACTTATTTCTAAGACAGTTTTAATCCGGTGTTTAATGTTTTTGTTACTTTGGTTTAGTTAACACATGTAGGAATATCGTCATCAAGGGTTGGTCCCAGTCAAGACAGGGGATCTCTGTAAACCGTCTATGGATTCCTGTAAAAGCTAACAATTTTGACCCCCGACGATGACCGTAGATGACCCACCTTCAGTCCCTACGACGATTTGTGGGACTTTACTTGTCCTGTCACGGGTTTTGTCTTAATAGACCAAGTTTTACAGTTATCAACACACCAACTTCTTCGACCTGTTTTATTTACACACTCTTTTCGTCATTCCCTACTACAAAGATTTTCACTGGATCTAATTTTTTTTTTTTCTTGGTTTTTTAATTTCAGATTTTAAGTATTCTTAGTTCCTTCGTATGTATAATTTTTAGTGATCACTTCTATGAACCATATTTATCGTTATAAATACGTCGTAAATTGGGGGTTCAAGTTTTTCAGTCAATATGAAGATGTCTTTAAGTCTTCGTTGAAGTCCTAAGACTTCGTAAAGTTCCAAGGTGTATTTTTACTTTATAATTTCACACAGGGTCATTCTTAAAGTTGTAAGTAGTCCGAATCTAAAACCTCTGGACCTGTTAAAGATTTTTTTTGTGTTTAGTGGGAGTTACCTGTTCATGGTCATTATACACATGTCTTGTGTCCTATATATGAGACTTTCATTAAAGGTCTTTCCTTAGGGTTCCGTTTAATGAGACTTCCCCTTTTATACGTAAACCTAAATATTACCACGGAAAAAAAAAAATTCTGATTCAGTGTAATGAAATATCAGTGTACAAGAAAACTTTCAAATTTTTAAAAGAGAAATATGGTTTAATTAAGACAATAAAGTAACTATCATACAAAAATGAGGTTGTCATTGACTAATTTGTATATGAAATTTCTTCATTGTGAGATCAGAACTGTTTAATACTATGTATTACAATTGATGTAAGAATGTCCCAAATACGTCTCCGTAAGCCATAACCAGTTTCATTTTCCTAGTATAAACAGACGCTACTGTTCATCCAGTCCGTGTCCCATGTGAGAGTCTCGTATCAGTATACGGGTTATGTGACCTGTCTGTATCTCTCCCTCTCCTCAGTCCACAGGAACCCTATTCTGTCAGAAATGTTTGATGTTTTCTTGCTGTGTTTTGTTTGAAGTCACGTAAACATTTTCGATTTTCTAGTTGTCTCTTAAAGTTTAATTTATGACTAATGGTTTCTCTGAATCTTTTAAACTCCTTGTAAACCCTTTTGACTTAGTGTTTCGAAACCCTTGTGACTATACTTTAATAGGACATAAAATCCTCTTTAAATACTCAAAAGTGAATTATGATATTTTCGATGAAGGGGTTTCTCAGTAAAACCTCGTCAATATAAAAATCGACATGTTATTTGAGTAAAGGATTAAGACAAGTAGATTTTTATTAAGGTGTCTAATCCATTACGGTTCTTATATATGAACTGGATGTATGTGTAACTTCCAATATTTTATGTATGATTTTTACGACACACACTAGATAAAGGTTTGAATATTCACTCCTATGTACATTGGTCACTAACTGTCGACATACAGTCCCTTAGAGCTATTTGTGCTGTAGAAGGATTACACCCGTATAGTATCCTTTATAAATTATTTGTACTAATTTTTGTGTAAAAGAAATTCATATATATATTCATACTACATTCTAAACACTCAAGATTTCCGTTTTGTCCTTCGAGGTTTCTTTAAAGGACGAACAAGACGCGAAAGAAGACAGGTAATCCCCTATGGAGTTATTCTTTTGACTCTTTGTGACTAAATCCCTTGTTTTTAATGGAATGCCTGTTTTCGCACAACTTTAATAAAACTTGATATTTGTTTTTTGTTTTCCCGTTCACTAATTCACTGAATTTTAAAATATATTTCAGTGTACATTCTATGGAATTATTTCTTCACGAATTGAATGTACTAATCCTTATAGGTTTAACGATGACCCTTTTGCCTGTGTCAAAGACGTGTAAAATAAGTGATTCAGAAGTGCTTTCTGTTATTAAAGAACACATGTTATGACTTAAGACTTTACTTTTACCATCAACTTACACTGAAGGAGTCTTTTTTTATATTACATTAAAGTTTCCGTTCTACAAAATATTATGTAAGGGTGAAGTTTAAGTTGGTATTAGATAAGTAGGTACGTAAACTGTCATTAAATAACTCGAGAGAGATACACAGATCGTAATGAAATCCCTACTCACTTGTTTTGTTTTTCTGGGGTCGGGACTACGTCAAGTAAGATGACCCCCACCCGTAAGTCTCTGCTATTTGTTGTCTGTACTTTTAATTATCATACAACTCTCTACTAATTCATATGTCGTTTTTCGTTTTCTGATTGTCCCAAGTAAACGTCCTTCTCTTCCAGTTTCCGACCTCATAAATTATCCCCCTGACCTTGTCCATCCTGAGTTACTTTAAACTAAACTCGTGTCTCAACTTCCTTCACTCTCTCAGTACGTCTGTGCGTCTCCGTCCGTCTCGTCTCCGGGATCCTATTTGGTGCGGACCGTGTAGACTTCTTGTTTTCCTCCGACCTCAGCGACCTTATTTTCTCCTCTTCTTTAGTGTCTCCTCTGCCCCGGTCCAGTGGTCCCGGTGCTGGTGGTAACGTATCCTATACCCGACAATGGTTTATTTTGCTGCCAGGTAGAAAGACTTAGACATTCCCGTCACACTATACGGAAGACCAAATTTCCTAGTGAGACTGTACCAACTCCCGTCTGATGCCTCCTCGTCCTCACCATCGATCTCTGGTCACTCCTCCGATAATGTCATCAGTTCCGATCTCTTCTACCGTCTCCCAGTATCTCCCCCTTGATATCTCTTTACCGGTCTAAGCCCTATATTTACAAACTTCAGAAGGAAGTCTAAAAACTTCCTGAAGGATTTTCCGACGTACACTCCTCTTTGGGGCTTTTAGCCGGACTTACTTACTATCCGTCCTAGTTCCACAAGTCTTGATGTTACTCCTTTCGATGTCCTGTCCCACCCCGACTATCCCCTTCTTCTAATCTTCAAACCAAACTTCAAGAAATAATCTGTAGGTGCCCCTCTACTACACATCCGTTGACTTATACACACAGACCTCAGTCCCTCTCCCAAACTCTCTCTCTATAGTTGCACCCTCAACAGTTATGTATGTCCTATAAATTTCGAGTACCTGACCTATTTCAGTGGCTTCCTCACTTACATCCATCTTTTCTCTCCCTTGGGTTCTGACTTTCGTAAGGGAGGCATTCTTGGATACCAGTGACACCGTGTGTGTCATTTACGCATTAGAAAGGTAAGAAGGTGACATTGAAAAGAATTTCCTACATATTAACCTTATAGATAAAATTTTAGAGATAGGTAATAATTCAAAGATTTAAGTTACAATCACTTAATAAATTTATATCAATTTCGTAACAATTTCAAAACTCTTTGGATTTTATTTTAAAGGAAAAATAGGGTACTGTTGGTTTTAGATTTCTGTTTAAAATTCTTTATCCAATTAAAAATTTACTTTCCAATTTTTTTTTGTGTTATGTTTTATGATTATAAATGGACGTTCCTAATCATCATTTTTGACTTTTACCATGAGAAACGGACTTAAGTAATCACTACGAAAGTCGTTTACCACCGGATATTTATGTTAATTCTACTATGTCATATATAAAAAATCAAATGCTTCAAAAGAAATGACAACGTTTATAGACTTATTTTGAATGGAACCATTCTACCTTGGTTTAGGTCCTAGGAGACCCGGCCCATGTTTGTGTTTTGCTGATGACATCGTTTTAAGTTGTATTAAGTAACATTTTTATAATAGTATGACGATTGGTTATCAGATTTTGGTTCAATAACGGAAATTGATATTTTAAAATTTTAACTTAAAGCATGTAAAATTATTTACTTGATTATTTTCAGAGATCTGGTTATGGTAGGTTATCTAGAAAAAACGTTACTACCTTCACAAGATATAGACATAACGAATTAATGACTCATGAACTTGACACCGATCACACCGACTTAAAAAAAAAAAAAAATCAAAAAAATAAAATCCAGCGTGACGGTCCAAATATCCCAAGAAACTCAAGGGACTGGTCCTAGCTTAGGTCTGGGGAGGAGTCACTTTCGTGTCTCAGGATTGGTGACCTGGGGGTCCGTTAAGGAAATTTACTATATCGAAATTTAAATTTCTCTAGGTACACCGGTCACTGATAATATAATTTCTCATATCAAGATCTGGCAACCTCATTATTACAGTAGTTCTTTAAACCTAATACCAACTTTAATAGTGAGAAGGTAAATTATGAAAAGTTATATTTAGAGATGATCTTACATTGTATATAATAACACTATCTTCCTATTAAAATAGAGGGTCGATATGATTAAAAGAGTTGAAAAAGAAGGTGAGTAAAGAATTTAATCCTAAAAACAAAGAGTTTATTGGGAAATTTACTTTTTTATATCGTTATCTTTAGTAATGGAAACTACTTATAAACCCATAAGCGTATAATATAGACGGTTTCAAAAATCCCTTAGATTTTAAAATTTCCTATAACTTAAATTAAATGTATACTATACGTATTTAGTTTAAAATAAACTGGTCTATGTTGAGATGTATAATTATTTAAATTTAATTATATCTAATAAAGAAAATCAAATATATTTACATCCTTGTGAATAATTTATCTAGGAGTTATGGAAAGTTTCGAACTTGAACTAAAAAAGGTATTCCACGTCTACTTTTTAATGGTGTGTCTTATTTCGTCCAACCTCCACGACCACTTATTGGATTTTTATTTTCTTATTTGCTCGTAGTGAAAAGACCAGATCTTTAGTATAATTTTAGAAAATCGGTATTCGAAAAAAGAAAAAAATCGGTACTCAAAAATTATTATTTTGGAATGACAGATTTTCGTTATGGAATAAAATTATTGTTGAAGAATATTTTTTATCATTATTATCACGGGTAAATAACTCATGAATAAAACACCGTCCGGGACGTTACCGAACTAATTAGGAGTGTTGTAGGGAGATTTGACTCTCTCTCTAATGCATTGGACGGGTTTCATAATCCGACGTTAAATTTGGGTCGAGACAGTTTGAGGTTTCGGATTCGACAATAGGTGAGAACATGACAAAATCCTGATTAAGAATAAATAGTACTTGTGTGTGTATGTCAATAAAAAGTTTACATTTTTACATTGACAAATTCTACTTAAATAAATTTTATAAAGTGGCGACTTAGTTGAAAAAATTGTTTTTATCTGATGAGTTTTTCTATGTAAAAAAATTTTCTTAAATCAAAATTCTGTACTCGAGAGTATTTTTTCTTATCTTTGTTTACTGTGAATGGTCTTTTGTACTACACTTCAAAAAGGTTATGAAGATGAACCAGGTTGGTTTGTAGTCTATATTTCTGTTTGTACCGTAGAAATAAGAGTAGGAGATCAACAAAATCAAAACGTCTTCAGAAGTGTCTACATAATCTTCCGGGAGGTTTTTTTAATTATAAAGGTATCATACGGGATCCATTAATATTGTGTTAATAATGGAAGATAGGATATAAGACAACTTCTATAAAAAGACGATTAAGATGTTTAATTCGAAGACAGATAGATTACTCCAATAAAAGGGTAGTTACATTTAACATGGTACGTTTACATAATAAACATGGTGAATTTTTCGTTTGTTCAAATAAATTTGTAAGATCTTACTCTTTCCTTCGTTGTGACTCCGTCAGTTGTTTCATTCTATTCATTTGATATAGACCTGGAAAATTTTGAATGATTTCGTTTATAATTTTAGTTAGTATTAAAGGATTATATCAACTTTCATCCTCTTTATCCATGAGTTAAACTTATTATTGATTATTTTCAGAGTTTTTTCTCACGATCGGTAAACTGGTTCGTTAAAATGAAGATCTATAGACAAGATTCTTAAATTTCTACAGATGTCTCTGAATAGATGTAGGGTCTTAACACTTTTAGACCTTCTTTGTGATTTCCAACGAGTTTTACCTTTGCTCACTAGACGTGAGGGTCGGAGGTGACGAGAACGGTGGGTGGGAAGTGGCCGACGGTAAGATGTCAGGAGTCAAATTTACAACTTATGATAGGGTGTCTTGACAGGGCACTCCTAGTGTTGTCTTCAGTCTAAAGGGGTAATGTGTGTGAACCTCCTGGGACATGAAGAGAAAGTATCTTGAATAGTTTAAACATTAGTCGTTTAATAAACACACTGTAAATTACAGACAGAGGGATTAGGTTGTGGATCGTGTCTCAGACCGTTATATCATACACGAGTTTCATGTAACGACTTACAGTGTTTAGTACATTATTTTTTAAAGTACCATTACCTTTTACAACTGACTTATAATAATCTACTACTTCGTCCAATGTTTCGTAACATGTCATACATAAGTAAAAGTCGTAGGTTTTTTCGCGTATGTATCTTGGACATATAAGAATAATTCAGTGACATTAATATAGGATATTTCAGTTACGTTTGTGACGTAATCCCTTATGACTTGGAACGAGAATTCCTTTTACACATGACCATAGTCTGTCTAACATTATAATTTAGTATTTTGTGGAGTAGAACCATCTAAGATAAAAGAAATAGAACGTTTTCTCTTTCGTTCCAAGTCCAAATCTTCATAATTCACTGCACGGACTCCGGTAGGGTTATTGTCCACTGCCACAATCCAATGTTAGAACGTCAATAGTCTCCTTACTTTATTCTGGTCTTGTAATGTATTTGGTCTTGTAATGTTTGTCTTTATAGATCATTCGACTAAGAACTCTTTAATTTCGAATTTTTCCGGAGTCATTGTAGAAGGTAGGAACTAAGTACCTTATATTCCAAGTTTCTGTTCTCGTTCTCCTTCCGACAAAGGGTTCTTTACTAGATCCTTAAGATCCTTGAAATTGTTATGTAGTCCGAGTCTTTTGTATTCAGTGTACAGAACATGGTCACTTTCTCTTGTTGTACCGTTACCTTAGGGTCGTTTAGACATGAAATTAAATCTCTTTCACCCTGTTAAATTTATCTACCAATAAACTCTGTAATGTTTCTACTTACGAACCGATTTGACTTTGCTTACCATTGTGAATTCCGGTCGAAGGAACAAATATGGAGAGTAAGCCTTCTCATTAAAACTCCGAACATACTTTGATATTGTGGTTCTGTTGTCGTTAATACGAAAGTTATATCGGGGTTCTTTGGGATGGTACTACATTTGGATCGGTGTTTGATCGTGATTTTCATGTTTGAATTTTCATTTGACCGAACTACACCCGAACATAAGAGACACCGTACTGGTCGTGAAATGGGACCTAAATGAAGTCCTTCTTCTACGTGTCGTTTTCGACGGACGGTCACTGAGGAACGGTCGTTTGTACCGGAACCGTGGACTAAGTATTGTCGTCTGGCCTAGATTTTAGAATTAGTAGTCTGAAGAACTTTAGTAGTGGTAGTAGTACCTTAGAGTCCTAATCTTACGTTGATGAAATTAATGGGGTCTACGGATGTCCGAGGTCCTTCGATTATGATTTATGGTTTCGTCGTCGGTCGACTCCGACTGATCCACACTTACTCCTACGTATGTAAATAGGACGGGTTTCACTCGGTAGTGACTTCTACAAGGTCCACTCTTAAATCCACGTTTCATGACGGTCCCGACTAACAAGTTCTATTGAGTCTTTAGAGGATTAAAAGTTTATAGCCTGTGATTAAGTTTTATACGAATTTATGGAGGTTCCCCTTTGTTCTTTGCAGATCTCTGATGTTAGTTGGGTGTCCGGTGGCCGATGTTGAAAGTGTGGTAATAAGTCGGAGACAGTTTAAGGAACTCACTGTCCCTTAAGTGAGGAGATCTCTTTCAGGAAAACCTTGGGGAGATTATAATATTACTAAAACGTATATAATTCATTGATATATTAAACGAAGAATATCGAAAGTGAGTCATTTTATGTTTTTATTCTTGAAATATAATTGTACCCTTAATATAAGAAGACAAAAGGATAGAGAACAGAGTCAGGATATCTATCTCTTCTGGTTACCTAACCTTTAGAAAGGGTCACTTTCGGTTTATGTTTCTGTGTTAACGTTGGTCCGACCTCAGTTGGGTGATCAAAAGTCAATATATATTTCAGGTCAAAAAATTGAGAGTAAAAGGTAACGAGAAGTGGAAGATTGTGTTTCAGACTCCTGAACATTATTAACTGTGCACTATATGATAGAATGTAAATAACGACGGTCATAAGATTTTAAAGATATCTCAAATTCAGTTTGTAAAAATATGGATCATCATGATCTCCCAAGTCACCCACCTTTAGGTTTCCGTAACTGTACTTTGTGGACTAGAAGTTTGGTTGGACTTTTTGTCTATTCATTGTTTAGTGAAAGTAAAGAGGTTAAAAGAACAAGCTTTCCTGTTTTGACCTTGAGTTTCGTCATTACGATCCGGTAGTAAATTAGGGGCCAGTTGATTGGTGTCTTAAGTGGTCGGGGTGACTCGATGTTTTGTCAAAGTCCAAGTCTCTGTCAGAGTCAAGAAAAAACAAAAAATAAAAACCGGTGTGGTACACTGAACGTTCTAGAATCAAGGGACTGGTCCCTACCTTGGACCCTGGTACCTCCACTTGTACGACTCACGATTGGTGACCTGGTGGTCTCTTAAGGACTATCAGGGTCTAGATAAATTTTTTTTTTTCAGTACTTTAACATTATCTAAATCTTCATTTTGAAAAGGGAAAGAATAAAGTGTAATGTACAATCTCATGTCTGTCTGTTCCATGTGTCTATTTTTACACGAAAAAAATGTAAATAAAAAATAACCTCATATTAATATATTGTTTCACATATTGTCTCACTTAGTCGATTTACATACGTATATAGGTGAGAGAGAATTCGGAGGGAGGGGGAGGTGGGGTGAGGAGGTCCAGTAGTGTCTCGAAGTTCGACTCGACGGACACGACATGTCCTCGAAGAGTGTCGATAGATAAAATGTGTACCATCACATAGCTAAAGTTAGGACGAGATGGTCAGCCAGGGTGGGAGGGGAAGGGGGGACATCGGTGTTCAGGTAAGAGATGTAGACGTATTTTTACAGAGCAAAATACTGAGATACACGTCAGAAAAAAAGAAAATTGAAGTGACTCTGTATTAAGTGTGTAGTATGTTGGGAAATTTTCACATATGGAGTCCTGAAGGGACCACCGGGTTACCAATTCTTCGGTGGAACGTTACGTCCCTTGTGTCCAAACTAGGGACCAGACCGGTCTAAGGGTGTACGACGTCCCGTTGATTCAAGGAAACGGTATTGATGACTCGGACGAGAGATCTCGGACCCTCGACGTTGATGACTTCGGGTGTGTGGGATCTCGGGTACGAGACATTGTCCTCTTCGGTGGTGTTACTCTTCGGGTACTGAGTGTTGATTTCTCATAGGGGGTGAACGATGTTGATCTCTTTCGGGTGTGTATCGTTGTTTCTGGGTCGTGTCGGTTTTTATTCATTTAGTTATTTCTATTTAATTTTCACGTATGGAGTCGTCAAAAATCAGATAAGTGTTCAACATGTTGGTAGTCATGATTAAAGTCTTATAAAAGTAGTAGGGTCTTTCTTTGGGACACGGGTAATCTTCAGACTCTCAATTTATTACACTTTTCATACGAGACTATTAGTTATAAGGGGACTCAATGTGACAATTACATAAAATTGGTCACATCTTTCCCAAAATGACATTTTACTATTCCTCCTGTCTCCTTTTTTTTATGATTGAATGGGAGACGATTCTGTTTCGTACTAAGACACATATTTGGTGATACTTTGACCATATGTCATTAATTCCTTTTATTAAGACAAAGATACGAACTCCACCACTATTTCAGCTATATGTAAAACCCGAGTTGTCCTGAAAGTTTATTATGTAAGTTTCTGACGACGACGACGACGATTCAGCGAGGTCAGTACAGGCTGAGACACGTTGGGGTATCTACCGTCGGGTGGTCCGAGGGGGCAGGGAGCCTAAGAGGTCCGTTCTTGTGACCTCACCCAACGGTAACGGAAGAGGCTGTAAGTTTCTGATGTGTAAATTTTGAGACTTATCTAATATCGAATTTTTTACAATCCAAATTCATAGGGGTATAGACTAAGATTCTACATTATGACTTCTATATCTAGTAAAAATCGTACAATATTTGAAAAAGTCACTAAACAGACCTATGTCGTTTATTCCCCCTTAAGTTGTAAAAACAGAGATCAATCCTAATACAGAGATCTAAGGATGTGGTGGTATACCTTCAATGTGATTCATGGGTTTATCCATTTAAACTTTTACTATATATTAGTTAAAGGGGTCAAGTAAATTGTGTCTAAATTTTTTTTATTTTCACTTCCTATATCGAAATGATTCTAGGTCAACATAACAAGGACATCCCAGAAGGTCTTTTTTAAAAGGGATTTTTTTTAGTTTTCTTTATACAGGTGTAAATACATTTTTACTTATGATACCGTTTTGTTAATTCTATGACTGTTAAAACTGTTGTCTTATATCATCTCTCATGACACCTAAAAAAAATTTTTAGTCATTAAGGTTCAGATCCGAAAAGGTAGTAAATTAATTCTGAGTCTCAGGAGTCTCCATAGTTTGTTACTGATGACGGCTAGTTCTCTACCGTCGTCCCTGTAAACGACCGACGGTGTTCTCCCTGGAGTGGTCCACGGAAGTGGATTCTCTCGGTTGGCGTAGAGGGTCCCTCGTCCTACACCAGACGTCGAAACTTACGAATCTTTGACTCTTCAGTTGGTCTCTAATGACCCCTTGATTAAAGTCCGATACGTTTGACCACCGAACAGATGAGTCCTTTGGTTTACGTTTACTTTTTCAATGAACCATTGACTTCATCGACGAAAGTTACTTCTTATGTAAGGTCACGGGAGACATTTTTACGACATAAATTGACTGTAAAGTCAGACTTCCGACTTTTATTTTCTACTTACGAATGGTTCAAAGTGAATGGAGAAAATTGACCCAATAGTAAGGTTCTTGTTAGTGTAGAGGTTAAAACGAACATGACGGGTTATCCCAAAGATAACAGAATTCGATTCTATTTGTTTTATTTGAGAATTCCTGACTTTTATATAAGGAAATTCTTTGATTAGAAAAAAAAAGGATTTTTATTCATTTAAAACTCACGTGTGACGTCATAAATGTGGATAAAATATCATCTTTTAGTTTATTTTGAGTCTTTTATATTAAAATAGGATGTTTTTCGATTTTATCGTTGACTACTACAGAACCCTCTTAATACGGATTTCTTTGTGGTACAGTTGTGTCCGGAAATGGTTACTGACTTCAAAGTATGGTATAATAAAACTTATTACTATTCATATAAATAGAAATTTCATATCTTCTTATACTTAAAATAAACAGTCAGAGAAGTCGTGGACGTTTAATCACCCGATAAATTTTTCAATATAAGATGACATTGAAATAATAAAACTTTCAGACAGTAATAATGAACATAAGAGTTAAACTAGTAATATAAAAATAGTCTTTCAATTTCCATCATTATTAACCCCGTGATAAAATTTCCCTAGGAAAAACTGGGAAAAGATATGTATATTAGGATTGTTATATAATCATATGTGTATGTATTAAATATTTGTGTATGGGTATATCAAACAAAATAAACGTTTCTACTTCAGTATAATAAACATAATAAGAAGTTGAATTGAAAAATTCAAATTATGTAGAATCTGTACTAACGTAAATTGATATAAATCTATATGAAGTAAGAAGAATTACCTATCTTTATAGATACTATATATATGTTGAATGGTTTGTTGAATTTCCTGTGTTAGTGTTGTAGGGTATTATTACAATTGTATACTGGAACTTCAAGAGAAATTTTTGTACTTGGAGTTCGCTGTATTCTTATGTTACAAGTAAAATTTGTCAAAAATTTTTTACTTTATGAACCCTTATTTAGACTTCTTTTCTGTACATAGGATTTTTGACCTAATCCATTTCTAAAGAATCTTTGTTATGATTTTTATACTCGGTATTTTTTTTTTTGAATATTCGATCTGAAGTTGTATTAATTCTTGAATTCATAGAGTTTTTCTGGTAACTCTCTTATTTTTCTTGTGAATGTCTGACCCTTTTTATAACGTTAAACGTTAGTCATTTATTTCGTTGTGTCCTCATGTTTCGATATTGTTTCACTCCTATGGCATAAACATCAAACGTTTCCATCTTACGGTATGTCCCTGATATTTACCCCTAAGTTTATTATATGGTTGTCCCAATGTTTTAATTTGTCGGACCTTTCTATTGTTCTTGTTATTTAATAAATCGATTCGGAATTGCAATGAAACCGTTTCTCCTTTCCACTTTATTACGAAGGCCCGACATCCATAGACTCAACGATATCCTTTGGATTATATATACTCTTTTGTGTATCTGTCAGTAACCATCTCTTTATATTTATTACAGTTCAAGGTTTTGAATTATAAAAAAGACTATCGTCTTTGATAGTTTGTGATAGTTACAAAACAGGAGTACCACGACGGTAGTTTGTAATTAAATTCGTAGTAGATCATAATAACAAAATCCTAGGTAGTCCGACGAGTAGGAATGCTTACGACTAGATTGTACCATCTCTCGACTCACTCGGACTCGTCTCGGACCCGAGAAATCTTCAGTACTCCTTTGCGTATCTTTGCCACCCCGGATCGGTCTTCCTCGATTCCTGAGGGCGTCGTCCCAAGGTACACGACTTCGTCCCTTGTTTCGGTGACTACCTGACTGTCATTGGTCCATACACCGACCCTGTTTTCACTGCCACGACAAACCATTGACGAAGGACTTTACTTTGCCGTCTTCCTCGTGTCCACCGTCCTTTGTGAGGGGGAGAGGGACCTGCTGTGACACCGGACAGACGAGAGAGAGCACGTAAGATATTTACACCAAAGGAATCGCGGAAGTCATTTCAGAAGTGAGGTTGACTTTATTGTACAGAACCGACTTGTTCACACACCACCAGTGATCTACCGACCTAACCCGTTTCTCGTCCTAAAGTCTCACCCTCACTCCCGCTCTACTCATTACAACTCCCAACCAGTCTTTCAGTCGTTTACCTGGTCCTCCTGATCCCAAGACAGGACCACCACTCTCTGATAGACCCCCGATGGTCGTAGAGTCCCGGACGGGGCTTCTTCCTTCATCTACTAAGACAATCTCTAAACATCGTGGGCCCTGTATTCCGTGTCTGAAACGGTTCTACCCCATGTGCGTCCAGTCAATCGATTTGTCAATAGTCACCAAGTAAACGTAAATTTTAAGTTATTTAATCTTAATTCGTTGTTTATAATTTGAACATATGAATGTGGGGGACTTATTATTATTGTTGCAAGATTGGACCTTAAACGAAGGTGAAAGTAGTCCCACTCTTGGATAGTGACCTCCTCATTTATTAAGTACAGACACCCAAGAGATCTTTTTTCTTTTTAAGTGTACTTAATGACTCCGTTTGGAAATTTTGTCTCGTGATAAGTAATTTTATCGTGGGACTGTTTGGTAACAAGAATTTAATTGTAATGATAATAAATAAGAGTTGTCTAAACTTTTGGGGTGTATGAAATTACATGTTTATAGATCTTTACGTAAAAAAAAAATTTACAATTCCGAAAAAATTTTTCCAGATAACACATGGACCGTCATTACGTGAGACCCGACTATACTTTACTGTTTGATTTCGACAGTAGGAGTCTCCGTCCCCGGTCACCTTCACAGTTGTCCAGTGTTATGTTGGTTCCTGGGACTCTTCTTCCCCGGTAAGTTATTCTAGGATTCACTATTTTTCCTGAGACGATCATTCTTTGTTCTCCTCTGACTCTGTTCTATAAAATCCGTCTCCTTCCCTTAACAGTGTCTTCCTCAAGATTTCTTAGTTCTTCACAATCCCTGCACTACACTTCAAATCATGTCAACCTAGTGTTCTACGTGTTCAGTCTATTACACTCTCAAACCGACCTCAGAGACAAATCCTTTGATACGGGGGGGTATACATGACACCATGTGTTTCAAATCCATCCCGTCCACGGGAAGGGGGAGGTGACTGTATGGTGGTTCTGGATCGTTTAGTTTCATGAGGTAGGGGAACCGGTAACTAACCAAGTCGCAACTTATTCACGGATTTCGACGCGGTTATTCACTGTAATGATCTTGAAAACTTTTTCTTGTTGAGAGATTCTCAGTGATTCCGGTGATCACCGGTGTAGACAGTGGAGTATCCCTCTTAAACAAACTTTCATTCTACTTAAAAAATTTCCACGACCCTCTACCTTTCTCGATCTACGGAGTCCTGTAACATACTCGTGTATCGAGGTCCACACGAACTGTGTCGACCTGGAAGAGGTGTTCGGTTCTTTAAGGAAACAGACAAAAACGGTCAAACTCAAAGGTAATGGAGATTATCTTTTCGGGATTGTTATGTCTGAGACGTACGGTTTGGTTCTTCAATCAGAATGTGTGTTAACTTTTATTGTTAAAACTTCATCTTACCATTTTCGTCTAAACACAAGTCCTTCTATTGCCGTTATTTTTATACGTGCCTGATTTTAAGTTGGGAAATTTTTTTACATACATAAATAAATAAACCGACACGACGTAGAATCGACAACGTGTCCCCTGGAACCTAGAAGTGACTCCGTACATCCTAGAAGTCGACGTCGTGCGTTTGAGAATCAACACCGTACATCCTAGATCAAGGGACTAGTCCCTAGCTTGGGCCGGGGGGACGTGACCCTCATATCTCAGAATCGGTGACCTGGTGGTCTAAGTTGGGAAAATTACTCCGAGACCTCCCAAATCACTGTGGGGGTTTATTATAGTATCCGAGATTGTGTATTAAAAATTTTTCTTTCTTTTTTCTTTCACCATAAATGACTCGTAGAAGAGACACTTTTCGTGATACGGTTTACACCACCTCCTTTATTTGTTCCTCACACGTCAGACTGTTGTCCCGATGCGTGGGGCTTACGGGTCGTCCTGGTCGAGATCATTGACTGTGTCCTCTATGTGACTCAGCAGTCTCCCAACTTTCGTCTTTCTCTGACGTAGGTTGACCTCTAGTGTCTCCCGAAACCTTTTGTCCTCCTTATACTCTCCCGGGAAGGTCTTACTCCTCCCAAAGTTGTCATCTCTACTCTGTCTTCTCGTCGTTCTCTCACTTATCAAATGTGTTTCAGTGTCTTCTTCACTTCTTTGTCTTTTTAAGGTGCAAAGACAAAACCGAGGAGATGAAAAGACTCCCTTTTCATCTCTAATCCGGTTTTTACACACTGACCTTCTAAACATGAATTAGGTTATTCATCATTTGAAGGAACTTTCTGAACACTCGTTTTAGTAATGTCCTAGCCACGACTTGAAACCCTTCTCGTTAGACCGTCGTGACACATCTCCTACCTCCGTCCTCTCTTATCTACAGAAGTCCCGAGTAAGAGAAGTTCGAGACAAGTCACGAATGAGGACGACTGGTGGGAGAGGAGGAACTTTGGAGAGTCACGAAGACGGCATATTGTCGTGGGATTGGATCGGGGGTTTGAATAGGAGAAGGGAAAAGGCAATAGAGAGTCCTCGAGTCGGAGTGGACACTGAGTTCCGTCTACGGGGGAGTTAGAGAGAGGGATGGGTCTAGAGAAAGAAAGGGACGTCTGTACGTAGAGTGGACTATAGGACGACCGCTGGACTTGAGCTGACAAACTTTATCTTGGACGGTAGTGGAAGGGGGAAGAGGAAAAGGATCAACAATTGAAAAATAGTAATGCGATGGGCACATGAGAGAGTCCGAGTTTTGGAATTAGTAGAAACTCAAAAGTGAGAGGGACAAGAACAGGTCAGTGGTGCTTTGACACCGAAGGTACAAGGACCTGACAGGGGAGAAAGACGAGGGGAACGGACGGAAGTAAGTCCGATAGTAAATACGGTCCTGATTATAGTGTGTGTGGACATTCAGAAGAGAGTATGAGATTAAGTAAGATTTTAGATGACTCTCTCCTTCACAAGTTCCTTGGACGGCATTACTTAGCGACACCATAAAATTTCGAGGAACATGGTTCTCTTGTCTCAGGTTGAGGGTTCTTACCGTAGGTTCCGTGTAGGTACTAAATCGACGGTGAACTGAAATGTCTGAATAGGGTACGGTGAGGAGGAGTGCTCGGAAGGAGAGGTGTGCTTCCTGACTCACGAGTAGTAAAGGACGTGTCTCAGGTGAATTGGAAATCGAGAAACAAGTGTCAAGTGGTGGAAAGGGGGTAAAGGCGTTCTAGTTTCGTTAGTTCCAGGGACAGTTTACGGTAGCAAAGGGACTTCGGCAGAGGCTAAAAAGATACCTTACGCAAGAGAAACATAAAGAAGATTTCGTACATATTTTAAGATGAGACATAAAATAAACACGTGTACAGAAGTTGAAGTATCTGATATCATCCTCCGTTTACAACCCGAGTTTAGTCTGACTGATCTAAGTTTAGGAGCAAGATGAATGATCTATATTGGAGACCCGATCACTGATTTGAAGAGATACCGAATCAAAGGGTAGACATTTTACCCTTATTATCGTAAATATGATGACTTACAACTATAATACGACTAATTTACTATTCGTTGCAGACATTTCATTATTACGGACCGTATAGTTTTCGTACACTTTTTACAATCGATGATAAAAACGGTAGTAGTACTAACAATTTCATAAAAAAAGTATATACATAGGAGACATACCAGAGTTTGTGTCTCTCGGGTTGTTGTCAGATGACTTACTGTTTGAAATCTCATGTTTTCGGGTAGGAAACTAATAAGGACTCAGATTGGATTCAACTTTGTCAGAGAAAGAGGGGGAGGTTGAGTGGACCACGTTTTAACACATAGCAAGTGCTTTGTCGAGACGAAATAGAGAACGACAGGGTTTATTTAAACCACGTCCCACCAACCAGTAATCATTTGATCTTTTTTTTCTTATACAGATAAATACTCATAGTATTATGTGTTTCTATTTAGTTTTTACTTTCTGATATATGGAAGACTTTTTTATATATGTAAACTTTAATCGAATTTAGTTACCTGCCGTATGAATGCCTTCTTTAAAAAAAGAAAGACTTAACATGTGTTTCGCACCCTATAGTTTACGAGGATACTATAACTTCTATACTAGAGACTTTTTGTTGGGTATTCCTGGTTGGACTAAATGATTTTTTAATTCATAAGGTTCACTTGTACTTTTGAACGTAATATTAGAATACAGTATGTGTATATGAAAGGTGTCTAGTACATTTGTTAAAAAACATCACAGTTTTTATTATGTTCCAAAAATCGGACATATAAAAGGAGAGTCTCTTTTCTTTCGTGACGGTTATGAGAGTTTGTTTGTTTTTTTAAATTAGTTGAAGATTAATTATTACAGTAGACAACCTTTTCTTGTAAATATTATTTTATCACTGTAGAATTTCTTTAGAGATTATATATGATGAAAATATTCGATGTCATAATAATTTCCCATATTAAGTAAAGGTTGATAAAAAATTAGGTTTTATAGTACGTTTTCACTGGGTCCTTTTCTACATTTGTCTTTTTTCTTGACGGGGGGTTTAATACTGATATAGTAACTGTACATATCACAATCTCTTCCCGTTTAGTGTTTTATTAAATGGAAGTTTGTGAAGATTATATTGGTACAAACTTACTCCAATTTATCGTGATAAGAGTCGTGATAACGTATTTATAAGGTTAGATTTTTTTTTAAGGGATTTTAATATAGATAGAGGGTTTTACTTTTACCAGTTTTTTTGACGTACGAGTGGACAACCATCGTGGATCATATCTCTTCGTCTTTTGGTCACTTGAACTTCGTTCGGAACTAAGATCCGTGTCGCGGTACCAAAAGATCACCTAGTCAGAGTCGTTCAATAAATTGAATGGGTGCGAGGAATACGTAGATATTATTACTCTCGGAGAGAGAGGGAAGACGATATTATATTACTGAAAGACTGTTGACCTCAACGTTTCTACTAAATATTAAGTCAGGGGTGAGCTGGAGATATAACCGACTGTCATCGTACCGTCGGGTGAGGTCATAAGAATAAACCTCTTAGGGGTGCCTGTCTCCTCGGACCTCCCCCGGTCAGGTACCTCAACGTTTCTCAGTCTGTGTTGGTTCGCTGATTCGTGTCGTGTCGTCGTATACTTGTCGAACTGTCTTTGTTACCCATGGAAATTGCGGATGAAATCCCACTATTAGGAATATGAAACTATGTTAACCAAACTTAAAGATTACTCCCTAAATCCTCGTTCATGAGATCATAGAATTACTCAACCGTTCCTATTTTAAATTTATGGAATTAAAGAGATAAAAAACATCGAGATCATTCAAGATTATCCTTTTTCTAATTTTGAAGTTCTATCTGTACATGTGTGACGATATAAAATTTATCTATTGGTTGTTTTTGGATAGCATATCGTTTTTTTTTTTTTTTTTCTAATTTTGATGACTGGTTTTCCTCATTACTGAGGAAAGTTAATAGAGGTGACGGGGTCATCCTTTTTTTCACAAAAGGGTCTACAAAAGTAAAAAGGGTCTACAAAAACAAAGTCAATTTGGTACACTTAAACCTTTCATCCTCCTTTTCCTTTCTCCATGTGAACCCTTATTTTGGGTCTTTTTAATGACGGTATATTTAAGAATTCGAGATTGTCATACTCTGTCCCATTGTTCAGTATTTCGACTCTAAGATGGGAGGAAGCGGTAAGTCGTACAATGGGTTCAATTCAGGGACTTGAAAGCCCTGAGTCGGGAAAGCTTTGATTCTATTTTTCATTTAATATGGAGACTTATTAGTTAAGTTAAGTGGACATCGTATATTTTATAATTTAGTCAACCCATTCACCGTTTTCAGACAGTACCATGTTTGTGTAGTTTTAGAGTTTAGGACTCTATTTTTATCATTTCTACTTAGTACATTATAACTCCAAATATTTTCAGTGAGTCAGCACACTGAGACTCTGGGGTACCTGATATCGGACGATCCGAGGAGACAGGCACCTTAAGAGGTCCGGTCTGATGATCTCACCCATCGGTAAGGGAAGAGGTCCGCTAGAAAGGTTGGGTCCCTAGTTTGGGTCCAGAGGGCGTATCGTCCGCCTAAGAAATGGTACTCGGTGGTCCCTTCGGGTTACTACCGAATATTACATTCGATAGTGGTTTTTCTTTGTGTTTCTTTCTTGGTGACATCTCTACCACTGGTTCTTTTATTAAATTTTATTCTAGAGTTATTGTGAAGACATGTCCCTTTTTCACTTTAAACAGGTGTATGTATCAAAGTAGATGACTGACTGACGTAAGGACCTGACGACGAAAGTGATGGCTAGCGAGTTAGTACAAACTACTGTGACTTTTCTCTTCAAGTTTCAGTTTAAAATTTTTGTCCGTATGTTAAATCAAGAGAGGTGTATACCGACAAAAAGGAATTTTATTAGACATTTGTGATTGGGGTTCTAAGAGTAATGTATCCAAAATCCTCCTTTTTCGTACAATCCAATCTTGTCATTGATTGTTTTAAGAATAGAGTTTATAGAATTAAAAGAAGAGAGTTTATGTGAATATTATGGGACTATGTGTCAGTTTACGGAGTCGAAAGATTTATCACAAATCGTTATATGTAAGTCCATATGTTTACGAAGACATTCGAGGATCCAATTATACCAATATACGCATATTGAAAAGTAGTGTTGACGATACAAAGAAGGAAAAACACACACACACCGACACGAACCAGAAGCATCGCCACACGTCCGAAGAGGTCAACGGCGTACCGTGCGTCCTAGGATCAAGGGGATAGTCCCTATCTTGGGTGCAGGGGACGTGATCTTCCGTCTAAGAATTAGGGACCTGGTGGTCTCTTCAGGAGTGTTGACGATACAAAGTTGTCCGTACTCTCATTGTCATTATTGTTATTGACGGTGGTAAATAATTCGGGAATCATTTGTTCACTGTGATACGAGTCAGGAAGTGTTCGTAATGACCTATCTACAGGATATTCTGACTACAAGTTCGGTACAGAATGTCTACTCTTTTCACGTTGAGGTTCTCCAGTTTATTGGACGACTACTGGTATTGACCTTCCTCATCTCTCGTTGTGTTTGGTCTCGGACCACTATCCCACGGGAATTGGTGACACCATACAAGAGTCCGTTTTACGGTAGTACACGGTAAGTCAAGTCAAGTCAAGTCAGCGAGTCAGCACAGGCTGAGAAACGCTGGAGTACTTAGCGTCGTGCGGTCCGGAGGGACAGGTAGTGGTTGAGGCCCTCAAGTGAGTTTGAGTGCAGGTAGCTCAGTCACTACGGTAGGTCGGTAGAGTAGGAGACAGCAGGGGAAGAGGAGGACGGGGGTTAGGGAGGGTCGTAGTCTCAGAAAAGGTTAATCAGTTGAGAAGTGTACTCCACCGGTTTTATGACCTCTAAGTCGAAATCGTAGTAAGGAAGGTTTCTTGTGGGTCCCGACTAGAGGAAATCCTACCTGACCAACCTAGAGGAACGTCAGGTTCCCTGAGAGTTCTCAGAAGAGGTTGTGGTGTCAAGTTTTCGTAGTTAAGAAGCCGCGAGTCGGAAGAAGTGTCAGGTTGAGAGCGCAGGTATGTACACGATAATTACATATGATTAAAAGATTTTAATTAGTAAAGATTTAAAAGTTGATATTCCTTTTAAAATTTTGTTTCTATATAAATTTTAAGATGGGAATCTTCATTTTTACTCTATATTATCGTTAAAGAGGAGAAAGTATCTTTCAAAGGTGGGTAAATTGACTTCTTTGGCCGTAGACATGTTGGATACTCTCGTTCCGTGTGGGTGGAGGGAAGAAGTCACGAGATCTTTACCCTGTAAAAAAAGATCCTCTTCTCGTAAAGAGAACATCCAGGTACGAATACCGTTTTCTGACTTATAAATTGTTTTTCTAGGGAGTTCTTTCCGACTCCGTCCTTCCCTTTCAATAAGAGCGAGTGAAAAAAGGGAGTTTGTAAATTTTTATTGATTGAACTCCTTAGACATACGTCGAGTCCTTCGTTGTCATTCCTCATGTAGTTCCGACATATAAAAGTGGGACGAATAAATTGAATGTACGTCTCATGTAGTACTCTTTGTGACCCGACCTACTTTATGTTCGACCTTAGTTCTAACGGCCCTTTTTATAGTTATTGGAGTCTATACGTCTACTGTGGTGAGAATACCGTCCTTCACTTATTCTTGATTTCTCGGAGAACTACTTTCACTTTCTCCTCTCACTTTTTCAACCGAATTTCGAGTTGTAAGTCTTTTGCTTCTAGTACCGTAGACCAGGGTAGTGAAGTACCGTTTATCTATCCCTTTGTCATCTTTATCACCGACTGAAATAAAAAAACCTAAGGTTTTAGTGACGTCTACCACTAACGTCGGTACTTTGATTTTCTGCGAATGAGGAACCTTCATTTCAATACTGGTTGGATCTGTCGTATAATTCTTCGTCTCTGTAATGAAACGGTTGTTTCCAGACAGATCAGTTCCGATACCAAAAAGGTCATCAGTACATACCTACACTCTCGATCTGATATTTCTTTAGCCTCGTGGCTTCTTAACTACGAAAACTTGACACCACAACCTCTTCTGAGAACTCTCAGGGAACCTGACGTTCCTCTAGGTTGGTCAGGTAGAATTTTCTCTAGTCAGGACTCACAAGTAACCTTCCTGACTACAACTTCGACTTTGAGGTTATGAAACCGGTGGATTACGCTTCTCGATGTGTAGACTTTTCTGGGACTACGACCCTTTCTAACTTCCGTCCTCCTCTTCCCCTGTTGTCTCCTACTCTACCAACCTACCGTAGTGACTGAGTTACCTCTACTCTCCCTCCCTGTCCCTCCGGACCTCACGATACCAGGTACCGCAGCACTTCTCAACCTGTACTGACTCGTTGACTTGACTTGACTTGACTTCATTGTGTTTCTTTATCCGTATGTCTATTTTCTTTCACTGGTATTACCTTAGTCTCCCTTTAAAGTATTTTCCCTTCTTGATATTTTCTCAGAGACCCTTACGGGGTTCCAAGGTTGTTTTAATCTCCGAGGGGAAATCGTTGTTCACGATGGTTCCCATACAGAGTACGGTGGTTCTGTAAGTTATGACTCAGGAGTTGAAGAGGAATTTGAAAAATTCTATTGACTCCTACATCTTGATATACTTGTTATATGCAATGTCTCTTACAATGAATGTCCCAACGAAAAGTTGTCGTAGTTACTAGAAAAGGTCACGTAGAAGTTCGAGATAAAGTAACTATCTGACTTCTCGAAGACACTCCATGAATTGTCGAAGTGACTATTCTCTCTGACCATTAATTCCGATGTGCAAAATACGGTTTTAGACCGTTTATAAGCAGTTAGGTCGTAACTTTAATTCTGGATGAGTGAGTGAGGAGGGACGTTCGTTATGAGGGGAAAGGACACTAAAGACTTGTTTCAGAGGATGGGTGACGGTTGTCTTGGTAAGAATTTTAGGGTTTAGTGTAGGAAGAAGATCCCTTCTCAAGGATTTGGTCGAGATGGTCGATGTTAGAAGGGAAGGAAGACTTTAACAATTAGAGTGAATATCCATGGAATGTAGACGATGTAGTTCATCGGAACATGATACATAATGAACTGTAATTATTTGAGTCAGACGAAGTTACAAGACTTATATTGTTAATTTATTTATAAATAATTGAACTATTACGTAAACGAATTCAAGGTCATTAAAGTAGTAGCAAAAGTTGACATTTTATTCCTTTTTTTTTACCCGATCTTTTTTGAAACTGTAAACTTATAACAGCATCTCCATTATTGTAAGTGATTTTAGTGTACTTAGGGAGTGCGGGGGGGTATTATTATTTTGACTTTAAAAATTATTTGGTGTATTTTTTTATTTTTATTTATTTATTTGGTGTACTTAAGAACTAAATTTATTGTTATTAAGAGTCTCACTTGTGACAGAGGAATTTGTTAATCGATTAAGGTCCGGTAAGACATAAACACCTGGTGTTGAAATGTGAAATATAGTTATAATTAACAATATCAGTATATAGAATCCAACGAATAACAAAGTACACACCCACAGAGTAGGGAAATCAAATAATATCTTATACTAACTAAGGGATTTTAGTGTGTACATGACACACTTAGAACCCTTTCGATGATCCTATCTGGTTTCAGTGTGGCCTCGAACAGGGACAGTTTAGAGTGACCAGAGCCTGAAGGACTACGAGAGGACGAAGTTCTAGAACTATACCAGTGAAGAGGGGATGAGAACTGGATGAGTTCTGGACGAGTATGAGACAAGTTTGGTAAGAAAAAAAAGGGGTTTTAGTAAGAAATTACTTCGGAAAGAACTGAGATCTTGAGATATGTGGACCAATATGTGATAGTGTCGTGAAGAAAGGAACCTATGAAAAGTGTTAGCTTTCATTTATTAACACTTAATAAATTATAGGTACGGTCTGTCTGAAGATTCTACTGGGGATTATTAGGTGTGGAGGACCATTAGTGGAACAAATTAGTGGAGGGGAACTCACACCCAACTTGAATTTCTGAACGAAGATTATTATCTTATACCGTGTTCACTAGTTTATAAAATGACATAACATGAAAAAAAAACATAACATGAAAATTTTTATTTGTAAAAATTCATTGTTCTACAGTGAAAGAACGGAATTCAATGTTTTTTGCCACCGAAAGTAAATGTTCGTCTGAGAGAACGATCAAAACTATTTCATTCGACGGTACAACCCCTCCGGGTTATCGGTCGTTCCTGACTTCGGGAGTCAGCTAGTTAGGACCTACTTGACTTAGGACGATTAGTGACTTACTTGAGCCTTCGTTTGGGACGGGTTGACTGACACTCTACTGACGTAGAACTGGCGTCGGAAAACTCTCTGCCACTTCGATTCCTGGGTTGATTCGGATGGACTTAAGGACTGGGTACCTTTTACACTCTTAAATTCACGGACGACAAAATTTGCAGATTTAACCCCCATTACCCAATACGTCGTTATTTATTAATTATGTGATAGACGGGGGGCTGGAGGCGTCACAACATGAGCGGATAAGGGAACGAGGTATTCATAAAACGTCGATTATATAAAGTCACATAAAGACTGACTTAATTACTTACTGTCGAGCCACAATTCAGTTTAAGATTCAGTTTTCTTTTTATTGTTGACTATATAACGAACATAAAAAATTTATAGTCCCTAGTTGTCTATTAGTTTATTAGTCTTAAATAATAAAAGAGGATGTCTTATAGGTGAGAACGGGGACAAGTGATTGGGGTTTTGTACCATTTTCAGGGTATTTTGAGTAGAAGTGTTTTTGTTTGGTTTTTGGAGATGTGTGTGTTCTGGTTCGTTTTGGACCATCTCTTCACACAGGGCAGGCCGTCCATAAATGCATACATTTATGGCATAAGAAAAAAAAAAAAATTCCGTCTAAATTACTCTTTTTAGAACATATCCTAGTAAGATGTTTAGCATCTTTTGTACCTATACCGTTCTCTTCAAGATTTCCTTTAGAATTTTTTTTTTTTTTTCTGTACGAAGTTTGGATGGGTGAAAAATTGGGAAGTGCTTAAGAGAGAGTTCTTATCCTGGACTGGATTTTAACCCTCTCGACCGTCCCGGGTGTTAAACATGGTTAGACTGTCGATGACCGTTCGTCACCCGAAAGGGTCCAGCGAGTAAGCGACAGGGGCATTGGTGCACTCGTCGCTACGACCCTAAGGGTACGGCGTCTCCTTTTCTGATTCGCCCGTCTCTCGCGGGTTCGTGGCACGATTATATGCCTACGACGCCTTGGATAGCGGTGAAGAGGCCGACAAACCGTTCACGTCCTCTCGGAGTAGGGTAGATTCTTCCGTAGCGGCCTAGGAGAAGCGAAGAATCTTGAGAGAGTCCCAGAGACAGTAAAATTCCGGTCTCCGGTCCAAGGCAGAGCCGCACGTCGAGTGGGGCGACGGGGCGTGCCGCCAGACCGGGACCGAGAGGGGAGGATGGGGCGGTCGATAGGCCGGCTGAGTGGGGGCCTCGTAGTTAGGCGCTTCGAACTTCCGCCTCTCGCGGGCCGAGGAATTGGCGAGTCCGCGGTACAAACGCAAAACCGCGGTGCCGGGGCCGAGGCGGGGAAGGGCCCGCTCGGGCCAGGACCGGGGCGGAGTCTTTGCGGTCAAGAGATATAAATTTATCGCGGTCTCCGGTGATGAGGAGAGTCACGCACCTTTCTAGGCGCCAAGGCGCCCGGTCCGTCCGACGGAGGAACGTGGGAGATTCAACGTCCTCTTTTGCTGGGATGTGACGAGACAATAACCCTATGACTGGTCGCTCACGCGACGACAGACCAACCCTTGCACGAAGGGATAGAGTTCACGAAAGCACCTTGGGTGGAGGTGGAAGCACTGAGGGCAGCCCGAGTAGGCTTGGAACCCCGGGAAGTCATGAATACAAGACACGAAGAGTGTTCGGGACCTTTACGAGACAAAGTGGTGTCCAAAAAGGGGCTGTAAGTGAGCGTCGACAATATGCAGTGGTATTAAGAGTTGGTGAGGTGAAATATAAATTCAACGCCCGACGGAAATTCGCGACATTTACATAATTATATAACGAACATTTCGGTTTACTCAACACACGACAAAAAAGTTGTAGAAGGAAAATGACTACTTTTTTCACTCTGTCTATACCATCCATCTACCGAGTGAGTTCTACTTTGTAAGTCACTCACTACCTACCTCGGTCCTAATGAGTTAGAAAAAGGTCGTTGACTCGACAATTAAACGATGCGCAGTTTTGCGAACGAGGTTACTCAATTTTATTTTTGGAACCTCACGAATATTCACTTGCACGTCAGGATACTTTACACTCTCACTAAGGATTCTTGACGATATGTCACCGAAGGTCACATAAGCTGAACAACGAATACATGCTGAGACGCTGGGCTACCTGACCTCGGGCTGTTCAAGGAGACAGGTTGCCTAAAGGGTCCGTTCTTATCATGTCACCCAACGGAGAAGGAAGACCCTTAGAAGGGTTGGGTCCCTAACTTGGGTCCAGAGGACGTGACCGTCCGTCTATGAAAATGACGACTCGGTGGTCCCTTCCGGTCATAGATGTATAAATCTTAAATAAATCATAGATAATGATGCTCTGAGACTCCTCAGTTATTATGAACTAATAAAGTCGCAAACACAGATTGCCCCGGAGTCATAGTTGATCGATGTCGTTCGTCCGTGAATTATTAGTATACGACTTACTTACTTAATTAATTGCAAGACTCCCCACTCGTCGGTGTAAGAGAATTTCCTGTCCCCGTAGATATCTGTGACCGTACTAATAACAGAAGGGAGAACCGTGATCAAAATGAAGTCATTGTAGTAAAACATCGTTCCCAATCCGTCGAAAGAGACCTTCCCCGGTTTGTCATTTGTAAAAGGAGTCACTCTGGATAGACCAGAAACAACGTCCATGAGTCGACCCGGATGAGTTGAGACACCGAATGTAGTCGTCGGTGTCTGTCAGGAATTTGCTTAATCTCACCGACACACGGTTATTTGATACATGTCTACGACTTTAAACCTAAGCATAAAAAATACTCATTATATTAAAAATTAAAAAAAGTTGGTAATTTTTTACATATTAATAAAAATTGAACACCCGCGGTGTCTTAGTGCATTTCTAAACCGGACGTCCGACATCGAACGACCGCATGCAAAATCTTTTAAAAGTTAATTTATATATATAATATATATATAAAAAAGAGTAAGAGAGGATAAGAGCGAGAGAGAGAGACCTATTGGTAGAGACGACCTTCAACTTACCTTTTCCGTTTGGGAGTATTTCGTAAACACATGATTATGTAACTAAATTTAGTGTCGTTGTAGTTCAGGCACATGTTCTTCAGGTAGCTCAGTGACCTATTCCATGTCTCAATCCGACAAGGCGGGTGTGTTGTGTTAGGTTCACTGTGCTTTAGCCGCTCACCGTCCCGACGCCTCTTTGCTTCCGTGGAGGGACGGGTGAGTCTGGAGTTCGTAGGGATTGACCGCTGCGGTGGGGCCCGAGCCGAAGGGCCCGCCCGAAGCCCTGCCGCGTCGGCGTGACCACGGCGGAAGGGTGGTTAGAGCTGGGAGCTGCGCAAGGCAAGCACGCACCTCCTCGGTCCGCCCTCTTCTCCGGCGAGGCACCCGTCCCCGACGCCGCGCGGTTCGCGGACCCGGGTCGTTGGCGCGCCTACCGCCTGAGCGTCGACAAGACGCACCGGCTCCTCGCGTCGCCGGTGACACGGCACCACCTACCTTTGAAGGAGATGCATACCCCCCCGATGCACCATTCCCCTTCTCCGCCCTGCCCCGCCTGAGCGCGGCCCTCTGGCGGGCCGGAGAGCCGGGCTGGCCGGCTGATCGGGGGCGGGTGTGGGCCGGGTCTCCGCCCCCGGCCAGGCGCCGAGACCGGCTGCGGCAGCCGCGGGGCGGGCCGGGAGACGACAGCCGGCGAGAAGGCGGCGAAGCCCCGACCTGCGGGTCGGCGGCAACGAACGTGATCCTTTCGGAAGTTTCGGGCGAGGCCCCGGGAAGGGTAAGAGGTCAGGCGGCCCAGGAGCTTCGACCGCCTATCGAGCCGAACGGGTCGCGAGTCCGCCAATGACGCGCCAACTACTAGTAAAAATTTACGAATGCGTCTGCGTTTTCGGGTGGCTCCTACGGCAGGATATAATAAGGTATTTATTAAGGAATAAGGGCGCCGCGCTAAGCCTTAGTAACTTCGTAAATTCATAAGAATTCATCAAAAAAATCACCGTAAGGAAATGGTCACCCATTACTGTTAAAAAAAAGGGCTTAGACTTTTGTCCGAGTATAATTGTCATACTTACAATCCGAAATTTTAAGAACAATGTCACCTCCAAACTTTTACACGAAACAAAGATATTAGCATCCTAATATCTTAGTTCCTAAGATTTCTACCTTTCGTCAAGTCCTTATATACGGCTGGGGAAATCAAATTCTAAATTCCTTTTTTTTTTCGCTCGGTAGACCTCAAGATGACCTCCATCTTGTCTATAAAAAGACTGACTAAGCTATGACAATACACTGTCTACATTGTACTGACTTAGCGAGTTTCTTTATTTCTTGTATGACACATACAATTTACTAAGAGTGTAGGTTCAACCAAAAACAAAACAAACACAAATAAAAATTAGACTAAGTTACAGTCCTACCCTTTTAGTCTTGAGTGTAAACTCACGGATGATATGCACCGTACACAATCCTTTAGAGTATAAGGATTAGAATTTATTAGGAATGGTATGGAAAATTCCATTCATTATATGATAAAATTTCTATTCCAGATACTCAGTCATTCTCATTTATTAAACTGGCAAACCGACGTGCCCGTCGTCTAAGGTTTACTCTATATAACCTAAAGGTTTCGGATAAAAAAAGATACTATTTGTATTTAATCCGAAAGAATTCCAGATTATCAAGGTGGAGCACAAGAACTACTTTTATGTCAGATCTATATTACTACCAAAAACGTCTTCTTTATAAAAATAACAAAACTCCATATGGTGAACTTCTACATGTCAACAGTCTGAAGTCCCGATATAATTAAGAATCACAACACTGTCTACTTTTTTAGAGTGAATTCTATCATTAGACATTATAGAGTATAGACCACTGTTATATCTAAAGACAACCCGGGTATTGACTTTACAGACCTCAAAAATGTAAAGTAAAATTAGAACTTTTAACACATTAACCATTCTAAGGTCCAAAAGTCCACTATCATTTATCTTTATGAAGGACGATGACTAGGCTACTCATTTACGACATTCTTGGTGGCACCTTTCATGGCGTGTCTAAACCTAGTTCGGATGAAAATTTAGGTCCCTAACAGTCGTGAACATAATACAGATTCCGTATTCGTCTTCCTTCCTCTCTCACCCTCCGTCTTTTCTTCTGTACCGTATAGTACTACTTTTTCATCTTAGTAAGGTTGTTAACAAAATAAGTGTAGGAAGACTTGTCGATTTTCCGGGACCTTAGATCTCTATTAGGTCAGCAATTCTTATCATAAGTCAACTAAGGTCTAACAAACAAGGTTTGGGTCAAAAGGAGGAGTACTTGCGTTACACACAATTTTAACTGTTTTCATACAGGATTTTGAACTTACCGGGTGTAAATAGACAGATTTAATAATAATGGGATAATAACTTGTAGAACATTTTAGGTCACATAGACTTTTATCGGGATGGAGATCTCCATGCTCGTCGTTACGACTTTTTTCATTTAAGATTAACCACGGTCTTATAAGAGAATAAGGATCAAAAGAGTATATAAAAGGTGTGATGACTTTAAGTATGTTTGAAATCATAATGTTGATCCTTGTAAATTTTCAACACTCATCAAAAAAGATTTAAAAACTCCTCTTCGTGTTACAAAACCGCACAAATGTCTAATATATGAAAGGAGAATTCCAAATTAGTATACTTGTGAAAATAAACGTATTATGTTAACTACAATTATGTAAAACGGGATTTGGAAAGGAATATGTTTGATCGACGTACTTAGACAAATTGATATACAAAGACAAGACCTTTTCCTGAATTTCCTTTCTTCTTAGTTAAATCTTTTACAAACTTTTCTTACTTTCAACCTCCAAATGTCATGACCTAAAATTTTGTATTGTGTAATGACTTTGTTTAGTCACTATGGTCAATTTTATCGTTCTACCTTACCTCTTCCTTAATGTATTTGTTGGTTCGTATATTCTCATAAAACATATATTTTCCGTCGTAAAGTTAAGACCTTTTTGTCAATGAATAAGTTATACAAGGACCCTGATGACCTCCTTTCACTATCCTCTCAAATCCTAACTGTTTATATCTCTTTAATTCGATAAACTATGGTCTTCTTTTATACACTGAACATTTTAAGACTCAACCCTTTTCTTTTTGACTTGACCCTTTTTTGATATTCCCTTTTTCAAACGTTCAACAAAAAATCATATTTTCCTTTTAACGAATTAGTAGAATCTCGTCAATTCTAGTTTTAAAATTTTTAATTTGAGACACGAAAAATTTGTGGTATTTCACTCTTCCACTTACTGTTTGATCGTTTCAATGAACGTTGTATACAGTATCTGTTTTCCAGACATTTTTATTTCCAACTATAAAGAGACTTTTTACTCGTTACCTGTACGTGTCTTTAAATTTTCCTTTCTTTATCTAACACTTAGTTTCTTTGTGTTTACTTTTAAAAGAAAAGGTTAAACGTTTATAATTTTTTAAAAACTCTGCTCGTATCCCTTTACTTAATGAGTACGTGATCGTTTGAAAAAACCTCTCTTTTACACATAATTTTCGGAATTCACTCATAAAGGAAATGAATTACTAAATAAGTATCTACCAGTGTGTCTGGTGAGTATAATACACCTCTACAATTAAGAAAAATCTACCGGTCTTAAACTTAGGGGAAGGAGAACATCATAGGGGGTGATTCACTCAGAATAAAATCAACAGACTCATAAATAAAATCAACAGACTCATGGAGGATACATGGAAGTATCTTTTATATAAGACATTTCTATCCGTAAAACAAGGGATAAGACAGGAACCACAGGACTCAGTCTGTATCGAGTATCACCCACGGGTTATTTTTTCTTGGTCTCATGGTCCAAAAAAGGTCGAAGCGAACGTCGATCCAAGACCCGTTCATCGGACCTACGATAACCAATCTACATACACACCATCTAAACCTGAATTCTTATTTCTACATTTTTAGTGCTGAATTTCTCCTAAGAATCGATGGGTATCTTAAACATCCTTCTATTCCAGGGACCGTATTTTCCGTCAAGATGTTCGACGAGTGGTCGCTGACCCCGTCAAACGTGAAGTCAGACCAAAAGACCCAAAAATCCAGAACGTAGAGAATAGTATTCGACCAAGAGGTCGAAGGGACTACTAAGGTACTCGATGGATTATAAGTAAATAATCTTAAAATAAGAAATTAAATTTTTAAACTTTACAAATATGTTTTCCTATACATTTTATTGATAGTACAACATGAAGGTCTAATTCTTTAGTCGATTTTAGTCATGGAATCTTCAAAGGACAAATAGGAAGGGACTAATATAACAAGGAGGGTACGAGTATCGAATGGTGATAGAACTAAAGAAGAATTAGTGGTAAAACAAATATCAAAATAGTGAATACGTAGACAGGGATTTGTTATATAATAAACCAAAAAATTAGTCTCGTACCCAAAAGAAAGTACTGAATTAAGAAAATCAATTGTAACACACAAAATCTGAGTATGTAATAAACATAAGTCGATCACCCGTGAACGTACCGACACTGACACAAACGAATCACAAATAAAACAAACCAGTCAAAGATACGACACGTCAATAATTTATAAAACCTTTAGGGGGGATCTAAATAAGAAAACTACACATATGATATATTATAAGAGAACATACTTAAGTGTCGTTAAAGGAATAGATAGGTGATAACTACAAATAAACTTACAAAGTCCAAAAAGAAAAGAAAAACCTTAACATTCGTTACGACGTAACTCGTAAGAAACATTGTACAGAGGATAATATGTACGTTCCCCCGTATATGTAAGAGATCCCGTATGTGGTTCCCTACCTTACGACCCAACGGACCAGTGTGTGAAGGTTTAATTTAACCTTTGTAGTCACAATGGTTTTATAAACATAGTTAAATATGGTGGGAGTGGTTGAAGGAGGAACAAGGTGTAGGAACTGTTGTAAACCATGGTAGACCGGAAGTTTAAACGGTTAGGTCACTCACACTACTGTATAAAGTAACACCAAAAATAAACGAAAGGTATTAATGTTATGTCACCCCACAGAAAAGTATCGAAATACTTGATAAACACAAAAGACATTTTTGTGACCAAGTACAGAAAACGAGTGAACAGATAACTCAAGAAAAAATGGCTAAATATCCTTAAGAAATTAATATATCAACATACTCAAATTATACAGAAAAGTCAAACTCCGAAGGGACCATCGAGTCAACCATTTTTTAGGTGGACGTTACACCCTCTGGTCCCAAACTTGGGGATCTCTTCCCTTTCCGATGGGTGAGGTCATAAGACCGGACTTCTTAAGTTACCTGACATATCAAGTACCCCAACGTCTCAACCTGTGTTGACTCGTTGAAACTGAAAAGAGTCAAACGTCGAATAGAAACATAAAAGAACTACTAATATAAAACAAGTTGTCTCCGAAAATTAATTACTGCAATTACGAAACATGAAAGACGTAGAATTTAGAAAAGGTCACACCTCTAGTATTTCAGAGGATAAAACAGAAGATTTGTTAAAAACCAAAACGGAAGGTGTAAATTAAAAAAAAATTAGACTCAAAAAACAAACCAACCAACCAATATCCATCCCTAGGTTAAAATAATATAAAAGTTATACCTATTAGTCAATAAGAACACAGTATATAATTTATCAGGGGAGAAAGGGATGATTATACGTTTGAGACAGTGCGTAGTTCAAAGGTACAAACACAGTAGACAAAGATCCAAGAAATAAGACACTTCAAACGACAAATAAGAACACTGTCTTGGAGGGAGTCACAGATTTAATGTTGTCGAAATGATCTTCAGACGTACAACCTACCATTTTCGGGGGGAGTGTGAGATAGAACGAGAACTCCTTATAAAACCAATAAATCCCTGAAAACAAAGTATATGTAAAAGAAATGACAAAGATAATATCATTTTACATATTTTGTAAATTAAACAGTAGAAGTGGTTCAATCACATGTTAACCACCGTAATATAAGTCACAACATATCACATTGGTGACAGACGAAGGGTGTACCACGATCACCATTGCTTGGACGGGCGGTCACGAACTCTACATTCTCCTTACCCAAGTCAGAGATCCAGCCCTTCTAAGGGACCTCCTCCCGTACCGTTGACTGAGATCATAAGAACGGACCTTTTAGGGTACCTGTCTCCTCGGACCGACCGATGTCAGGTATCCCAGAGTGTCTCGACCCGGACTGACTTCGCTGAATCGGACGTGGTGACAGATCAAGGTTTTGAGAATGAGGTTTGTCTTTAAGACGGAGGGAGGGAAAAATGGGGTCAGGGACGATTGAGGATTGGTAAGATAGAAATATGTAAACGGAAAAAGATCTATAAAGTACATTTACTCTAGGATTGTCACAAACATAACCACTCAGACCAAAGAAAATAAGTCGTATAATGCAAGTACCAAACGGACACAACGTCATACTAGTCTTGAATAAGGAAAATACCTCTTATGGTGTAAAACAAATAGGTAAGTAGACAACAACCCTGTGAACCCAACAACGGTAGAAAACATTTAACATTTATCAAGACTATAGTTCTAACCATAATGTTCATAGACTCGGGGATAAAAGTTAAGAAAACCTATGCATCGTCACCTTAAGGACCCAGTACACCAATAAGGTGCAAATTGAAAATCTTCTTGACGATTGAACGAAAGGTGGTATGAAGGAGTAAACATATTTGAAATCTTAGTCTAACAGTTTATTTCATGAGATAATTCTAAAATACAATGACATGAGTTAGAAATCTAGTAAACTCTCACTATCTGTACAATACTTTAACTCTGAAGTCCAGGTTCATACATCATATAGCGATAAGTTCTGAAAAACTACAGAAAAGTTATTTCAAAACATTATAGAAGTAGTTATAGAATATATAGAAAATAACCCAAATGAGAACCGAAGAAACATAAAAAACTACAATCAAAGAAATTTTCATTTAAAGAACTAATAGTGACCATAAAACTTTATGTTGATTGAACTTATAAAAAATGAGACCGTTTGAAAGATTTGTATGTAAGTAAGAGTTTTAGGTAGACAATTAATAGAAATCAAAGATACACCTTAGATGTGTACTACTGTCAAAACAAAGAAAGTAGGATTAGAAATAAGGAAAAAAAATTTGATGTGACCACCTGGATTTCATGTCACATTTTGCTTTCGATAAAAAAAGAACGAGGATTAGAGTCTCCCTAACAAAATTTGATAATTGGTAATTCTAACGAATCCCAAAACAAACAAACAAACATCCACAGGAGAAAGTTAAATACTTACAACTCAAAGGTTCTCACTGAAAACGTAATATGACTCTATTAATACAAAAAAGAAGAAATGAACGGTTTATACTACTGAATATTTTTTATCATCATTATAAACATTATAATTTAGTTACAAGGTAAGAAACCTAATTCATGTTCAATTATATACAATGGAAAATATATGTAGTTGACCTAGGATAAATGAGTAATGAAAAATTTCGTCAAAATGTAGAAACAAGTTTTCACCAAACCCATCATAAGGAAGAAAATATAAGACCTCATCTAAAAAACCTTCTAAATTAATAAACAGGACACTCACAAACCTTCTTGAGTAGACATTTCGGTAGACCCAAACCATGAAACCCACCCCTTCTAAAATTTAGAGACTAAGTTAGTTTTGATACTCTAATAAGTATAAAAGGTTAAAAAGAACTCAGTTCAAAGGAGTGAGAGTAAGAGAGAGAAGGAGGTACAGAGAATTGAAGAAAAAATATATAAGGTAGAGAGACCCGATACAAAGACTTAATTATTCAAGTGATTAAGAGAGAAAAAAAAAAATCCCATTGGAAGTGTTTTCGTCAAAATCACCTTACTCAGACTTAACTAGTTAGACCCAACTACAACATTACTCGTCACTTCGTTACCTCTCAAGGTGATATTGAGTCATACCTTGGAAACAATACTTCCCTCGACTCTTTATTCTCTTCCCAAACACCTTCTCAAAACAAAAGTCTACTCGTTATGATTCCGTACAAACTCACAGCTATCCCCACTAGATGGTGTCTTCGTTTTAAACTACTACATTTTCTTTTCCCTATTAAATCCTCACTTTAGTGACTCTTTTATTCCTTGATCCCGGTTTAACAAGTTAAGACACGAGGTAATCCAAAAAACGTTGTGGCGAAAATTTCTAATTTGCCTGAAGAGAAAAATAAGTACTCTACTCGTATGTCAGTCAAATTATTCATAATAAGTACATAGGTAAGAGAATTCGGTGTTTATAAGATAAACAGAACATACAGGTTCAGTGACACTCTGAGACCCTTGTTGTTTTATGCGTACTAGATACGCGAGTACTTCGAACATAGCACCGTCACCACCACGACACACATATACTATTTCTGTTTCCTGAACCTTCCCTTTCATGTCCTAAATACTCTCGTAAATTGTCCCTGGAATTAGAGAATTGGAATAAGATCTTCTAATTTCTTCGTTGTTTTACTAAGGGTTTCTTTCTCATTAATCGGTTTGTCTAAGACTCTCTCGTAACGTTCTTCTCTCTTCTCGTATCCACTTTCAGGTCAACCTTTGAACGTACCCAAATCCTTGCCTTCCTTCTGACCTTGAATTGCTAATTTCCGTTCTTCTTGAAACCTCCCTATCGTCCACGGTATGTCGTCTCTTAGTATTCTTAAAATCTGGTAGGACTCGTTGTCCCTTCGTGACTTCCCCGAAGTCGTCTTCTCACTATCTTCGGTAAAGGTATGATAAGGACAACATGTCCACGTGAGCACACCGAGGATCTCGACCTACGGCAATTGGGAATCTCAGTATGTCCCTCAGAAAACTGAGGGAGGGAACTGTCAACAAATGAGCAGGTAGTCAGTCTGTACCAAAGGAGTCAGTCTCACCTTCAAAGGAACCTTTATAATAATATTACAAAAAGATAAGACTCGTATTCACATACTCTCATCCCCGTCCCCTCTCTCTGTCTGTCTTTGTCTCTACCTCAATCTCTGTCTGGGTCATCAGTCCTATGATAAAATTTTTAAAATTGATTATCTCGTTCCTCTTAATTGATTAAGATGAATCGTACAATTATTAAATATGTAGTATGTCTTTAAGAATTTAAAAATCTGTAAATTAAGAATCTATAAGAATTTGTAGAAAACGTTGATCGATAAAAACTCAATAAAATATTGAAAATTCATTAGGACTGTCTAAATACATTCCTAAACAAAATTAGGGATCCAAAAATTGAAATTGTATTTCTTTTAACAATAAAATAATAAAGAGAAAAGTAATATTTATAGTCTTACACGACATATACAATAGTCGTAGAAATCTCTAATAATAAACCTCAACTGTAAAACTGATCGATTTAAATAGAACTAGGAATCTAAGATATAAATTAGCTGTAGATTGTGATACGTAACGTGTATCATCCGTGAGTTTTTTGTACAGGTCACTTAGTTCCATATACTATAGCACGAGAATTAATATGAAGTATTTTCAAAGGAAAGAATGGAGGAGGGAAAATTGTGTTTATATAACGGGAAAAAGTTATAAGGAAAAGAAAGACCTAAGTATCAGAAGTCATAAGACGAGATTACAATGACAAGACGACAAAAGAGAAAGAACTTGAAGGAACCTTTCAAATTACCGGGAGTCAGAAAAAGACTCTGAGTACATGAACGATAAAACATAAACGGATGAAAGAGACCCTTTTACAGAGAGAAGGGGAAGAGAAAACTAGATAGAATTAAAGATAACTTTTTTTTTGGTAGAAACTCCGACACATAACGAAAACAGAAAAAGTGACAAAAGTAACACCAAAAGGGTAGGACTCGTTGATAAATCAACAATGAAACATTTATTATTTGTATTAAAATACATAAGACACAAAAATCAGATAACTTCTGTTACTTCATATAAACGGATTACTACTCTAAACCTGGATACTATAACTATCACCCAACACCATTCATTAAAATGTAACGTATTACAGGTCAGAATCATAGACAACATTGACAACAGTATCTGTTGTCCTCTCAACTCTGGTATGAGCCTCGTATGACGTCATAATACGACAGAGGGAAAGGAAAAGAAAGTCACGAAATAAGGGAGACCTGCAAAGAGAGGGGTTTAGGGAAGGGGAGAAGTAAGCAACAGGAAATGGTAAGACTTCTGAAACAAAACAAGATGATAAAGGGTTAAGACCACTGTACTCTTCTAAAACATTGAAAAAGGGAGTCATCCAATTTTTTAGAAATGGTACCTAGAAGAATGTCAAAAATCTCATAACCGATGGTACTATAGAATTAACATTAACAGTCACTGTTAAAAGTAACTTTTTCATGACTACCTCAAGTTTTCCTTAAAATTAAACGGAAAGACCTTTCAATGCCTTAAGGTGCAATAAGAACGACGTCCTGTTACGTGGAGTACCTTCCTCTTGAGGGATGGAGGTACAGTCCTTCAACGCCACGAACGTATTTACCTTTCGACATGCAAAAACCTCCTATACTACTGTTTCCTATGTCGTTAGCTCATTAAGAAAAAAAAAGTTAAGTCCTCACGTCTTTTACATTACAAATTACACAGTGAAGTAGAGTGTTCAAATGTTCATAAAACGCTTCTTCTGCACATCTTTTCGAACTCGATTGATTATTCCAAAATTTTCTATCTCACTTTTACGTCGTATGGACGAGGAGAGACTAGGGTCTAGGAAGACGAAGTCTTAATTGACGAATGAACCAACTATAGGTATCCCGTTCTTGTTCTTCCCATTTCTAAGTACAGTCATACAAAGTATATGGTAAAAACGAAGGTTTTGTATCAGGGTAAAAGTAATTGAGATGTTAATTTTAAAGATGGAAAGTTTTTATTTTTCATTATCATTAAAACCTAGTGGATAGGGACACTGTATATAAATTAAAAGACTACGGGACAGACAATTATCATAAGAGGAGAAAATTTTCGAAATAAAACAATTAAACGCTTGTTCTCTACCTTGGATGCAAACCCTTTTTTAGTGGTTGAAACTTCCCGTTGGTGGGTGTGGTGCACTATTTGAAAGGACGACCCATATATTTCTGTCCATTACGTCGTTTTGGTGGAGTAATTGACGTAAGCTCATTCCTAATATCGAACACAGGTTTTGTCTCTTTTGAATTTTGAGACTTAAAAAAAGTTCTATATTAATATTTGACTAAACTGTGACTACCATTTCCGTCAAAACTTAGGATCAATTCTTGGTCCAGTATTCTTATTTATACCACCTTCGTTGATAAACAAAAAATTTAATTAATGAAATAATTAAAATACCTATCAATGATATCAGTGTGTCAAATTTTTAGTTTTGATAAAATTTTTCAGACTGAGGGTAACAACGAGGGTAGGTAGGACAAGGATGGGGAGGTCTACGTGTTTATCGATGAAAATAGTTGTATAAAACATAAAAATATCGTCACCAAGAGTTTGAACAAACGGTATCCTTATTATATCCCTAAAAAAAAAAAATTACGACACTTCGGGTCCACTATGGGATCTGATTGATTTAATGTTAGTTACCCTCATACTAAAAAAATTCGACGAGTTCATTAAGGTTCCACGTCTGTGTAAAACCTTGTTAACGGGAGACAATAAAATTTGTTTGTCTTCGTTTATGTATACATACATATATATACACTTTCACTTCAGTGAGTCAACACAGACTGAGAAACGTTGGGACACCTGACATCGGATGGTCCGAGGAGGAAGGTACCCTAAGAGGTCCGTTCTTATGACTTCACCCAACGGTAAAGGAAGAGGTCCCCTAGAAGGAACTGGGTCCCTAGTTCGGGCCCAGAGGACGTAAGGTCCGTCTACGAAATTGGATACTCGGTAGTGCCTCGGGGCATATGTATACATATTTATATATCTCTCTATTATCATAAGACATATAAATAGACATAGAAAAGACGGAGGAGAAATGTGTTTGTAGACACATGAGATGTGATAAGACGCAGGATGACGAAGAAAATCAGATGTGATGGTACCTCTTGAAAGTAAAAAGATATAGAGATCAACCTTTCGACCCCCAAAAAAACAAAAACAAACAAAAATGTCGACGTATCATTAGAGGGTACTCCTATATGATATCAAATAAATCGAAAAAGGGATATCTACTTCGTTGTGAATCTAATAAAGTTAAGGATACGGAAATGTTTGATACGAAATTACTTATAGAAACACAAATATATGTATATTAACGTCTAGTTAAACAACGTATTTTAACGTGTGAGACTAAAGACCTAGTTTCCTATTATGTAAATATTAACACCATTTACAAATAAAACGATCCCGACTACATTATCTCAAGATATTTAACTTACTAAATTTGTTGTCTTTACATAAAGGGACCGACAGTCACCAATTCTGAGACGTGAACGTGACGTCTCCCGTGTCCACACGTAGGACCAGTCCCTCGATCTAGGACGTACGGTACCCCACACAGTTTTTTACATAGCAGAGCAGCAAAACCTCTGATCTTCAGACCCTAGTCTGACAGTCGTTCCAACCGAGTAAGACACCCAAAAGTCCTTCTTGGATGAAGTACGGAGAGGGATCGAAGACCGCTGAACGACCATTAGAAACCCCACATCTTCGCAGTGAGTCTAGAGACGGAAGTACCAGCACATCGTCAGAGAGACACGAACGAACAGAAGGAGGGTCAAAGGGGGAAAACATTCTTTTGGTCAATATAACTTAATCACGGATGGGATTAGTGAAGTAGAATTCAACTAACGGAGATATTATCCCCAGGGGTACAGAGACGGTTTTAATGGAGCAAGAAGGACTTGAAACAGGTGGAAAATGTTTAACCAGACAATGATAAAGACAATCTTAATGAAATTTCCGGTCCAGACGATTAAGGTTATAGACCCGGTGGAACTTCAGTCGAATATAACTGAGAGAGGAGAGAACTAGGGTCCAGTGAAAAAAAACGGAAAAGTATATGAAAGATTAAAATGTAGTATACTGTCTGTAAGACAAACTTTCTTGTCATTTCAACATCATTTGTTACGTAGAGAGGTCTTTTCGTGTACGGGCAAGAAAGAAAAAGTCTGACGACCTCACACGAAATTCAGTCAGATTGGACGTCAACCGGACACGAATCCGAAACAACGTCGAAATCAAAGAAAGTCAAAATCGTGACCGAAGTTTACAAGACTACGTCCTAGTTCTGAAAAGAAACGATCCCGGGGTGTAAAACTCGTGATCCCTAACACATCTGTAAAACTCGACCCGAAGTGTCGGTACAAGGATGAAGAGTCTTGACACTCTCTAGGGAGGAACAAAGTATCGGATTAACCATCCTTAAATCCAACGATCCCTCAAGAGAAACGAGGGGTTAAGGTGAAATATGAAAGACATGGAACTCACTAGAGAAATTCGTAACGTACAACAGGGACCGAAAAACGCCCGTCGTGAGACTCTGCAAAGGAGGTCTAAAGGACAGGACTAGGGTTTGAAATCTCAACTATCGAGTCTAACGGAGTTCTTCTCAACGCGACGAGAGACGACGAAGTAAGAGAACCACTGACTGGCATTCAGGAGAGACTTCTAATACACTTATGAAAAACTTATCTAAGTTTGAGGGATCCACTGACTCAGAGAATTCCAAGATCAAACGACACACTCGGACGTACACTGACGATTTTAAAACCGACCGAAGAAAATGTCTGGGACACACACGGTCCAAGAAGGAGGACAACGTAGTTCCTACTTTCGTACCCAAAGAGAGAGGATGACGTCCGAGTAGTGAAAGACCTTAATCAAACGAATCCAGAGACACAAGGGTATCGCGAAACTAAAAAAAATTTTAATACCAAAACATCAAATATACCGAACAAATCCAACACTCTCTTTACTATAGAAAGTTGAAAGACACTTGTTCGACTTTCGTCTTGAGGGTTTCACACAGGAAACAAAACAAAAAGTCTAATTATATAAAACCACCGATACCCACATCCTCTGTATTACTTGAGGTTCTAACAAAACTACAAGTACTACGTAGAACCCATTCTCTCATTAGTGACAAATGTAAAAGGAGATTAAATCACAGCGGAATTTCAAAAATCTTTATTACTCGGGTCAGGAAGAGCAAAATTAAACGATATTAACTATGATACTTTTTTTTTCCACAGAAAAGAGAGAAAACTTAAACCCAAGTCAACGTTCTCTAAAAGAGTGGATTATCATAGTCGGAAGTAACGATGACCGTCTCATTAAAGAAAAGACTACAGTATTTAGTGAATGTCTACGAAGATCATCTGTTCATCACCGAAATCGTGTTGAACTTTTTGAGACAAGTATCCATTGGTGTCACCGACAACGACTGTATGTGGAGGAAAATCCATGCAGGCGGTCTTGATAAGTATCGAGTCTGACCGAAGACATACTGTCACTCATTCAACCATCACTATGACGAAAAAAGATGAATAAGAATGACCGATCTCTTATTTGATAATATAATTACTTTCTTCAGTACTGAATGTTTTTACTTTAGAAAATTTTCTATTGAAATTTTCGGTAACTAGAAGGGTGATTCTATGTGTCATCGGAGTGAAAATGGAAGATGATCACGTAAAATAATAATAAGTAATAATTACATTTCTATATACATGTATAGTACATATAGAGAAACATATATGCATAAATTTTAAAGAGGTATCCGAAATGAATCTGATACACACTTTAATTATATACAATTATTTTAACTTACCAAAAATTCACTGTTTTCATCAAATGTACCAAAAAGTCAAAAGTTTTACTTCATAGAAAATTCAAAACGATGACTGTCATAATGACTATTAAAAATCATTATATTGAAGGGTGATTAATACAGGTTAATAAAAACGAGTAGTCACTTTCGAGAGTAAAAAAAAGAGTTGATCATATCAATCCGATTACTAGTGCAGGACTTCAAATACCACATGTCCATCTAAAAAAAGTGAATCTAAGACTTGATCCATTTAATACATCAAATAAACTGAACAAACTGTTTACGTACTTACTTTTTACTTTTACTTACTATATCAGGACTGCATATTGTGTTTTGACGACGTCTCCATTCGAACTCACCACCGTCTCCTAAAGTCGTTACGTCTTCTATGATTTATGTCAGATTGACGATTTAGAAACGGAACGGTTCAGAAGGATCTTTTGTTTCCTCTCATTCGTATGTAAATTACATATTCTTATTCGACGAATCAATTCACTAATCTTAAGAAAATGTTTTTCTTGGTGACAAGGGATTTCAAAGATTGTCGTTTCTAATCTTTAAACCGTGTACATGAAATCCTTTTGTCTAAAAGTTTAGATTTATAGTAAGATAGGAGACGTTAAAAGTTTCTCTATCAGGAAACTCTCCTAACCTCTTAACAGTGGTTCATGTCACTACTCAGTACTTTCGCTACGATACTCTTCTTGTCAACGATCCACTACGACGATATCGGATCCCTAGTGTGAAACACTCGGTGACCACTATGCGCAATTCAAATACTGATACCAGTGTGAACTGACATAAAGACATTTTAACAGATGATAAAGTGGTCATTTATACGTCACTTTGATAGTATGTTTAGATTTTCAGTAATTTTTGAAAATTTTATAAAGTTTTTAAATACAAAATCCTTCTCGTCTATAAGACCCCTACCGTATTACTACAAGTGTATAAACTGTGTTTCTGTGTCTCAACCGAAGTCGGGCTTTAATTTCATTCATAAGACTTTTCAGTGGAAATACAAAAATATAAGTAATTGTGAAAATTTCACTTAAAGAAAATGATTCAATAACCGACAATCATTAACTCAAACATTAGTATATGTTTCCCCAAGAGAACTCACGTCAGTGATAATAACAAAAAAATAGTGTATAAAAAGAGGTCCAATTCCAAAAGATCTTTTGAGATCTCTCCACGGTAGTAGTAAGAAATGGGTGTTCACAAGTCAAGTCAGCGAGTCAGCACAGGCTGAGAAACGCTGGGGTACTTAGAGTCGTGCGGTCCGGAGAGACAGGTAGTGGTTGAGGGCCTCAAGTGAGTCTGAGCGCAGGTAGCTCAGTCACTACGGTAGGTCGGTAGAGTAGGAGCCAGTAGGGGAAGAAGAGGACGGGGGTCAGGGAGGGTCGTAGTTTCAGAAAAGGTTACTCAGTTGAGAAGCGTACTTCACCGGTTTCATGACCTCAAAGTCGAAATCGTAGTAAGGGAGGTTTCTTTAGGGTCCCGACTAGAGGAAGTCTTCCCTGACCAACCTAGAGGAACGTCGGGTTCCCTGAGAGTTCTCAGAAGAGGTTGTGGTGTCAAGTTTTCGTAGTTAAGAAGCCGCGAGTCGGAANAGTGTAGGTATGTACTGATGACCTTTTTGGTTTTGGAACTGATCTGCCTGGAATCAGTCGTTTCATTACAGAGACGAAAACTTATACGATAGATCCAACCAGTATTGAAACGAAGGTTCCTCACTCACAGAAAATTAAAGGACCGACGTCAGTGGTAGACGTCACTAAAACCTCGGGTTTTTTAATTCAGACTGTGACAAAGGTCACAAAGAGGCACATTACGGGATTAAATTACTTCCAAGTAAAATTTTCAGGAAAACATCGTTTCAAGTACTAAAACTTTTCGGGTACAAAGTATTTGAGTACTTTAGAATTATGAGAAAGTACACGATCACTCGTTTGTGTCTAAATGTAATCAAATTCGGTATATCTTAAGAACGTATCGACCCTCCACATAAAACTTCACCGAGTGTGTCACCTTTTCGATGTCCCTGGTCCCGGAATCCTTGACCTCGCTAAATGGGTTGGAGTAGTGTTATAAAGGTAGAAAGATAACCGAAGAGGGACGAAGAGACACACGATCGAATAAGACAGACGACGTCCGACCGGTCGAGTAAATCCTCCCTTATATCGGGACGGATATGGTCGTCAAGAAAGACAACCACGACATAAAAGAGTTACAGACATAGAAGTGGGATCTTTTTCCTGAGACCGAGATGAATCCACACAAGGAGGAGATATAGTTAGGGCCAACGGTTCCCATACTAACCGGTCCGGACTCAAACTCTGGACAGGGATCCCCTCATTCCATAACACAACCAGTCTAGTGACCTTGACACGTCTTATTTTATGACTTGTTTTAAACACAAGTTTAAAAACTTGTTTTGGGTTTTAACTAAGTTTAAGATAAGAGACGTTAAAATTTTCTCTCCTCTCTCCTAACCTCTCCTAACCTCCTAACAGTTGTTCATGTCAATACTCAGTACGTTCGTTACAATACTCTTCTCGTCAACGATCCACTACGACGATATCGGATCCCTTTCTGGTTTAAAAATAGGTGATTGTCCGTATACCCGAAGGGACAACCGAGTCGTCATTTCTTGGGTGACTGTTTCGTCCTCTATGTTCAAACTAGAGACCAAACCCTGCTAGGGGACCTCTTCCTTTACCGTTGGGTGAGGTCATAAGAACGGACCTTTTAGGGTACCTGTTTCCTCGGACCACCCGAGATCAGGGACCCCAACGTTTTCTCAACCTGTGTTGAATTACTTATTTGGTGTCGTGTTAACATACGTATTTTAAGGAACGTCAATTCGAAGACACTTACCTTCACTCCCTTCAAGATACGTTTTATTTTTCACAATGTTCCGAACTGGGTAGAGTCGTAGGAGAAAAAGGATCGTCACCGAAAGTGTAAAGGTTACAAGAAGACAAGATAAGATTAAAACCTTGAGTAGTTGATAGTCAGTTAGTATAAACAACTACCTGCAAAGGACGTCAGTCATAAACTTACAATTCTAAATACACAATTACTTTATTTTCGTAGAATAGAGAGAATTTTATTAAAGTATAGTCATTCGTTCACCTCTCTTTAAAATAACTGTGACCTAGATGATTTTGAGTAGGATCTAGAGAAAGTCCGAAGAATTGTGAAACGAAGGAATCTCTTATTCGTTTTTAGACCTCGATGACGTGTGTATCAAAATCTTACACGAGGAACCCTAGTCACTCGACTCCATCGAATATTCCTCAAGAAATCCTGAAGTCCAGAAAGACACTGACAGAGAGGAATGGCATCAAACATTGGGAGAGTAGGAAGACACGGTTGTCGGATTGTCCGTGCCCTGTGAAAAGCAATTACAAATTGTTATAAAAGTGACACTAAAGAGACTAGTAAAGAAGTCTATACAAGAAGTCAAGTTAAGTCAACGAGTCAATACAGACTGAAAAACTGGGGTACCTGACGTGGTGCGGACTGAAGGGACAGGTGGTTAAGGGCCTCGAGCGACTTGAGTACAGGTAATTCAACCACTACGGTATGTTAGTAGAGTAGGAGACAGCAGGGGAAGAGGAGGACGGAAGTCAGAAAGGGTCGTAGTCTCAGAAAAGGTTACTCAGCTAAGAAGCGTAGTCCACCGGTTTCATAACCTCAAAGTCGAAGTCGTAGTCAGGAAGGTTACTTATAAGTCCTGACTAAAGGAAATCCTAATTGACCAACCTAGAGGAACGTCAGGTCCTCTGTGAGTTCTCAGAAGAGGTTGTTTACATGAGGTTGTTTCTTGAGAATGTAACAAATATAAGATAGACTTTCAAAAAGACTACACCAACGTCGATCTGAGACAAAAGAAATAAAAGATCTGTGAAGGAATTTAATTAAGTAACAAGGAGTTATAGACGTAGTTTCACGTTCCATTGAACTATGTCACATTGTCAATGAACAAAACTTCAACTTCTTTAACCTAAACGTAAGATTAACACAGTACTTTCTCGACACATGAAAATCTATCTCACACTGTCACCGTTGGGTGAGGTCATGAGAACGGATCTCTTAGGGTACCTACCTCCTCGGACCATCCGACGTCAGGTGCCCCAGCGATTCTCAGTCTGTACTGACTCGCTGAAGTGAAAGTGAAACGTGAAAGTACGTAACCTCTCCCTTTACCGTCGGGTGAGGTCACAAGAACGGACCTCTTAGGGTCCCTGCCCCCTCGGACTACCCGACGGCAGATACCCCAACGTGTCTCAGCCTGTGTTGACTTCACTGAATCGTCGTCTCACACTGTATCCGAAGGGTCCACTGGGATCACCATTTCTTGGATGGACGGTTACCTCCTCTACGTAACCAAAAATTATGAATTTCTTAGACGGACGTTACGGTCTCTGGACCAAAGTCAGGGATCCAGTCCTTCTAGAGGACCTCCTCCCGTACCGTTGGGTGAGATTATAAGAACGGACCTCTTAAAGTACCTGTCTCCTCGGACCACCCGATGTCGGGTATCCTAGTGTCTCTCAGTCTGTACTGATTTAGCTGAATTGTGTGTGTGTATGACACAGTAGGTATTTCACCTTCCAACTTTCTCAAAAGGATGTGTTCTAAGAATTGGGATACTCTTGTCTTAACGCAATAGAACTCATAAAGTTTGTTGAATTATTCGTGACACGTAGCAAACGTGTCAAATGTGTCAGTCAAGTCAAGTCAGCGAGTCAGCACAGGCTGAGCCGCTGGGGTACTTAGCGTCGTGCGGTCCGGAGGGACAGGTAGTGGCTGAGGGCCTCAAGTGAGTCTGAGCGTAGGTAGCTCAGTCACTACGGTAGGGCGGTAGAGTAGGAGACAGCAGGGGAAGAGGAGGACGGGGGTTAGGGAGGGACGTAGTCTCAGAAAAGGTTACTCAATCGAGAAGTGTACTCCACCGGTTTCATGACCTCAAAGTCGAAATCGTAGTAAGGAAGGTTTCTTTAGGGTCCCGACTAGAGGAAGTCTTACCTGACCAACCTAGAGGAACGCCAAGTTCCCTGAGAGTTCTCAGAAGAGGTTGTGGTGTCAAGTTTTCGTAGTTAAGAAACCGTGAGTCGGAAGAAGTGTCAGGTAGAGAGCGTAGGTATGTACTGGTGTCCTTTTTGGTATCGGAACTGATCTGTCTGGAAACAACCGTTTCATTACAGAGACGAAAACTTATACTACAGATCCAACCAGTATCGAAAGGAAGGTTCCTGATTCGCAGAAAATTAAAGTGCCGACGTCAGTGGTAGACGTCACTAAAACCTCGGGGGTTTTTATTTCAGACTGTGACAAAGGTGACAAAGGGGTAGATAAAGGGTACTTCACTACCCTGGTCTACGGTACTAGAAACAAAAGACTTACAACTCGAAATTCGGTTGTAAAAGTAAGAGGAAAAAGTGAAAGTAGTTCTCCGAAAAATCAAGGAGAAGTGAAAGACGGTATTCCCATCACAGTAGACGTATAGACTCCAATAACTATAAACAGGGCCGTTAGAACTAAGGTCGAACACAAAGAAGGTCGGGTNTTTCAGACTGTGACAAAGGTGACAAAGGGGTAGATAAAGGGTACTTCACTACCCTGGTCTATGGTACTAGAAACAAAAGACTTACAACTCGAAATTCGGTTGAAAAAGTAAGAGGAAAAAGTGAAAGTAGTTCTCCGAAAAATCAAGGAGAAGTGAAAGACGGTACTCCCATCACAGTAGACGTATAGACTCCAATAACTATAAACAGGGCCGTTAGAACTAAGGTCGAACACAAAGAAGGTCGGGTCGCAAAGAGTACTACATGAGACGTACATTCAATTTATTCGTCCCACTGTTATATGTCGGAACTGCATGAGGAAAAGGATAAACCTTGGTCAGACAAAAAGGTACAGGTCAAGATTGACAACGAAGGACTGGACGTATGCCTAAAGAGTTCTCCGTCCAATCCATCAGACCATAAGGGTAGAGAAAGTCTTAAGAGGTGTCAAATAACACTAGGTGTGTCAGTTTACGAAACTGTATCAGTTATTTCGTCTTTATCTACAAAAAGACCTTGAGAGAACGAAAAAGGTATCCGATTACGTTTACGGTAATGAAACAAAAACAAACCTAACTATACTTGGATCAAATAAGTCTTCGAAACTAACCGATAATTTACATAAAGTATTTATTTTTACCTCTTTCAAGTAAATAAAGTGTTACTTGTACATACATCATCTTCTTAAAAAGATTTTAAAGTGTAGTCTCTGACCTATGATTTTGAACAAAACGAACTTCTCAACCCTTGGCGTTGTGTTTATCAAGGGAGAGTCAATAAATTTTTAGAATATATCCATTTCCCCGAAGGGACCACCGAGTCTACCATTTCTTAGACGGACGTCACGTCCTCTAGGTCCAAGCTAGAGACCCAGCCCTTCTATGGGACCTCTTCCTGTACCGTTGGGTGAGGTCATAAGAACGGAACCTCTTAGGGTACCTGAATCCTCGGACCACTCGATATCAGCTCCACCAGCGTCTCAGTCTGTATTGACTCGTTGACTGTGTGTGTGTATATCCATTATAGTCTTAATAAAGAATGGCACAACTGGAATAAGTTTATTTGGACTTTTCACATCTTTCAATACTAGAAACTACGTCTCTAATTTAAAACATACGGGCGTAAGCCATCGGTTACTCGACTTTTATAACCCAAGGAAGTCTTAAACCTTACTTTTTATGTTTGTCTTTTCATGGGTAGTACTTGTACACCTTTAATACGTCTTTTAATAAATATAAAATAAGTAAGCAGATGAGTAACATGAAAAAAGGGTGGTTAGATTTTGAAGAGACTTCTTTTCTAGACGATATAAATAAGTTTCATTTCCTATTTCCACATAATAGTCAATCAGTTCTCAAAATCATTCTCTATTTTGTGACCGAATTCGGTTCTCATTTCAAGAGTAACACCTTAAACTTCGTGGTTCTCGGAAGTCCCTGTCTACATTAAAAAAATAATCTCAGAGACTCTAATGGTGAGACACATGACAGTAAGTATTATAATTGAGACACATACACACACACACTCTCTCTCTCTCTCTTTTCTCTCCTTTCTTCCCCACCCCACACAGTCTCTCTGTTTCTTTTACAGAAATTTAAATTAAAAAATTAGAAATGTAAAACTCGATTTTAATTACACTTTAGAGTACGACTGTTTATCACAGTCCATAAATTACTTTTGTAATTTTTTTTATTTCTAGACTCACTTAATTAAGGAATTCTCATCATAAACAGATATTAACGAATGATGGAACTTGTCTGAAAACGTAATCCCAAAATTAATTCAATGTATGTATTAACATTGGATCGTCGTTCTTAAAACGTATGACTCGTATCCTTACATTGAATGTCTACAAGATTCGGAAACACGAGACAAAAGACTAGAGACGAACGTCCCACCGTAAGGTGGTGTCGGTGCTCGGCGCGTATGCACACGTCAAGAACCTTTATTCCCGATATAGAAACCGCCTGCACACAACCAATCACAAAAAATACCTTTACCAGAAAAAACAAACTACAAAGGATATTGTTAAATAGGAAACTAAAACACCTTATCGACTTGTAAGTCTATCAGACCTCTAATTTTGTGGTAAGTTATTATTGAAGATTTTTAGAAGATAATTGACTTGTCTGGCATAGACTCATTAGTGTGTACTAATATTTAGTATGAAATTACGCCTCTTAGGAAGTGAAGTCACTAAATAGTCTTTTTGAAATGAATAATAGATTTAGAACAATCAAATATGAGTAAAAAAAGGAAAGAGGGAACTGTGTAATTAAACCATCGAGATACGATTAAAATAATTACGAATTGTAACAAAGGGTTATACATTTGAAGACTATAATTCATTTTATCTCAACTAGATAAAAATTATACTGAAATAAAATTTCGGTTTCAAATTCAGGCAATTTACACATCTTGTGACTGGTTAAAGTATGTAAAATAAAATCGTTTGATCCTACTTACTAAACGTGATAGATTTGAATCTATGGACCTGGACCAGCCCTTCCATTCAAGCTTTAAGATTCTTAACAAAATTGAATATCCATAAAGACCCAAACACACACAGACGTGTACGTACGATATTAGGTTTAAACCCAGACATTTTGACTTGTCTACAAAAGAAGGGGAAGTCTAACAAACGGATTCGTTCTTTATATATCTATATTTATATCTCAAACAAGAAATTAGTCCGATGGATTTTGTACTCTTGTGATTGTCACTTTTTAACTAATACACTTGCACGACCCCAAAAAAACTTTAATGACCAAAATATAATGTTTAAGAATTCCCAGAAATTCTTTATTACTTCAAAATTACCTCAGTCTATTGTTTGTATTAGTTCACTCATTTTTAGTCTAAAATAACGAGGATTATATATAAATCTTTATCTTATTATATAAATCCATGGTTAAGTCGACAAGTGCATTACTCTATCTTAGTCTCGGTAGTGAAGTCAAGTCAAGTCAGCGAGTCAACACAGGCTGAGAAACACTGGGGTACTTAACGTCGTGTGGTCCGAAGGGACAGGTAGTGGTTGAGGCCCTCAAATGTGTCTGAGTACAGGTAGTTCAACCACTACGGTAGGCCGGTAGAGTAGGACCCAGCAGGGGAAGAGGAGGACGGGGGTTAGGGAGGGTCGTAGTCTCAGAAAAGGTTAATCAGTCGAGAAGCGTACTCCACCGGTTTCATAACCTCAGAGTCGGAGTCGTAATCAGGAAGGTTACTTGTGAGTCCTGAGTAGAGGAAATCCTACCTGACCAACCTAGAGGAACGTCAGGTTCCTCTCAGAGTTCTCAGAAGAGGTTGTGGTGTCAAGTTTTCGTAGTCAAGAAGCCGCGAGTCGGAAGAAGTGTCAGGTTGAGAGTGTAGGTATCCACTGATCACCTTTTTGGTATCGGAACTGATCTACCTGGAAACAACCGTTTCATTACAGAGACGAAAACTTATACGATAGATCCAACCAGTATTGAAAAGAAGGTTCCTCATTCACAGAAAATTAAAGGACCGACGTCAGTGGTAGACGTCACTAAAACCTCGTGTTTTTTTATTCAGACTGTGACAAAGGTGACAAAGGGGTAGATAAAGGGTACTTCACTACCCTGGTCTACGGTACTAGAATCAAAAGACTTACAACTCGAAATTCGGTTGTGTAATACGGTTTCATGACGACGACGACCACGATTCATCGAAGTCAGCACAGGCTGAGACACGCTGGGGTATCTGTCGTCGGGTGGTCCGAGGAGGCGGGGACCCTAAGAGGTCCGTTCTTGTGACCTCACTCAACGGTAAAGGAAGAGGTTACGTACTTTCACTTTCAGTTCAGGGAGTCAGCACAGCCTGAAAATCGCTGGGGTACCTGACGTCGGATGGTCCGAGGAGGCAGGTACCGCAAAAGGTCCGTTCTCATGTCCTCACCCCACGGTAGCGGAAGAGGTTACGGTTTCATGTTTATGATAATTTTTTACTTTGGTGTCTTCATGATCTTCCTTTATATTGCTAAATAGAAATTTTAGAACCGTACCCTTTTCGAAAAGATTTCTACTATATTTGGATTTTAAGTATTTATTTTTCTGACTATTCTGGTGAATTCTTAATTTATAAAGACCCATCTTTATATATGGTATTTTTCAATTCTCCGTTCAACCTTTTGCGTTCGTTTTTCGTTTGATCTTCATTATAAATGTCGTTAAGATTGTCTTTCCCGATACTAAGTGTTCTCGAGTCTTTTAGTCGTTCTTTTCCTGTTATGTCATCTTGACTGGTTCCTTGTACTTCCTGGTCGAGTGTCTTCTTTATGTTTATAAATATCTAATAAAAAATTAACAAATGGAAGTATTTAATAATTTCTTTAACTTTAATTTTATTATTAAAAAGTGGATGGTCCTTCTTATTAATGTTTACTGGTCACATAGGATCCAACATTGTTGTGTTAACCACCCACAAATTTAACCATGTCAAAAGACCTTCCACCAGACCGTTACACAAATTCTATACCTTAAAGATGAAACTAGGTTTTAAGGAGGATTCTGTTTTTATCCTGTTCATAAATATACACACGTGTATACACATATACACACACGTATGTGTTGTTTCTACAAATACCGTTGTCATAAATATTTTCGTTTTTGTACTGTAGTTGGGAGTACAGGTATTCACCCCAGACAATTTAGTACCATGTAAACGGGTCACTTGACGGTACGAAGGTAATGGTTTCCTTTGTTACGAAGTACCTTTATAAGACGTTGTATAATTAACTTACTTTTTTTAAATGTCTTGTCTTATACACTAAGATAAACATATAAAAATTATTTATACAAATTTACATGTATTTTCAGTCCTTTTTATATATGGTTTAATACTAAAGAGTAACGACCTCTTGTCCTAATGTCTTGAGAGGAAATATTTTTGATTAAAACACCAACTTGTAAAACATTGGGTTTATAAAAAATTATCAATATTTTTGTCATTTTTATAAAGGTAAAACCTTTTTTGTTTAATGCAGAAGATGGTACCCGGGTACAATAAGAGTGGAGGATTTAATCAATTTGAAAACGTGAATACCAGAAAGACACACCCAAAAAAAAACCCGGAGTTACGTGTCGTATACCCTAAAATCAAGGGACTGGTTTCAAACTTGAACACAGGATACGTGGTCCTTCAGGAACACAAATACAAAAATAAAATTCTTATACCGTTATAAACAAACTTTAGAAATCTCCAAATAGGACCTAGACCTTACCGAACGTACGAAAATAAAACGTCAACCTCATTGATCACAAAAGTCCTTTAAGGTATCATTTTTCTGGTTTCATTTTCTGTTGTTTTAGGGTATTAGTCGACTTTTATGTTTTGATTTGTACTTTGTTGTCATTTTTTTTACTATCTGTACTTTTATTAATGTAACTTTTAGACTTCTTCAAAAACGACTAAATGGTTGTCCCTTCGGCTTAGACCGGAGACATGTGATTGTGGTTTAATTTAGAGTTTCTATCTCAAAACCCACTTCATTTTTTCTTATCGAGACAGCGAAACGGTCCGTTTCCCCCGGTCTCACCCGATTACGGGAGTTTTGACACACAGTGGTGGGTTCCCTCGAACACTCCTCAGAATGTCAAGTCCTTGTCCCGACGACTATTCCTAGTCCCAAACAAGTCCCAGGTGTAAGGAAGTCAGGTCTCTAACAGACTACAGTCTACTACTGCCCGTTTGAGACTGGAAGAGACGGTACTACTTACAAAGTAGCTCATCAATTGTAGAAGGAAAACCACTCCCAAAGTCACGATGTCTTCTCAAGTTTCTATAATACGTATAGGGAACTCCCTTGGTCCGGGACGGGGTTCTTACGTGAAAACAAAAGAAGTGACGAGGAGGGAACAAAGATATGGGAGAGGAAAGGGACTAATCGTCGACAAAGTTGGACGGGACCAAAATCTTTTCCCTCTCCTTGGTCTCTAGTTTAACGGATGTAGGCGACCTAGTACGATTTTCGTTCTCTCAAGGTCTTTTGTAGATAAAGACGAAATAACTGATACGATTTCGGAAACTGACACACCTAGTGTTACTTGACACCTTTTAAGACTTTCTCTACCCTTATGGTCTGGTGTATTGGACGGAGAACTCTTTGGATATACCTCCAGTCCTTCGTTGTCAATTTTGACCTGTACCTTGTCTGACCAAGGTTTATCCTTTTCCTCATGCAGTTCCGACATATAACAGTGGGACGAATAAATTGAAGATACGTCTCATGTAGTACTCTTTGCGACCAGACCTTCTTCGTGTTCGACCTTAGTTCTAACGGCCCTGTTTATAGTTATTGGAGTCTATACGTCTACTGTGGTGGGAATACCATCTTTCACTTCTCCTTGATTTTTCGGAGAACTACTTTCAGTTTCTCCTCTCACTTTTTCAACCGAATTTCGAGTTGTAAGTCTTTTACTTCTAGTACCATAGACCAGGGTAGTGAAGTACCCTTTATGTACCCCTTTGTCACCTTTGTCACAGTCTGAAATAAAAACCCCCGAGGTTTTAGTGACGTCTACCACTGACGTCGGTACTTTAATTTTCTACGAATGAGGAACCTTCCTTTTAATACTGGTTGGATCTATCGTATAAGTTTTCGTCTCTGTAATGAAACGGTTGTTTCCAGGTAGATCAGTTCCGATACCAAAAAGGACACCAGTACATACCTACACTCTCAACCTGACACTTCTTTCGACTCGAGGTTTCTTAACTACGAAAACTTCACACCACAACCTCTTCTGAGTACTCTCAGGGAACCTGACGTTCCTCTAGGTTGGTCAGGTAAGATTTCCTCTGGTCAGGACCCACAAATAACCTTCCTGACTACGACTCCGACTTTGAGGTCATGAAACCGGTGGAGTACGTTTGTCAACTGAGTGACCTTTTCTGGGACTACGACCCTCCCTAACCCCCGTCCTCCTCTTCCCCTGTTGTCTCCTACTCTACCAACCTACCGTAGTGGCTGAGTTACCTGTACTCAAACTCATTTAAGGTCCCCAACCACTACCTGTCCCTCCGGACCGCACGACGTTAAGTACCCCAGTGTTTCTCAGCCTGTGCTGACTCGCTGACTTGACTTGACTTGACTTGGACGGCAAACCTTGAGTCTCTTCCCCTGTGTCTTTCCGAAAACACGGATCCTCGGGGTGTCCTAGGTCGAGTCANTCTAGGTTGGTCAGGTAAGATTTCCTCTGGTCAGGACCCACAAATAACCTTCCTGACTACGACTCCGACTTTGAGGTCATGAAACCGGTGGAGTACGTTTGTCAACTGAGTGACCTTTTCTGGGACTACGTCCCTCCCTAACCCCCGTCCTCCTCTTCCCCTGTTGTCTCCTACTCTACCAACCTACCGTAGTGGCTGAGTTACCTGTACTCAAACTCATTTAAGGTCCCCAACCACTACCTGTCCCTCCGGACCGCACGACGTTAAGTACCCCAGTGTTTCTCAGCCTGTGCTGACTCGCTGACTTGACTTGACTTGACTTGGACGGCAAACCTTGAGTCTCTTCCCCTGTGTCTTTCCGAAAACACGGATCCTCGGGGTGTCCTAGGTCGAGTCAAAGACATCCTTACTACGAGTCATACGTAACACTTATTGATCCTTAATTGAAAATTTTAAAAGTCAGACACAAGACACCCGTTCTCCCTATCTGTAATGTTCCTTTCTTTAACACATTTAAACAGATTCTTAAATTCTTACGAAATTTTATAAGAACATCCACCCTAATCATCTTAGTTTAAAAAATTTTGACCCTTCCCGTCAAAAAAGAAAACTCTAGACTCTACTACTTTTTAGAAATAAAACTGATTGTATCAGTTTTAACAAAACTGAACTGAAAAGAAAAAAAAGGGAGTGGTGTCCTAAGGATAATTACCTCTTTTGGGATTTGTAGCCAGTACCGTATGAAATTGTGGTTATCGACTACTATGCGAAAAGGACAAACCACCGGATTCACGTCTGTTATAAGGTAATTCATTCGACTTCAAATCGGATGTTAATTATAGAATAAGAAAAATGGACTAACATAAACTATGATACCATAGAAAGAAAAAGACTAAAATATCAAATGGAAATAGGGGTTGATACACCAGTGTAGTTCTTAATCTTCCGGGGAAACGAAAACATGGGAATGGAGAGAAATCCAAGAGGATAAAGGACCCACATCCCTTTCCTTCATCAACTTGGATCCCCTTAATTTCGGGGAAAGTTGATATCATAAGACACCAAAACACAGGAGGGTTAAAAACTGGGTCTACGAATACGACATCAGATCTTATCCCTAATCTTCTTCTCGGAAAGGGTCTTCAGAGACTTTTCGTTCGACTCTTACAGTCAACGAAGAGAAAAACAAGGTCTTCATATTTCTTTCACGAATCGATCTCATAAAAATTGAGGACTGTGACGACTAAGGTTGCCGACACGCAAACATAGGGTCAAAAAGAAGTCGTCATTTTCAACACCGTAGTTCTATCTGTTTACTGGTTCTTAATAAGTGAATCAAACTGTATAATTAACAAAACATTAAATTAAGTCTCAAAAGATATCGAATTCTGTCAAAGGAATTCTATGAAATATATGGTAATTCTGGTAAATATATAAAAATATATCCCACATTTTTGTTAATGAACAAAAGGTTGTTTTTAAAGATAACGCGTGGTTTTTAAAGATAACACATGGACCGTCAGACGACCGGTCCTCTGAGGTCTACGACCAACCTCCTTGTCGGTCAAAAACATCTAAAAATATGAACAGATTAAACACCCAAAAAATTAATTTTCTCTAAACCTTAGATTAAATTTTTGATTGTAGCGATGTAGAATTTATCTATGTCATAACACACAGTGAGTATAGAGTTATTATTTTGACCTTCTTTTTTTAATTGTAAATGGGTAATGTGATCCCAAATAAATTATATAGAAGTACTCGAAATCACGAAGTCTAGGGATACACGACCAAAAACAGTAACTTGATACCTCTTGATTTACAGGATTGAGGATGAGGTCAGTCAAAGGAGGGAATCTCTAAGTCGAATTCTATGTCAGTGTACCTATAGTCTACTAGGGTTTTTTGGTGAACATCAAAAGAACCGACACTGACATCGTAACACCACTTTACTATTGTCGTAACATCGATTAATGTTTTACAGGTCAAAAAAAAAAAAATTCACTACGAGTGACTTGATACTGACCCCTTTCATTATTCTGTCGATCCTAAACGAAATCTTATTAAGTCGTCGTTCTTATTGTTTTTCTCTATTTACCTCGCGTACACCGTTTTAGAGTCATCGACAACTTAGACCCAGTACACTGTCAAGTAACAGTACAAGTGAACTGAAAACAGGTACAAACTCCCAAAAATACTATTTTATACGTGTGTGTGTTTTCTATCAGTATATTTACATCGTACTATTTGAACCCCCTTTTTAATTTTAAGATAGGGTTTCTGGACTAGAATTAAAGATTTGAGTATTATAACGTCCACTACCAACCTAAGTATTACAGTATTGTTTAACAACCTTCGTCGAATGTGTAAATGGATTTTGTTTTGGGTCCATTCAGATCTTCAACCGTTTATAACTTTATCAATTCTTAAAATTTCATAATTTTATATCGTCATTTAAATATCACAAACAATAATTTTGTCCTTTGGTAAACCTTCCTATATAAAGTTTATTCGAACTATAATGGGTTTAATCTATTATCTTTCCTATATAAGTCAAAGATAGGTATAAACATATAAAATTTCATAATGAGAAAATCGATTGACGTATTAGAACGGACCATTTATACTTTTCCGATTCTTTAACTTTCATAGTATATTACAATTACAAAAATTATTCATCTACTTTTACTCCAACAAGATAATCATCAATAAACCCAAAACTTCACCAAATATCGTTAAATTACTCCTTCAACGAAAGTACAAATAGAGTCATCTACTGTCTAATAAAATAATTGACTATATGAGTAATTACATTTAAAGAACTTTTACATAATCAATAAACACCATATAATATCTCATTTTTTAACATCTTTTTATATAGTAATAATCTGACGTTTCTTTTAGTGTAAGTATAATATTAAGAATAAAAAAGATTAAACTAACTTACATTATTTCTATATAGGTATCCTCTAAGTTCGTCAAAATAAGGAAAAATATAGTACATAAAGTCTTAAAAAATGATATCTAATAAATATAATTACACTTCGATTAATTACTATATAATTACGTATTGGATTACAATACATAAAGTCTTTAAATTCTTTATTCTTCATTGTATGAACTCTTTTTCCGGACTTTTTTTTATATATATCATATATAGATATAATTATACGTGTTATGTAAATCTCGAATAGTATTGAAGTAGACACTAATAATATAAGAATATATATTTTTAAGTCACCTTACATAATCGTTAAGACCCAGAAAACTTTATATAACAAATTAAACTTCTCAAAATATAATTTTAGGTCTTCGGGTCACAAGATCAGGAACGAGTCGATTGCGAATCAAAAAACCGAACCCTTTCAGTGAAACTTCTTCGACTCGTAGTTAAAGAAGTGGATACTTTACTCCCTTAACCTGATCTCCTCGAGAATCAAGAGAAGGTCAACAGACACACCTACGTAATGAATGTCTGGTTTCACCATCATTCTTATACACATTAAAAAGTAACGAGGACAAATTATAAAGTTAGGAATTACTCATTAATCTCGGTATGTTGACAATAGTTATTTTATGATCAATCTTGACTCGATACATTTCTCTAAAGAAACTTGAGTTGACTACACAGTACATTTAGTATACGAAATAATCTTACAAATCCACTATTCAAATCTCGTCGACACTCTCCTGTATTTGATAGTCAGATATCTTTTTTGTAGTCCAACGTTCGATCTACAGTGGTTTTAGCTCCGTCCTTTCCGAAAGGTCATAGGGCTCTACTACTTCAGGTCCGGTCTCAAGGGGAGTCCGTCTATTCTGTCTCCGTCTGGATAGAAGTCCAATGTTCCACTCCTCCTCTTGTCCACCCTACGTCAAATAACATTCCTCTTGTATGTATTCACATATATATGATCAACAAAAATACTTTCATTCTTACATGAATTGTGGTTTTACGTAAAACACGTTTGAAAAGGTTCAATATTAAACTTTTCATTCGACGGATTAGGAGGCGAACATTAAGATGCCTTTCCAAAGAGTTGAAACCATAATGACTACGAAACCTGGTTTAATAAGAAACAACAATCCACACAGGACACGTAAAATCCTATCAATCTTCGTAGAGACCGGAAATGCATTATCTACGGTCACCACAACGCGGGTGAGGGGGAACGGTGTGTGTGGACCATAATATTGTTAGTTTATAGAGTCTATAACAGTCTACAGGGGAACCCCTGTTTTAACTGGGACCAACTCTTGGTGACAGGATGTCAGATCGTGAGAGAAGTGATCGAGAGTGAAATCTACTTGATACGAAGCCACTTATCGGTAGATACATTAGTATAGTCTAGTAGATATAACCACCGATAGTCGTTCCAGGGAAAAAACAAAGACATTTTCTACAGGTCATTTCACAACTATACATCTCGGAATCCGTGACAACCTAGGGTACTCATAACGGTTCCAATGTGTACCGAAAGAGAAGAGTTTTAATTCGACAAGGAAGGACACTCCCGTAAACGATATGAGGCAGAGGAAACGAGTCAGGGAGGAGGTTTGGGACAGGGGTTAGGATGTTGTATTAGACGCACAACGACTTCTAGATATGTTAAATATAAGATTGTATGTTCAACCTCTTAACCCGTCTCATAAAGGGTTTGTTTTAAAGATCACTGAGTCAAGAGAAGACCCAAGGTTCACGTAATCAGGAATTTACACAGTACTAACAAACTCTTTTGATAAAATTGTTTGACACGTGTCAGGGTGACAAACGTGAACACCCTTAATTTATTTTTCTTAATTACATGATTTTTATCAACACACCATTATTTTCTACACCATTATCCATTAAACCCTCCGTAGACAACGAAGTCGTTAAACCAGATAATTCCTTCCGTTAGTTTATGAGAGTCTTTGTTTCGTTACTGAAACACTTTGAAAAGTAAATAAAAGATTTTCACTCTTTAATACATATGACAAAAGACTCTCAATCTGGGGGTCTTTGTAACGTAAAATATTTTTACATTGTAACGAAAACCATTTATTATACTTTAGTATGTACTTATACTCGATAGTTTGGTAAAGGTTTTGTTGTACTCTACGAGATCGAGAAAGACTTTATTAAACACATAACTCATTTAATACGATTATACAACACAAACGAAAACAATCAGTCTTCAAAAACTCGTGGATGGCCTACGTCTTTTGGAATAATTCATAAAAATTCCTCTAGTATTTTAATCTAATGGGTTTAAGGTCACCACACGACCATGTATCAATTGTCGACGAGAGGTTCTTTTTGTTTTGGTTTTTTTTAGGATTAAACATCGTAAACGACTAAAGGTGACACCGGTCGTATAGTAACTTGTACCTCAACGGTCCGTGTTGACCGAAATGAGTACCAAAGTCGTGTGATGACCCCGGTAAAAACTGGAATTTCTGAAATATCTTAAAAACAACTCTCAATCTTTTGTTTAATGTAGTTTGTTAACTTCATCATCTATCTCGTCAAACAGAAGTTTACATTCAATTCTATAATATTTTATTCGTGTATTTACAACTTTCTACGACTCGTCTCTCCCATTGTCTCGGTTAAACCCACCAGAAACCTTACGAAGGACCCCTAAAACTCGGATAAAAATCCGGGACTCTCTTACTGAAGAGTAAGATTCGGATTCTTTGTCCCGTTTGGTTTCGGATCTTTCTCTATGTTCGAAAAGAGAATCCCCTGTGTTTACTTACTTGCACCGACTTTAACCTCCCTCCCAAGTAAACTCTTTTCTTTCCTTAATGTTAAATAGTCTTTTTCTTTATCGACAACTAGTATTTAAAATCCGATCCTTGTTACCGTGTCCACGAAGGACTAGTCCTTTATAGGTACAAATTTTTGTTGTTTACAAACTTTATGTAATAAATGATCGAGATACATCGACCTTCTCTAATCTCTGTCTTTTTACTCCTTGTACAATACCGTAAGACACGGGTTTCACTAACTACACTGTTACATTTCTCTTACTCTTATCGCGGTACCGTCTGTCGTCATTCCTTTGACAAATACCTTATCCGACCAGTCAAGAAAAATTTTATCAAAATAAAACACTATCGCCGTCGTCGTCGTAGATACTCTATTTCTCCAATCTTTTTTCAACTTCCTATGTTATACTTTCTCAATAACCCTCAGTAGAGAAAGTAACTTTATTACACTAAATTACTTGGGATCTTGGATTCAGAGATTACTAAGATCTCCTTAGAAATTTTAGATTGGAGAAACTCCTATATCCGAATGCAAGTTAGTACGGAGAAAACTTTATCTAAGTTAAAATCTCACAAGTCAAATTATAACTAAATATACACTACATGTCGAAGAAGGAACTAGCGTAAAGTGACAAATATTAAAAGTTAGTGTCCAATACCGTGTGTCGGACAAACCCTTTTCTTTTACTTTATTACCATAAACCACCCTCGTTTCTACTAAATGAAAGGAACCTATGTCATTCTTTAAAAGTATAGATTTATAAAAGAGACTCATTAACAAAATAACTTCGATTTACCGGCAAGTTTTTCTAATAACTATAAGGGTGTAACTTTTTATACCTTCCCGTGTTTTACAATGTGGCAACATACTAATTAGAGGTCTTACTCACTGAAAACACTTCGTAAAGTCCTATAAACCTCAACTATTTAGTTTTATCCAGATAATTGAATTATAACGACGACGATGACGATTCAGCGAGATCAGCACAGGCTGAGACTCGCTGTGGTATCTGGGACGGTCCGAGGGGGCAGGGACCCTAAGAGGTCCGTTCTTGTGACTCACCCAACGGTAAAGGAAGAGGTTACATACGTTCACTTTTCACTTTCACTTCAGTCAGCACAGGCTCAGAATCGCTGGGGTACCTGACGTCGGCTGGTCCGAGGAGGTAGGTACCCTAAAAGGTCCGTTCTCATGACCTCACCCCATTGAATTGTAATCAGTTCAATAATTCTTCTCGAAATTTTTCTACTGAGAAGGAAAAGAGAAACTGGGAATGGTATCAGACCCATAAATATTAAAATAGTTTAATTTTATAAACATTTGTACTTTTCTTATGCATATTACATATACATTTGATGATTCATATTCATGAGGACTTTAAACGATGGATTGAATTATTGACCTTGTAATAGTTACGATCGAAAAGGGAAGTACTCCTTTGATGAAACTTTACAAATTTCATGTAAAATAAAGAGAAAATACAAGGGAAACGGTGACGAAATAGGTGGGGACAAAATGTTAACTCAAGTCACTTACGTAAGATTAAAATTTTAAACTATTTTGATTTCAGTTTCCTTATTTACTCATCTAAAACATCGAACACACCGAGTAGACCATTTCTTAGACGGACGTTACACTCTCTGAACCCAAGCTAGGGACCCAACCCTTCTAGGGGACCTCTTCCCTTTCCGATGGGTGGGTTCATAAGACCGGACCTCTTAAGGTACCTGACACATCAGGTACCCCAGCCTTTCTCAGCCTGTACTGAACGTGAAAAGTGAAACCTTTCATAAAAAGAAAGGGAGGATCGTGGGACCCTTTAAGTCTCTCTACCCGTGTCAGACATGTACTACCTGGTCCTCGAGTCCTAACGAACGAGACTAACGTAGTCCGCGACCCCTTACCGACTGTGACGCTCGACCGTCCCTACCCGATGCGAACTCGGTCTCGGGCGAGGGGTTCTCGGGGTCACGGGAGAGTGGACAAGTCCGTAACAAAAGAGGTCTCGACGAGGATGTCTCACCGTTCGGGACTTTATTCCACCGAAAAGAGGACCCTTAAACCAAATGACATTCCAAGACCCCGGAGGTTTAGTTTACAATCCATATCACTTTCAAAATCTTGAAAGAAACCGATTCTTGAGTCACGAAATTATTTTCTAATTTTGGTGTTGAAATGGAAATAAATTTTTCGTTTAAAACACCAAACAGAAACAAAAGAACCGTGATCTTTAGAGATAAATAAATCCTATGTTTGAAATAGTAATTGTATACTTAAGACTAATTTTAGTACTAGTATTTAACACTTTAAGATTTCTGGACAAACTTTCCTATTCTTTTTACAAACGACTGAGAAGGGGTAATTGAAAATCTACTCTCTCAGTAATAGGTTTTTTAGTAGGCTTAGACACTAAAAGTTTAATCCTTAAGGGTCCCTTAGATAGTGGACCTTTTCCCTCTGTCTTATTTCTCTAAAATTTTACTCAGTAAACCTTCTTTTTCAAGACGAATTTTCTGTTTTTTGAACTTTTGGTGATGGTAAGAGTAAAACTTTGGTGACAAGATTCTTTTTTGTAAACGTCAATATATCCGACACGAATCAATTTTCAACCCAGTGACTTTTTTACCACTGGTATATGGGTTTCAAACATATCGATCGTCCATACATATATAAGCACACACACACTGATCTCTAAATAAACGACGAAATGTATTAAAGAAGATGTAAATATTTTATTTTTATGAGTCAATAATTACAATAACAATAAAAATAATTTTCAGAACTATTGAGGAAAAAATACAACTAATCCCAGTAACATTACTAAATAACTAGAAAGTCTGTGTCGGAATAAGTAATGAATCCATTCTTTTAAGTAATAAAATTTTATATATACAATAATTATATACTATTAAAAAAAGAAGAAGGAAAAACCCTTCACAATGTTATAAAAAGTTCATGAAATAGTGAACTTAAATTGAAATGTCGACGGATTCTCATATTGGTTTAAACATTACTACTTGGTATATGGTCATATTAAAGATTTGTAATTTTATATGTCACATCAGTGTTAAAACAAAGATTTTAACTTAAATCAAGTACATCCTCACAATTTGTATCACATAAAGGAACTAAGCTCCGGACTGGAAAAGTATAAAATTGAAAAGACTTTAGTCTCACACAGATTATAATCTGTGTATATATACGCAGAGTAAATCATATATCTTAAAGAGAAAATTGGGGTTTCAACAACAAATCAATCACCACACTGAAACACCCAGTCGAGACGGGTCCTTCTCAAAACTCTCAGTCGTCCCCCGGTTTTTGACTCGTAATTCTTGAGTATTGTAAACTCCTTATCTTGTTCCTCCGCGTTCTCTCACTCGTCTCAATCTCTACTTCGTCCTCCTTGCCTCGTGTTTGGACTCGCCCCTCTCGTGACGTCTACCTCGCAGACGAGTGACCTCCTCCGGTCCCTCGTGGACCCGGCCGTTCCCGGCACCTCACACCGCCATGATTCTGCAACAACCATGGCATGCCCCCTTCGGTCCTATTGAAGCCCCCACTCGTGGTGTTGGTCTCCTCACTCCCATAAACAAAGGTACGAATACCTTCTTCGGTAGTCGCTCAGTCGATAACCTTTGTGTCATTTACTTCCCTTTCACTTACCTCGTCCGAGAACTCCTCTAACTAAAATCGTTTGTCCATTATCTTAATAGGGAACTGACCTCCTTCTCATGAAAATTTTATTACCCCTTTCCTCCTTTATATCGATATTTTTATCCACTGAAACAACCAACCCCGTCCCGTGACTCCACCAAAACCAACTGTCGCTCCAACAGACTCCTCCTCCTCCTCTCCACTCCGATACTTAAATTCTCACCACTTCTACAAGGTGTCGACGACTCCTCTGACGCTCGTCTACGACCCCTCCCTACATAGTTATGTTGTAACAGGACGACTCGTGAGTCCTCCCGAGTCGACTCTACCTTGTCTTAGACATACGATGTAGGTGTCTTTGTACCAAAAGAGGTCGTACTTCGTCGGTCCAACATTCACGTCCTTCCTCTACCAACCGACTCAAATCTGTCCGACCATATTTGTCTCCCTGTCACCGTTCTCTTACTTCTTACTTCACATAGGCCTGTCCTTTTACGTATACCCATTTGGCACTTTACTTATACCTGTCCGACCAATCTATTCTTTCAATGTTGACTTGCCCACAATAGTAAACCTCTAGGCCTTTCTCAGTTTCCTCCTTTCCCCATATTTTCAATTTTCTTATATTCCAACACCAGGTTCTCCTCCTATCTTCAAATTCTAAAGTCTCCACTTGAGAGGTCTCACTTCAATATTCTCATTTTTCCCAAAAGGTGTCTACAATTTTAGCCAGATCCCTGTTCTGACACTACTCGGGTCCCGGTTTCAGGAGTCATTACCCCCCTTCACTCGTCCTCCAATTGTCTACCGTCGTGACCTCCCACTTTACTAACGTCGGACCTTCGTCCTCCCTCCTCGTGCCTCTTACGTATGATCATAGGCGAGGGCACACTTTTACCCCTACTCCCCCTTAAACAAGGGAAAAGAGTTCTTCCGACGCGTCTTCCGTCAAAAGAAACTAAAGTGAATTTTGTCCCTGTCTTTTAGTCTCTTTCGTCCTCACAAACACCTATGTTGACCATAAGGTTTTTCGTGTTTCCTTTCGAAACCTTCCCCTCTATTCGTCACTACCCCTTCTCCTGTGACCTACACGGATGGAAACTCCAACCCTGAGTCGAACCGACAATCAGTCCGGTCACTTTAGTAAAGACCTCCACCAACGTCCGACGTCCCTCCCAGCCCAATGTCGCCTACTTTACCTACATTTCACAACGTAGAGTCCCACTACCTCTTCTTCTGTCAAGAGTCTCTTCTCATTTACCAATAACCCAACCTTCTTATACACTTTTCCTCAGACGAAGTCTGATTGAACGAAGCTTTAATTCAGACTTAGAAAAAATGAATTTATTGTCATACGTACCATTCAACATTGACTTAAAACCAGTCTGTATCCGTAACACGATATTTTTACGTGTTCATTACACCACGAGACCTTTCTTGTATATAGGACAGTGCAAGGTTTGTCATGTTTCCCTCATGTATTAGGACACTCTAAAAATATTAATATAAAAATGTTATGAACGGATATTTATAAAACATTCAAGTCCAAGTTTTTCATTATTAAGACAATACAAACCGAATGTCCAGTACGGAACTGACGTAACCATTTTTACGATATTAAAATCTTTCAGTCTATAGAAATAATGGAGGATTTGAAGAGGTTGTTCATGAGTTTTTTTATTGTAAAACCTGACGTCGATTAGTGGCCCTTCTTGTTTCTCGGGTTTTTCTTCTTTGTCTTTTATTTATAGTCACCTAGTCATCGTTAATTCAACAATATATACAATATACAAAGTATACAAATTTGTAAAATTAGTCTGACATATAAATGAGGGGTTTAACCTCCGAAATAAATCTTCTATTTTAGACTTTGTCTTTAAGATACAATTTCACTAACATACCGTACTCTATATACCCTTCTTCAACAATTACTGTCTAATTAAATATAAATATAAACATTTAATTAAATTAACATTCAACGTCTTTTTTTAGATGAAAGACTTTCATTCATGTTAACAGTCTCTGAAATTGAGTGACACAGGAGAAATGTCTTTTCTAATATGTTTGAACTCTTCTTATTCTTTAATGGGGGTTCCTGAATCCCTAAGAGGTTGTATTTCTGTTTATCTATATATTTTTGTGGAGTACAGTCGAAAGTCTTTCTTATCTAAAAAGAGTTCAGTAAAATTTCAGTGGATTTCAAAGAGTAATTTATTAAGTCAATAAATTTCTTGAAGAGGAATTTATTGATTACATCGACCGGTTTTGTTCTTTTATCCGTTCGTAACCATACCCTAATTTATAACTTGAGGAAAATCGTAAATAGATCATTTCATAAGAACCAGTAGAAATAAACTCATCCCTTTACTTACAGAAGTTAACAGAAAGACAATGGAGATTCAACAATCTAACAGGGTAAAAAGAGACATATATATTTCTGTTACAAACTTTCACAATGTCACCTCTAAATAGTATGTCCCAAACTGTATAACTCTCCGTCATATCAATAATTGAAAACTATGTGGAATTTTATGTAAAACAGAAGCCCCGTATGAATATTTTTCATTGGAATTCACTTAATACTTTACCCTACTATTGGATCATTAAATAGAAAGATCTTTAAGTAAAACCGGGTATGGTAAAATGTCTCAACCACGAGTTCTGGGTCCTATAATTTTTATACAATAGAAGGGTAAACGAAAGTCATAATTGAGGGATATTTCTTTACCTTGTACTTATAAATAGAAACATCAGGAATTTATCATGAAAACGGTATTAATTCTTCAAGAAGTATATAGTGTCAGTATAGGCAGGTAACTTAATATTGTTCCTTAATGACTTTTGAGCTATATATTTTAATGAGAGATGGTATGAGATGGTACGTTCAACCAAGACGTTAAATTTTACAATTTACATAAAGATATAACTTCATATACACATTAAATATTACTTTTAATGTCATCAAACATCTAGAAGAATTTAAAATCTCTATATAAAATATATATATATACATGACATAAAACCTACACATTTTGAAGATAAATACATAACTTTATAAAACACAAACGTAAAATAAATAATATGATTGATATATCTTAATGATAAAAGGATCAAAACAATCACACTTGGTCAGTAATCTTAATTAAGACGTTTGTTATGAAGTCGTACAAAAGTAAAGACGAATGATAAAAATCCGACTTATTGTCTAAATCTTTCACTCAGAGTGTCCATTATGTCCAGAATCTTCATTAAAATAATGATACTTGAAATCATAGTCGTCAGATATTCCTTTTTGATAGATTTAGATAATCTATCACTATCTACTGTGACTCACCCTACTGGAGAAAAATTTACCGAAGACTTAATAAAGTTATGGAAGAGATCGGAGAAGCTTTCGTGAAGACAAATATTTACCAAATGGATTTGTAATTTTCAATCTAATCGGGGAGTTTTGTGTGTGTGAACTGATTCCGAAATTCTCTTACTTTTAGATATATAATAGAAACCGTGTGTTTTGACCACGAAAAGAATAAACTGACTAATACGATATGATGAAGTTTTTCAATACAAGATTCCATCGGGGTACCATCCTCAGCATCCCTTAAGATTAGACTAGAAGTTAAAGGTTTTGAACGGAATTTCGTCTCGAAGGGACGATGATTCACTTCACTTCAGCGAGTCAGCATAGGTTGAGAAACGTTGGGGTACCTGACATCGGATGGTCCGAAGAGGGAGGTACCCTAAGAGGTCCGTTCTCATGACCTCACCCAACGGTAAAGGGAAGAGGTCCCCTAGAAGGGGGGACGATGATTTTCTACATCTTTAAGACCCTCGACCGTTTTGGTCAAAACTTTTAGGGATCAGTTCGTCATAAGTAAGGGGTAAGAATGGAGAATACGAAATGACAGTTGAAACGACATCGACTGGACACGACACAAATCCTCGGGTTCCGTTGTAGACGGAGTATTGAAATTTGGGAGGGATTACCCAAGAGACAAACTTTCTACCAGATCTCCCAACTGAAAAAAGAAAAAGGTCCACCAAGTGTTTTATCCAAAGGTCAGACTAAGAGTTCCTTTTTCTTAAAGACCGGTAGAAATAATACACATAGTCTTATAAGAAGGTCAACAGTCCTTCCTAGGAAAACTCCATAATAGTAAAAATCTTACTATGTCATTTACCGTATAGTTTTAATCATCATAGAAAAGGTTCATCATAGAAACGTTTTTGTGGAAATTTTTAATAATCGGAGAACTATCTTCGAATTTTTATAAGAAATCTTGAAGTATGACGGTTGGGTCTTTGTTTCACAAAAGTGTTTATGTAATAAATATACATACATACACACTCTCTCTTTATTATATTTGAGTGATTTCATCTTATTAAAAGAACCATCATGTATGACAAACTTTTTCATTTTAAAACTAAAGTCTTGTGAAGTTTCCTTTTCTTTGTCAAAATTCTTAAGGGTAAAAACCCACGGGCAAAAAGGTAACATAACTAAGGTAACCTGAAAGGTCGAACTTCAATGGTACACCAAGTCGTACACCCATGTCGTTCTTGTAAAAGATTTAGTGGGTACATTACCTGACTTACAAAATATATGGGTGTTTTAGGTATATAACTTTGGGATTAGGGGTCACACTACCAAAAACCTACATCCCATAAACCCGTCATTAATCCAATTCTACTCCAGTACTCCCACCCCTGTCCACTACCTAATCACATTCTCTGGTCTCGAGAGGAAGATATAGGGAAGGGATACTCTTCCGTGGGGTGACGTTCCGTCCTTCTCCTGGGAGTGATTCATGGTTCAGGCAGACATGGAACTAGAATCTGAAGGATCGAAGATCTTGACACTCTTTATTTACAACAAATTCGGTAGGTCAGACACCATAAAACAATACCAACGGACTCGATTCTGTTTGGACTTCAGGTGTCAAATGGAATCCCAAGTAAGAACGACCACATACACAATATCCGAATCTGTTTACACATCATTGTACATAGACGGAAATATCATTGTATCTTTGAGTCGTGACGAGATTTTTAGGACACAAGACGGGTAAATAAGGAGGGAGGGGTGATTCGGGACCGTCGGCATCTATGGAATGACAAAAGTATAAAAACGGAAAGTACAATATGTCAATCTTAATGTGTCATACATGGGAAAATTCTAACCAAATAATCATTATACGTAAACCCGAAGGGACCATCGAGTCTACCATTTCTTAGACGGACGTCACACCCTCTAGGCGCAAGTTAGACTCAGCCTTCTAGGAGACCTCTTCCTTTACCGTTGGGTGAGGTCATAAGAACGGACTTTTTAGGGTACCTGTCTCCTCGGACCGCCCGATGCCAGGTACCCCAACGTTTCTCGGCTGTGCTGACTCGTTGAGTGTATGTTATACGTGAATTCAAAGGAGGTACAAAAGAGTACCGAACTTTTTTTACCGAGTAAAGGGTCATGACTTATTATAAGGTAACATAGTTACAAAATGTTCACTCCTTAGTTTAAATCTAGTGTTATTAAGAATTAAAAGAGAACTAGATTAACTTTTCACAGTATATTTTACATTCGATTTTATCACAGACACACTTGTTCTAAGTGAAAGGAAGGACTTCCGGACCCTCCACTTCTAAAGACTTTGTGAAAAATTCGTGTCAAAAGGTTTGACCCACCTCCTACGTGGTGACTTAATTTTAAAGACGACCTGGTTTTCTCGAATAGCCCTTCTCTGCAATACTTGGTGAGACGTCCGTGTAGCCCCACCGTGCGTCAGGGCCGCGACGGACCGCGTGTGTCGCCGGGGAGGCGGGCTTTCGGCGGGTCGTTAACGCCGACCCCGGTGGACCCTGGTGCGCACTCCCATTTCCACGGTGGTGGTAGGTGAGAGGACCCTTTCTGTCCCGTGGCTGAGACCTCTGGGACTTTGAATGATGGACTCGTTAAACGATCGGGAAAGGCCCGACACTTGTAGGAAGTCAGTTTGTTCTGGAAGAAAAAACCTTCACAGACCGATTAAGTCGTAGAGGAGCATTACTTCCCTCCGAGCCTCCACGAACCTTCACGGAAATCGAAGACCCGGGCCCGGGCCATCCGCGTCCGCCGCCCTCCTGGGCCGCGACCCCCGCGAGTCGCGGTCGGCGCGAAGGCCTAGGGCCGCTCGCCGCAGTCGCCTTGCCCGCCGAGGGTCGCGCCGCATTTGTTCCCGGGAGGCGCCGCTCTTCGCTCGACCTCCGCCCCGACTGCCCGACGTTCGACGATAGTCGGGCTCCGCCTGGGAACGGGCGGGACGAGCGCAGGGACGCGGGAGCGGCGGGGGTCGGGCGTTGGGGATGAGTTCGCCGCTCTCCGGCAGGAGCGTCTCTGACCGGCCCTCCTGTTTTCGGGGCCCGCCGCCCCGCGCCGGCATTGCGGCTCGGAAAGCGGCGGCGGCGCGCAGAGAAAGAAAAGGAAACAGAAAAAGAGGAGGCGCCCACGCCCCTAAGGACCACTTGGCTTCACGTCGGAGTTCTACCGGCTACCGATGCTCCTGGACGCCCTCCTGCTCGAGGGTCCCGGCCGGATGCTTCCGATGCTTAGGCGCCTCGAGCGGACGGGGCGGCTCGCGTCGCCGGTGCATCGGCAGTCACTGCCCGCGGTGTACAAGCAGACCCCGCCAATGTTCCAGTCACCCGCCGGCCCAGCGCGCCCGCAGCCGGCCGTCAATGGCCAGCCCCCGCCGCCCGGCCCGCCCTCCCGGTCGCACCGGCGGGGCCCGCGGAACTCGCGGGGGCGCGGCGCTGAGGCGGCCAACCAAGCAAGAGAACGCTCACACCCTTGGAAGGGTGCCCAGAGGGGTGGGCAGGGTCCCGAGGACCAGACAACAGTGCGGGCGGAAGACGAATGTTTCGGACGAGGGGCGAGGGACGGGCGCGAACGGGTCGCGCGACTATCTACAGGCTCGAAATGGACGGGTCCCGCGCCGCCCGCCACGCTCTGGCGCTTTGTAAAAATAAAATTTCCCAACCACACATCCTTCACTGCCACACACTCCAGTGAGAAATGAACAATAGCCCGTATCTCGGCCCCAGGCCACGGGCGACTACGGCACCGGGTGAATGCCCCTCTGCCGGCGCATCCCTTTTACGAAGCCTTAAGGGGTTCTTAACCGAACGACTTGGAAGGACGGCCAAGTCCTCAGGGTCGATGTGGACACGTGGACGGTAGGATCACAATAAGCTTACAAAGCCCCGATAAAAGGAAAACCAAAGTCGACTTTTTCCCAACTCTAAAAAGTGTACTTTGAGGATATTTCTTTTAATTACCTTTTAAACATAGTTATTGACTTTTTTTTCTAGTTGTCATTGTCGAAAATTGATGTCTTACGTCGGGAAACTGGGAATCAGTACTTGGTCATACTAATCAATGGTCAACATTGATTACATCAATGTACATCAACACAAAGAAGAGAAAAGGACAGACCTTTAGGACGGGTTCACGGAGGATAAATTTGGAAGAGTGATCAATAGAACGGGAAAACGAAAATCTCGAAGAATTATTGTGAGGTGTAAGATCTTAGCAGAATAAAGTAAACGACCTCACCAAGCCTAGACAAGAATGGTTTTTATAAAAATCAGGGAAATTTTTTTTTTTACTAGACGGGTACGAGGTTAAACGGTCTTTACATCAGGACATGTGGTCACGGAAGGTACTGAACCTTCGTGATACACTAAGACCATTGTCTAAAATCGAATACGATGTCAACTACACTGGTAAAAAACTCTACTGAGTTTTTCTATCGACCCTTTTTCGCCAGAACTAATGAAGGAAACCAAGGAAAGAGGATTAGGGTCAATTAGACTTTACAAAAGGGGTCAGAGGTTACTCATTCACAAGTCTTCTCCCACAAACCATCCTCGTTCCACCGACCATGGACCACTGAAAATAATTTTACATTTATTAACGGAACCTCTTTTCATTTTGACAATTAGAAGTCATCCTTCTCCCTTCCACTCCCCTCTCTCCTCTTCCCAACACACCCACATTCTAAGACTTCCACTCAACACCTCCCGGACCTACGGGTCACGACGCCACCCCACCTCTTCGCACTGATCACTTCATTCAAACATCAAGAGTTTGTCCGGAAACAGGTGTAAGACCGATGTCGGGATTCTCATGGTGTGTGGCCTCCGGGAACCCTCTAACAAAACTAAAGTTATTTGGAATCGAAACATGTGTCTTCAGTAAAAAGGAGGAGGACGGTCTGACTACATGAGACCCAGTTGGACGATAGAACGACGGTCCGAAAAACAAAGTATTCACCATCTCACCTTTCTCTTTACAGATGTACGGGTCTACAAGACAAGACACACAAAAAGTTCGAATACTGAGACTGTGGGTAAGAATCACTTGACGTTGACAAATGACATACAGTTGTAACAAGTCTTTCACCGGTCCCACCAAGTTTCAGACCTCTCCAGTCCGTTTCACCAACTTCAACGTTTAAGTCCCTTTCCTCCGACCTTAGGACCAAGATGGTAAGGAACGACTTGTCGGAACCCGTTGAAGATACTCTTTGGATATGGTCGATAAAGAATCCCAACAACACTCCTAATTTATATCGTACCTATCACGAGGTACCTATCGTATATCATTCGAGATAGACTTCCCTTTACCTCGTCTTGTTTCTTGAATTCTAAAACATGTCACTGAATTATAAACGTCAAGACGGGAGACACGAAGAACCATCTCTTGCTTACCGATTTTCCCTTCTTACAGACTGGACAATCACACCCAGTCCACGAAAGTTCCATCTTGAAAGAAATCGGACGGTCGTACTGTCTATTAGAGGGTACTCCAGTACATTGAGTCTAAACCACGTACCTCACAAGTCCTATGTCACCGGAATCTCTAATGGACCTCTAGAGAATTGAAGCACGTAGCGACGTTGACGGCATAGCTATTAAACTTAACTCCGAACAGATATAATTCGTAATGAAACTCATACTCCGTACCCCATCTCTCTTGACATATACACTATCTTAACAATTTTGGACAAATTAAAGAACATTGAGAGTCATAGAGTTTACTCTATCTACACTTTTTTATATGTCATCACGGAGAAATCTTATGTTCAATAAAAAACATAAACGTTGAAAAACAACAACAAAATCTCATTAGTTCAGTCTCCTAATATACTGAAAATAGACGGATCTCTTCTTGAGACCTAGATGTTGTACCTCTGACCTTCTACCATTGACACCTATAATTCTCCCCCTGATCTTGTAGATTTATTCCAACGTTTGTTTTTGTGTGAGACATTTTGGGCATGATGACTGATTTTTGTGAAATTGATTTCTACGATTGGATCGACATATAAAACTTTTGGTACAAGATGATCAAATCGAATCGACGATTCGAATTTATGAAAACATAAAGAAGTCATCAATGATCTACGAAAATACCGGAAACTTCTTTAAAGGTAAGTCTTGACACAGTTCATAATATCGTTATAATTTCTCCATCTTCGAAGTCTAGGACCTTACCTTTATGTTATTTTCAAGGTATATATGTAAGTCATACAATATAGAACAATGCATAAAACTTACTCTTCTTAAATATCTGATATAAACGATCTTTATTTCCATCATAAGATAAAATTACTCGAGATTATCATTTTAAAGATACGTCTAAAGAAACTCCATCGTACAAAACGGAATTTTTTTTTTTAATTTAAACGGTACGTACGTTTGCCCAATAAGACTTTCCTGAAAAACGGTCAAAGTATGGTCATTATGAACTCATGCAAGAATCGTCTTAATTACTTAAGAGTTTTACGACCCAACCGACACAAACTCCTAAATCTTTCATCAAAAGGGGTACCAAACGAAAAACTTTTGAATCAGACAATATATAAAATCGTCTAAACTCTAGAGTCTTTATCCTCTTATGATCAAGGTGAACTAAATTCTCAAGTTGATTTTTATTTGGTCCTAATAAAAACGTATATCGATCACAATTAGATCGACAAGTTGCGAGAAAGATCTCTTGACCTGTAAATATTAACATAAGGAAATTACCCCTTTGAAATTAATTTTTTTTAAGTTAGGGTATTTCTTAAAAATGTTTTATTACAGATAGTTTTGAATTTTTAACCTCTAAGGGATCACCAGGTCACCAATTCTGAGGTGCGAAGGTGACGTCCCCCGTGTCCAAGTCAAGGTCCAGCTCCTTGATTCAAGGACGTACAGGGGGTCGTGTCGGTCTTTGTTTGTTTGTTTGTATTTCGAATTGTATCTACTTCACTATAATCCTCGTCTTCGGGAACTTACAGTATAATTATAAGACTTAGAATCTTAATTGAAAAACTAAGTCTAAGTGAAAATCTGAATCTCAATTTTGTTCATTTCTCGTGAGTCTCCTTACCGACCGAATATCATCTGTGATGGACTCACAGATATCATAATGTATTCCAGCCTTAGTCTGATTAAACTTACCGATTTCCACTGACTTAGTTTTTTGTGAATAATTAGACAGTCCTGACTCTATAACTTCAAAAGAAGGAAACCCAAGAACCGGGTGAGTTTTTTTGTTTTGGTAGTAAATACCAGTTTATTGATCTTTTTCGTTTGTTAAGTCAATCTCTATATTTACAACTCTATCAAACGAGGATCTCACTATGTACTGTGCACCCGAAAGTCTCGGAGGGTACGACAGTGCGATCACGGACGACCGTGTCGGACACCTCACCCGCTTTCCCTGGTCAATTAAGAAGATTAATTAAAGTCTCGATCTTCTCTGGAGTCGTCTCGACGAGTGGGGAATAAAAAAGGAAAATAACACCCCTATCTTGATCTTCTTACCTATGTAACAACGTAAAGAAGAAGAACCCCTTTAAATAAATGTAAGTCAAAAAAGGGAGAGTCCTTTTTTTAATTGTGACTCCCACTACAAGGAGGAAGATACAGTCCTTCGACACGGCACACACACCTATCCCACGACATGAACAAACCTCCTGTGGTAAGTTCTCCGTTATGTTTATTCCAATCACACACATTCCTACCAAAGTCCATTGACAAGAAAAAGTCTGGTGAATAAAGATTCCAATCGGGTCAAATAAGGACGAGTTCAAGTTTTTGCACATGAACTAATACCATACAAGAAACGTCGATGAATAATAGAATAATTATTTTACGACATCATAATCTACTTATAATCATTTGATTTTTGTTCTACGTCAAACCCCCCGCCCCGTCCCATAACCACCGAGTCTACCATTTCTTAGACGGACGTTACGTGCTCTGAACCCAAGTTAGGGACCCAACCCTTCTAAGGGGACCTCTTTCCTTACCGATAAGTGACGTCATAAGAACGGACCTCTTAAGGTAACTGTCCTCGGACCGCCCGATGGCAGGTACCTTAATGTCACTCAACGTGTGTTGACTCGTTGATTGTATGTGTCATTTTAAATTGTCCGGTGTTGAGTTTTTCGACATTCCTCTTTAATTGTGACTGTTTTAAAGTATATGATTGTAAGGATATTGTACGATGGTATTCTATGATAACAAGTCTGAAACAGATACAAAACGGGTTTATCCCTTTTCCGTACAAAAAGAGTCCGGACATGTTCTGTCTACGTCAGTCTTTCCACGTACATTATATGCAAGTCAAGTAAACGTCAGTACAGGTTGAGAAACTCTGGGACACCTGACGTCGTGCGGTCGGGAGGGACAGGCAGTGGTTGAGGGTTTCAAATGGGTTTGAGTTCAGGTAACGCAGCCACTACGGTAGGTCGGTAGAGTAGGAGACAGCTGGGGAAGAGGAGGACGAAAGTTAGAAAGGGTCGTAGTCCCAGAAAAGGTCACTCAACCAAGAAGCGTAGTCCACCGGTTTCCTAATTCTCAAAATCGAAGTCGTAACCAGGAAGGTTACTTATAAGTCCTGACCAGAGGAAATCCTACCTGACCAACCTAGAACGTCAGGTTCCCTGAGAGTTCTCAGAAGAGGTTGTGGTGTCAAGTTTTCGTAGTTCAGAAACCTCGAGTCGAAAGAAATATCAGGTTAAGAGTGTTGGTATGTATTGGTGACCTTTTTGGTATGATGATCGAAACTGATCTGCCTGGAAACAACCGTTTCATTACAGACGAAAACTTATACGACAGATCCAACCAGTATTGAAAGGAAGGTTCCTCATTCGCAGAAAATTAAAGTACCGACGTCAGTGGTAGACGTCACTAAAACCTCGGGTTTTTCTATTTCAGTCGGTGACAAAGGTGACAAAGGGGTAGATAAAGGGTACTTCACCACCCTGGTCTACGGTACTAGAATCAAAAGACTTACGACTCAAAATTCGTTTGAAAAAGTGAGAAAGTGAAAGTAGTTCTCCGAGGAATCAAGATAAAGCGAAAGAAGGTATTCCCACCACAGTAGAAGTATAGACTCCAATAACTATAAAGAGGACCGTTAGAACTAAGGTCGAACACGAAGTAGGTCGGGTCGCAAAGAGTACTTCATGAGACGTATATTCAATTTATACCCCACCGTTATATGTCCGAACTACGTGAGGAAAGGACTACACCTTGGTCAGACAACAAGGTACAGGTCAAGATTGAACGAAGGACTGGACGTATGTTTAAAGAGTTCTCCGTCCAGTCCACCAGACCATAAGGGCAGAGAAAGTATTAAAAGGCGTCAACACTAGGTGTGTCAGTTTCCGAAACCGTATCAGTTATTATGTTTTCATCTACAAAAAGACCTTGAAGAACAAAAAAGCTATTAGATCGTATACAACTGTCAAACTAGAGACCAAGGAGACGGAAAAGATTTAGGTGGAACTTGTAGACCTTCAAGTGCCAAGTGTATGACAACTTCGGACCGAACCTCTTAAAACTCGTAATGAAAAGATCGCACACTCTACTCATGTCAACACGTCATCAAACTCGTAAGAAACCCTAACCTTACTTTTGACTGGAAAAGGTCAGGACACCGGTGACGACTCAAAAGGTTTACACGACCGTATGACTCACGTCGTGAAAGTGTGATAGTGGAAAATCCTAGACTTTATCGAGTTGACCTTAAGGTAGTGGAGGTGATCGAACCAAGTTTCACTACGAAGGATTCCGGGTGGACTGAAGTGTAAGGTCCTACAGACCAAGATCCACTCACTAGTGTGGTAGCACTAATAGACCCAGCACTTCTAGGAAGAACATGTCAAGAAGACACATAAGAACCGTGGAGAAGAATTATAGAAGACGAAGACAATCCAGGTACGAAGGGGTCACCGAGTCTCCAATTTCGCACACGGACGTTACGTCCTCTAGACCCAAACTAGAGACCCAGCCCTTCTAGAGGACCTCTTCCTTTATCGTTGGGTGAGGCCATAAGAACGGATCTCTTAGGGTACTTCTCTCCTCGGACCATCCGATGTCAGGTGCCCCAGCGTTCCTCAGCCCGTACTGACTCGCTGAAGTGAAAGTGAGACAATTAAGTGTGTATGGTAAACACAGGAAATAGGTCGGGTAGAAACGTACTTTACAAGGAAACCATAGAGATTAAAAGAACTTCTCTAGAGATCAGAAAGGGTAAGATAATAAAAGGAGACAAAGAAACGTGACTAGAGTGACTCTTTCCGAAAAAATAGAGAGGAACGATTAGAAACCTTGAGACGTAAGTTTACCTACATAGAAAGGAAAAGAGGAAACGGAAGCGAAGAGAAGAAAAATGTCGATAAACATTCCGGAGGAATCTGTTAGTCAAACGGAAAAACGTAAAGAATCCCTAACAGAACTAGTGACTGAGGACATGTCACAGTACTTGGAGGTAGGTATCAAGAAGTCCGTGAGATAGTCTAGATTAGGGAACTTAAGATAAACAGTGAAGGTGACATATTAGCATTTCCTAAACTAAAACCAGTATGGACTTGCCAGAACACCAAAAGGGATGAAAGAAGTTAAATTCAGACTTAAACCGTTATTCCTCAAGTACTAGACTCGGTGTCAGAACAAAAACGACTGAGACGTCTCGAAGAGGTAGAAACCAACGTTTCCTATATTAGTTAGACTAAAGCCACAACTGGTAGACCACTACAGGTACACATCAGCAGACAACATAACAACCTTCTCCCATAAACGATAATGGTCACTACCGTGGAGTGAGGTCATGAGAACGGACCTTTTAGGGTACCTGCCTCCCGGACCACCCGACGTCAGGTACCCCAACGATTCTCAGCCTGTGCTGACTCCCTGAAGTGAAACTGAAAAGTGAAAGTACGTAACCTCTTCCTTTACCGTTGGGTAAGGTCACAAGAACGGACTTCTTAGGGTCCCTGCCCCCTCGGACCACCCGACGGCAGACACCCCAGCGTGTCTCAGTCTGTACTGACTTCGCTGAATCGTCACGCAAGAGAACCGTTTTGACAATCGGAAACGGAACGAAGTAAGACATGAGGTTCCGGTTTAAACGGACAATGAGGTCCACAAAGAACTGAAAGTATGGTGACACAAACCATCCTGTCTCCTTATCTTTTGTTTTTCACAATTGGGTTCTCCACTACGCACTCACCTTAGTGTATCATGTCAACCTTCCTCATAATACGTTCTATATATCCATGGTTCTACGTCTCAATGTGCGTCTATACAGACCAAATACCTTTACGGTTCACTAAACCATATCTGTCTCGTACACCCGACTTGACCAAAGTCTAAAGTTTGACGAGGATCCTTGAGATCCCTAAAACCCCCACTACGAAACCCTGTGGACACTCTCTTCATATACCCCAATCCGTCCGAGGTGTGATGGGAAAAGGAGGAAGGAAAATTGTTGACAGTCAGTCGAGTCAACGAGTCAGCACAGGCTGTGAAACGCTGGGGTACTTAGTGTCGTGAGGTCCGGAGGGACAGGTAGTGGTTGAGGGCCTCAAGTGAGTTTGAGTGCAGGTAGCTCATCCACTAGGGTAGGTCGGTAGAGTAGGAAACAGCAGGGGAAGAGGAGGACGGGGGTTAGGGAGGGTCGTAGTCTCAGAAAAGGTCACTCAATCGAGAAGTGTACTCCACCGGTTTCATGACCTCAAAGTCGAAATCGTAGTAAGGAAAGTTTCTTGTGGGTCCTGACCAGAGGAAATCTTACCTGACCAACCTAGAGGAACGTCAAGTTCCCTGAGAGTTCTCAGAAGAGGTTGTGGTGTCAAGTTTTTGTAGTTAAGAAGCCACGAGTCGAAAGAAGTGTCAGGTTGAGAGTGTAGGTATGTACTGGTGTCCTTTTTGGTATCGGAACTGATCTGCCTGGAAACAACCGTTTCATTACAGAGACGAAAAGTTATACGACAGATCCAACCAGTATTGAATCGAGGTGAATAAATAAATAAGTGTCAAGTGGGATTCGATTTAGTGTCAAGTGAAATTAATTCACTTATTACAACGTACGAGAAGCCCAACGTATGAAAACCCTGTTTTCATACTGTATATAGGTAATAATATTACAGTGTGTCAGAAAGTGACTAGTATTTTTGAAGACATGAAGCACATATGTAGAGGAGAGAGGGGGATTTGAGAATAGTTAGAAAAATGACAGAGGTATCAAAACGGAAAAGGTCTACCGTACATCAACCTTAGATAAAAAGAAAAGAAACGGTAGGTTTCTTTTCGGAAATATGGTGGTGAGTACCGAGTGGGTACGTACCTGGACTGTACGAGATTCACCGTTTGAAGGGGTGATTTACGACATCGAAAAGAAAGGTACAACTCGGGACAGTGTGACCAGGACGGGTCGTCGTGCACCTCCACATCTCCTCGGACACAAAAGATAAAGAAGTATCCTTCCGGTGTTCAAAACGGGCAACAGTGTCACTTGAGTCTAAAGACAACCCATACAACATTTGTCTCTTCGGTAAAGAAGTCCAAGAATAAAAATATAAATCCGCAAACGAATTCTAAAACAACCTTCTTTCCCAAAACACGGAATTTCCAAAACATTCCGTGACGACATCCGACAACAACTCGGTACATAAAAAGTCCCAGTTCCCCCTCTTTTGCTTGAAACTGTGTTGTACTCCTTTGAACCCCTTTTCTGATCATTACTGAAATCATTTCCCCTCACTAGTCTCTTTACCAATTTAGTCATGTCAACTCTTTTTCTTTTTTTCTTCAATTGAATAACTGATAAATTTACATTCATGGACCTACACTTGGGAGACTTTCTGTTTACTTATAAATTAGAAAATTCTAAACAGGAATCGAGGATCTCAATTCACCCGTGAATTCTGTACAAACAATTTAACTTAAACTTCTACTTAACGATTCAAACTAAAAAAAAAAAACATTATGGTAGGGTGTTATGTATTTAATCTAGTCATGTTAAATTTCACGGATAGAGTCCGTTTCTTACATCATTTAATTGTGTGAAAGATCAGGAAGTCGGTTTTTCACCATACCCCTTTTTTTTATCCGACTTGTGTTTGTTCCACGTGTCACTGAATCCATTAAATGTAAGACCGTCTTTAAAGAAGGGATCTGAGTCTGATCCATCGTAAAACGTCTGACCGTCGGTCAAACGTTAATATGAAAATCATCATGACTTAATCTGCTGTAAGAATAATCGTATTTACGTTATTGTAATTTACGGTTCCAACTTAAAGGAAGTACATTGTTTTAGATTGTAACGAAGACCGTCAAGATGTACGACCTAAGTTCCAGATGCCTGGCACATAATGTGACCCTTTCTTAACTGACGGTTCCTCAAGGAGGTAGTAGTTTCCTGTTTGAGCCACAGACCCATATATTTTTGTTCACTCACTGGTCGTGATATCCAAACCTAAAAATACACCTTTCATGAAACGGCAAGTGCATAGGAAACGATTATTGGTAACATTAGTACATTGTACGGAGACTTCCGGGCACTTCTAATTCATTTAATTGCCGTTTCGTGGCTTCTGTAGTAGCAATCGGTATAATCGGTAATAATAAACTTATTCATAAAAATATATGAGTTCACACGGAAGAGTCGAGTACCTTATAATGTTTTGTTTTAGATAACATAGGACACGTACAAACTTAAAAATTACAGAACCAAAAAATAGTTTGTCCAATTATAAAAAACCTCCCATACCTATAAATGGACTTCTGTTTCATAACCCTTGAAAACTTAAACTACTTTGTAGAAAGACCCATTTACTTCAAAGTATAAGCGGATACACCGGATGAATCAGACGACTTTATTATATGAAGCAAACGATAATTGAAACAAGTAAAACGGGACAATTATTGGTTTCCAACAAAATGTTTGTAAATAAACATTTTTGATTGAGTCTAAGAATGAATAAAAGACATCTTAAGTTCAGTAGGTTCTCCTACCTTACTAGTACATGTATAAAATCTGTGACTTTGCAAATAGACCTCGGTCGGATATTGATGACACTCAATGACTTCTTATTACTTAATTAATAATTTCGTTCTCGTCAACGGTTGATGGGAAGTTACTCTTCCCGTCAACCGTTCACCATATTTTAACTGTCAAGTAATAAGAGGTTCTTCAGATTTTGATTTTTCAGTTACTTACATATCTGATCGGGTCATAGATAGTAGATTATCGACAATTTTCACCATATCAAACATTAATTTATTTACTGGATCACGACCTAACCCTAAATTTAATGAGTTTACAATCTACAGAAGAAGGAGACTGTGTCACAGTATATTACACGATCGAAAATTTTCTTTTCGTTCATTCGTAAGACAATTGATCGGGTAAGTCATTACAAAGAGTTTTCGAGGGTCAAAACCATCAGTCGGAAGTCATGACGACAAATGATGTTCAAACGTGAAGTCGAATTTCTCGAGTTCATAAGACGTGTAAGATAGGGTGAAGGTCTTTTCTGAAGAAAGACCATAAATATTTTGCAAGTGAAAAAGTAGTCTAACAAAAATGCTGAATTGATCCCATTTGGTGGAAGTGGAGCACGACGGGTACGGACACGTTGACAACCTTTGTTTCCGAAACACAAACCTCCGTCTATGGCTCACTCATATATTTTATCAAAGTTTCTACACGAAAAGTCAATGAGTCTTACTATTGATCAATTAAATAGGAAAAAATCCTACGATCTTACTTACTGGAAGTGATAGAATTAGACCTATGTACCCTCACCTTACTTGACATCCATAGGAAATCTATTAGTAAATCCTTTCAAAAAGGTTTTTTAAGGTTACCTAAAGGGGGAATGAGAGATAATAATCATGTATTACATGGACGAAAGAAAAAGACATTGTTACTTAAAATTCATTTGTACTAGTGGAATTTCTTAGAAATTTAAAAGTCAAGGGTATTGACATACAGATCGTGTATTGTACACGAGTCACAAACAACTTTTCTAGGTTTCAACTGGAAGGAAGGTTCCTTTATCAAGTAACTTCTCGTACATCAATTATAGTTCTTCGGAAAAATTTCAGAGAAATTTTAAGGTATATTTTAAAAATTCTTTTGAAATCATAAAGAGACGAAATTTATGTCATCACCGAAAATGTACGTCTATAACATTGAATCGATAGTAAAAGTCTTAAGGAGTTCCGTATACGGGTCAACCGGCTAGAACCGTGAGTGAGTGTGGTCAAAGAAGTCTAGTAGAGAAAGAGAAACCTCCTAAATGGTGACTATTTGTCGGTGATTCATTCATGAAAATTTTTCAATAATATACAGTAAGTATTCATTATATATTTATCGACCTTTTTTAGTCATACAATCCACATAGTCTCCCGATATCCCTACCAATCTTCCAAACCATAATTAAAACTAGGATATTATATGTATGTCAACAAAAGTATACTGTGTAGATAGACAGGTAATTTTTTTTTCCTTTTTAATGGATCTCGAGAGACGAGACGATTTACCGATATTGTACTTTTCCCGAATGTACGGATTGACGTCCCCTTTTTTCCTTTATATGAAAGACATAGATGAGTTTTAGACTAAATAATGACAAAAATGATTTCGACGTGAGAACTTTATAGTCACAGTGTAACTGTCTTGTTGTATGAAGTACGAAAAAAGAAACGAAATTAGTCCACTACGGACCTGTATGACGTAGTCATTTTTACTTACCTATGTCAAATTAGTAGGGGTATGACTTTTTGGTTCCATATTTGATAAATTTTCCATCAAGAATACAACTCACTCCAGGAACCTCTACATATTCTGACCATTACTTACTCTTTTAAGTCAACCGACGTAAGTGAAGGAGTATTTTTGGGATCGTAAGTGATTCCAAATTAAACTTTCTTTTGGTTACAAGAATCATAATCACGAAAGAAAAAGTAGTAGATACGTACTTTTTGTCCCGATCTAAGACGAAAAACGAAGTAATCTTATGACTGTAGCTTTTTAAATATGATTTCGAGAAATGGTCTCATCTTGACAAAGATCTAAACAATAAACTTTTTCGCTTAAGATCACGAGAAGATCTTCTCTTAAGTTTTGGGATTTCTTACAAACTCCCACTCCCTTAGTTTTTGAAAGTTAGTTTAAATGTCAATACGACATATTGTTTATAATCCTTCAACTTAGTAGGTTTTTCTCGGATAATCTTGTGACGATGAAAAGAATAGAGTCTTAACAATGTCTGACGATTTTCCTTTACTACATCAGTCTTAACAATAAGTTTCGTGTAAACATATGACAATCGAACGTAAAACCTCTTCCGTTACCGTTGGGTGAGGTCAGGAGAACGGACCTTTTAGGGTACCTGTCTCCTCGGACCACCCGACGTCAGGTACCCCAGCGATTCTCAGCCTGTGTGACTCGCTGAAGTGAAAGTGAAAAGTGAAAGTACGTAACTTCTTCCTTTACCGTTGGGTGAGGTCATAAGAACGGACCTCTTAGGGTCCCTGGCCCCTCGGACAACCCGACGACAGACACTCCAGCGTCTCTCAGTCTGTGTTGACTTCGGTGAACCGCCGTCGTCGTCGAACGTAAAAATAGGTACGGAGATTGGATTCATCATGTCAGTACGGTGATTCTACGGAAAACCGTGTTTATGAGAAAGGTCTCTCAGTCCGGACTTCTACGAAACAAATGAGTCTGTCTCATTTTGTAAGGAGTCTACAAAACACATTCCTGTTGACTGGGACGGATACTTTTCCTCTCGTGAATATGGTAAGTAGAGGGTTTTTGAAAATAACGAGTATTTTTGGATCTCTTGTCTAACAAGTCAAGTCTGAGGAGTAACGTATTTAATCCTTACCTGGTCTCTTCTTACTATAGGTTTATTTTCTGTAACTAAAAAGATCGCAAAACATGAAAAGGAACTCTATTGACACAGAGTTGAAACAAAACCAGACGCGATTTCTGGAAATCAGAAAATAAAGTAGTAGAGATAAGAGATCATATTTAATAGTTAAACCACAAACCCCACTGAAGTTTGTTCAAGAACAAAATTTACATCTAATACCGTATGTCGAACACGGTCACTACTTCCTCTTCATTAACACAAACCTCCCACACGGTTATTGGAAGAACAGGTAGTGTCTCGACATTCATGTGGTGGGAAATAATTTCCTGTGAAGTATAATAACGACTTTGAAACACTTCATGAAAATTACATAGGAACAGATAAAAAGTCCGTGTGTCATTACTTTATGAATATAAAAGTCAAGTTGGTTTTAGAGAACATTCCATTCATTGAAAAAATGAACCATGAATAAATTTTAACGAAGAATTTGTGAAATCACAAAAACTTTTTTATCCAAATACCTATTAAATTCCCGTTATTATTTGAAAGTAATTATTTTGATAGGTCAAGGATACTTTTAGAAATTTCACGAAAAAGTAAAAACCATCAAAAAGTTCACTTATATGAAGATTTGTCATTTCACTTTAATAAAAAGAAACAGGTGAAAGTCCGATTCAAATCTTCGACAGTAGACGAAATTTCTTTACAATCGGTTGAGTACCTTGACGGAAGGTTTTGTGAATGAAGTGTCACAATTAGTCTCCAAACCATCATTGTTGTGAAGACCTAGAATTCCGAAGTATCTGTTACGGAGACTAGTGAACGTACCTGTCGTTAAGACATTTGTAGTCTCACTTTAGTAAACATATTAATATATGTGACAACATCAAACGTCGAAAAATCAAAATTACACGTACACTTACCGGATCTCTTGGATAAAAACACAGATTTCAAATGTTATTTACATAAATTGTCGTCTTCAATTATGAACCCGAAAAATGGGTTTCCTTACTAATAAAGGACAAACCATTGTAGTCCCAGATACAGACATCTTTGCATAATTAATAAGGATGGTCATAGTTTTACCACTTCAATGAAAAATTTCTATAATTATAAAATCGACAAAGAACTCATCAGACAATACAACTTAAATTTTGTGATCCGATGTATTTCACCAACAACTATCCTGATTCGACCAATTTCTTTGGAACCTTCCTGGTTGTCGGCAGGTCAGGAACTGGGGTCACGAAACCACATTCCCGGCCCCGTTCACCTCAACGAGTACAACTGAGATCCGTCGGACAAGTTAACAAAGTTTCAATTGTCGAAAATGTCGAGTATTTCTTACCTTTATTACATACTGAAATAAGAGGTAACAATCCTCTGTCTTCTTTTTTCGACCCAGTCCTCAGAAATCACCATTTGGACTTTCACGTGAATATTATAATGTCCAATTCTATGAGACATTGTACGATGACTATTAATGATCTCCACCTTTTATTTTTCCGTGTCTCGACTTACTCTAATGTTCTTTCTTCTACTTTTCATTTCCATAGTATATTTACACACCTTCAATAATTGTGGTTAAAGAAGATCCACAATAGAATTCGGTTCAGTACCCTTACTAACATAAATTTTAGACCAGATTATACTCATTTCCGTCTTCATCAGATGGAGGAGTTCTGAATTTACATATTGGTGAGGTTGGGGGTGGTCCTTTTTGTTTTGAACACTGACCGGACATTGTCTATATAATCTACAATACATGTCATCTGATGGTTCAGTTGTCAGGTTGGTCAACTCGGTGAAGTGATGAGGTAAAGAAATGTTGTACTTTACTTATGAATGATAATTGGAAGGTTTAAAGTTCTTTTACATCTTATTAACGTCAACAAATGTTCATCGTAAACGACAGGTGTTTATAAAATCCTTTAGGATAGTAACACAAAGGCGAGATGTTTTGACCTTTTTTCGGTTCAGTAAAACCGTTTATGTCGTTCCGTTGCAATCAAGTGAAAATTTACGCCTTCAGCACAATGTACTACCAAAGTAGAGACTTGAAGGTTTTCTGAGATTTTGACTGAGAAGAGTTTATAAAATCTTAAAGTAAAGTCGATAAAAGAGAAATGTAAGTCTTCTAACCCACGTCTGTGAAAGTGAAACGGTCCTTACAAAGAACTATTTAGGCACAGGATTTTTTTTTTTTTTTCGACTTATAAAAGTCTTAGTGTAAAAATACTAGAAATATACAGAAAACGACGGTTTTCTTACCGTAAAGATTTTATAAGTAGACTTTAATAAAATGAATAAAATATAACGAAGATCATTCTGTCGTTAAAGATGGTCTTATTATCGACGTCGAAGGTAGACGATACGTTTTGGTTTTTATTTTTTTAATATTGACGAGTGTAAATTGACATGGTGGCTAGAGATCTCCAAAGATGTCCTTATGAAATGGAAATGTGACGCCTTATTCAGAAAAAGAGAACGACAACGAAGAAACCTTACGTACTTTGATAAGTTCCGACAAAAGCGTCGACATTCGTCTTTTATCTTCTTAGATGAAGACAAGTCAGTTCTTTACAAATTTTAGTATTAAGTGTTTTTCTAAAATTTATGGAAAAGGGAAAAAGACTTGAGGTCCTCATTCAAAGTGAAACATAGAAATTTTTCCTTAACGTACACAATGATTTGTCTAATGTCTTACTAAGTATTCAGTTACAACACCGTCGACAAACTCACTTGAGTATTACTGAATGAATATCAAACAGTACCACCATATACCCCGTGTATAACCTTACCGTTTGTCATCATGTAGAAGTCTTACACCGACGGGACAGTTTCTCAGTTTGTCTAAAAGGATTTTTCCCTTTTGTTTTTGTTAATGTTTTCGATAAATATGGTTGGGATTTGATCCTTTTAAGATTATTTTGTTAGTTATGTAAAATGGTAAAAGACTATATATTAGAAAGTGGGAAACCCCGATATATATTTCGTCTCGAATTACTGCTAAAAGTTTTACTGTGAATCTATATAAATTCTCTTTCCCTCTTTTGCCCTCCGTAAAAACCAACAGTATTGACTTAGTGGTAACCCCCGTCTTTGTTATAATAACTGTAGATAATGACCCATCTACGGTTCCTACCCTGTTGAGGGGGGTTTTTTCTTAATAGGTAGGGGTTTACAATTTCTACAGTTTCAGTCCTTTGACCTAATCCTGTCAGTAGAGAGTGCGGACAAGAATTCCTCTTTAAGATCCCGAAGAATTTCAAGGGTAAAACACCCGACGGATCTTCTAACGGACATAAATAGATTGTTGTACTCATTTAAATCTAAATCCTGTTTTGTGAACCATGTCAGTCACGAATGATATACGGTACTTGAAAAGATTTACGAAATACATATGATAGAGTCAAGAGTGTGTTAAGAGGGTCATCTCCGTTAATATAGGGCTAAAAAGTCTACTCCTTTGATTCCGTGTTTCTTTTTACAAAGGTTCCAACATCAATATACATTCTCAATCCTAAGTTTGGGTTCTTGTATAATGAGGTCTCGAATGTTAGAAAAAAAAAAAAAAAAAAACGGAAAAATTCAAAATCGATCTTCAACATACGGTCTATAACACCCTGGACCTAACGTCAGTCACAACATCATACTTGGGGTTGTGTTTTAGTATGGAGTAAAGGGACGACCAGATCTAGAACAAGAAGGACAAAGTTTATATATTTTTAAATTTTCAGTCAACATTGAATTTAACTTTGAGATATGGTGACTTTAGATACTTCTCTTTTTGACTATTTATATTCTATCTGATTCAATTATGTACACAGATTATATACTCTTTCGCTACGGTAAGTTTCTCTTTTTCCAACACGGGATTTCAATTTTTTTTCTGAAGGTGTCTTATATACGATTACTCTCTCAATCAGTGAGTCAACCCAGGCTGGGAAACGCTGGGGTACCTGAAATGTCGAGTGGTCCGAGGAGACAGGTACCCTAAGAGGTCTGTTATGACCTCTCCCGAACGGTAAGGAAGAGGTCCCCTAGAAGGGGTGTGTCCCTAACTTGGATCCAGAGGAACGTGATGTCCGTCTAAGAAATGGTAGAGTCGACGGTCCCTTCGGGTAACTACTAATACTTATAAAATTGTCAATGTTTATAAACTCACATTCCAAATGTCTCATTCATTATATTTTTAGACTTCTGTTTCACTCAAAATTATAATGATTTGTTGTGACAAGTCCCTTGGTTCTTTTGTAATTCCTAGGGACATTCGTGATGGACGTGATTCACCTCGTGTGTTACGTTGGTTTCAAATTGACGGTACTTATTTTTATATTTCCACTTTGTTTTTAAAAAAAATGGTTAAATATTTTGTTATTTAGGAAACAAGTCTCAAAGTTTTCTGACATATATAAGTACGTTCTTCTATATGTAATTCCGGTCTGCAAGCATGAGTCGACTATCTTGTTGCTCCGTTGATAGAATTGATCTTTTTACAATTGTAAAGTGTGACACATCAGTGTAAACTGTAGTACATTATGTCATATATAAGGATATCTTTTTTAATCTTTTCACGTTTAAGTAAAGAGTAAGTACCAGTTGTATTAGAATCAATAGACAAAATTGACTTAAAGGTGGTCTTAGATCAAAGAGGTATTTTAAAAGATTACCGAATACTATTTGAAAAATCCTTGATTGGTGGTGACGGTTAAAATATATGCCGTTAATTTTAAATCTAGAAAATCCGATATAAAGATTCCTGTGAAGGGTAATTCTTATCCCAATGGTGAGTGGGACCAAAATAAAATCGTGACATTTAGGGGACAGGACCCTTGGAACTCTACGACCAGTGGGATTAATTCTTCGTTTTCGGGTACAATACACCATCGGATTGGAACAGTAGTACACCAAGTAGATGTCGGTTCAGAACATTGAGTACTCACCATTGAAGTTCCCTACCTCAAAGAAAGAAATACGACAGACTCTGAGAACCAGGTGGAGATCCAAAGACCCCGACAAAGAAGTGACCAAGTAGGAAATAAAACGGAAAGAAAGGGAAAAAGGGAAAAAGAAGAAACAAGCTTGGACGTCTGAAGTATCTCCCTTTTTGTCAATGACAACTGTCATAAAAGTCACAACAGTCAAGAAATTAGTTCATGATTTACGTGTCGTATACTATCCGTCACCAGACCTACGGGGAACTTTTTGTTTGCTTTCATAATAATTTACAATGAATGAGGGTCGTTAAAGTACTACTCGAGTGCAAGAAGAAGTAGAACCAGGAACATAAAAAGGAAGTAAAAAAAGTAAAATGAGATGTTTTCTTTTTTTAAAAACCAACCTTTTTAAATCGTCATTCTTTTACAATTCTGTACATATATTTCTTTTCCGTGCAGAAATTAAGACAGTTTTACGAATAAGTCATTCCGTGGTGAAATTGTTTGTTATACCTCAGAAACTTCTACCTATTTGGTATCAGGAGTGGGACTTTGTTAACTGGTAGAACACCTTTTTCTTCTATGTGTCTTATTCTCATTTACGTTTTATAAGATTTACGTTTGTTCAAATATAGATTCTATTAAATCTCTTTCCTCTGAAAAAAAATTCGAACTCGTTCTTGACTTCCCTTCTTTATTTCGTCTTGACTTTCTAAGTGACGTAGACCCTTACGTCCTTTCCGTTCTAATATTACATTTCTGTCTTGTCTCATCATCGTCGATCAGTAGTGTGTACCGACGGTAGTCCTATGTGCATTCTTGTCCTTTGCCATGTCGTTTCAAATCGACCCATACATGACGTCTCTGAGAATTATGGAACCTAAAGTAGTTAATTTGATGACTAAGAAATGAGACCCATGTGTAGGTTTAGTGAGTTGGTCAAAAATTTTGGTATCTGTGTGTCCGAAGTGGAGGTTTCCGAAAGTAGAACTGATCAGAATCGATCCTGGGTTTATTGTTTAAATATTTTAGCATTTAAAAATTATTCTGTGTGTTTTTTGTGATATATTCTAACTGTTTAGTCTGAAGTAATTTTAACTGTTTACGACGAGTAGTTTTTTGATGATGTCTTCACTTTTTCGTTCAGAGTTTTGTACTTTCTATAAACATCATGTCTATTGGTTCTTTTCTGTACATAAATCCTAAAGTTTCTTGAGGATATTAGTCACTCTTTCAACCTGTTGGGTTGAAAATTTTCGATTTAATTCTAAAGTCATATATGTGTGAACTTACTGAACTTTTTGGGGTTGTTATGGTTTACTTTCACTGCTGCATTTCGTTGACCTTGAACCTATGTGTCGAACCACCGTTTAACCATGTTCATGGGACTTTTTGACTATTATGGATGATTCGGTTTGTGTTGTACACGCGACATTGGGTCGTAAAGGTGAGCATCGATATGTCCTGTCTTTACGTATAAACACTTAGAGTTTCTATGTCCAGAAGTTACTGCTTGTTATATCATCTGTCTCTGACCGTCTGCGATAAATCGTTACGTTTACTTGACAATGTCGTTGTACCTACTAAGTGTTCCAACTCACTTTCTGCATTCTGTCCTTGCATATTTCCTACTGACGAAAAGATGTATTTCAAGTTTTTGTCCGTTTTATTAGATAACACTAATTCTGTACAAAAGGAGACCACCCTTATGATAAATCTTTCCCCGTTCTCACTCGAAAGACCTCATTATGTTTGTAAGTTCCCACCACAAGACCCACAACCAAAGTGTCTATGTGCACGTATATTTTTGACTCGATTTTCGTTTTATAGACGTATAATGATATATATACATCGTACACATGACTTAGTACAGACTGAGAACCTCTGGGGTACCTGACGTCGGACGGTCTGAGGAGATAGGTATGTTAAAAAGGTCCGTTCTTATGACCTCACCCAACGGTAAAGGAGGTTCCCGAGAAGGGTTGGGTCCCTAGTTTGGACCCAGGTGACACAGAGGACGTGTCCGTCCGTCTAAGAAATGGTGACTCGGTGGGTCCTTCGGGTGATATACATGTAATGTGGTGTTTTTTTTTTTTTCCTTTTTGAACTCTTATTTTACTTGTGACAATGGTTATTTGACTTGGTTCTTTACCTTTTGAGTTGTTTTTCTTATCGAAGAACCGTTTTATATTGAATCCCTTTGGTTGAAACCTTTTTTTTTTGGACTTACCTCAATACTAGTGATTTCTTTAAATAATTCATGAAGTTTTGGATGGGACTTTCACAATGAACGAGTCAACACAGGTTGAGAAAACACTGGGGTACCTGACATCGGTCGGTCCGAGGAACAGGTACCTTAAGAGGTCCGTTCTTATGTCCTCACCTGACGGCAAAGGAAGAGGTCTCCTAGAAGGGTTGGGTCCCTACCTTGAGTCCAGAGGACGTAATATACGTCTAAGAAATGGTAGACTCGGTGGTCCCTTCGGTCTATAGGGATTTGTAGTCCGGGTTAGCGATTTTTTTTTAAAGTTCCTTGTTTACTAGAGGTAAATATGTTTCATGACGACGACGACGATTCAGTGAAGTCAGCACAGTCTGACACACTGGGGTATCTGCCGTCGGGTGGTCCGAGGGGCAGGTACCTTAAAAGGTCCGCTCTCATGACCTCACCCCAGGGTAACGGAAGAGGTTATGTTTCATGATCTCTCGTAGATTTTCCTTTTCATGGTCTGAATGAATTACTTCGATCATAGTGGATCTATGGGTTTGTTCCGTTCCTGTCATAATCCCCCAAAATAATACATTAAATGTGGTGTACTTGAGTAACTCCCGCTTTTTATCTACGTCTTTTTCGTAAGTTATTTTAACTTGAGTACTAATAATTTTGATCGGGAAACTTTTCCTATAGATGGTTGTTGGGTATTCTTTGTATGATGTTACAATTTTTAGAATCTTAATCAGGGAAATGACATAATGATATTGTTTCTCCGTACGATAAGAATGAAACTACGATGTGACATGACTACAGACTCAGTCATGTTCTTTGTACTCTTTCTTTTCGTTTCGGTAATAAACGTCTGACGGATTTAAAGTAGATATCGACGACGATGACGACGATTCAGTGAAGTCAGCACAGGCTGAGACACGCTGGGGTATCTACCGTCGGGGGGTCCGAGGTGACAGGGACTCTAAGAGGTCCGTTCTTGTGACCTCACCCAACGGTAAAAGAAGAGGTTACGTACTTTCACTTTTCACTTTCATTTCAGCGAGTCAACACAGGCTGAGACACGCTGGGGTACCTGACGTCGGGTGGTCCGAGGAGACAGGTACCCTAAAAGGTCCGTTCTCATGACCTCACCCTACGGTAACGGAAGAGGAAGTAGACATCTACTTTACTATTCATGAGTCATTCTGACGAATTATGATAGTTGACCTCCTTATGGGAATCACGTATGTATGCTGAAAAAAATTCTATTTACTGATTTTTATTCTTAACGACTCAGTCTCCCATTTGCGTGACAATCCTAAGAACTAACCTTCAGGGTGCCATATATAAGTTTGAACATGACTTACTGACTTATGTGTAATAGATAATTAAACTACCCACTTTTTTAAGGGGAACAAGTGTATTTGTAAAGAGACTAGATGGAGGATGGGACGTTAAACGGGAAAGAAAGTTAATGTAACTACCAAGAAAAGAGGTGGTCTATAAATGAAATCATAAAAAATTTTGTACTGATCGGTGATTAAAACTTACGAAGTATGGGAAATTTTGTGTTAAATAGTAAGACACAGATCTAAAATAAGACGAAGTGAAAAGATAGACCGGTAAGTAATTATGGTAAGACAAAATCTTTCAGATTGTCATTTACAGAATAATGGATCATCCCTCTAAAAAACCCGAGGTTTTAGTGACGTCTACCACTGACGTCGGTACTTTAATTTTCTGCGAATGAGGAACCTTCTTTTCAATACCGGTTGGATCTGTTGTGTAAGTTTCGTCTGTAATGAAACGGCTGATTCCAGGCAGATCAGTTCCGATACCAAAAAGGTCATCAGTACATACCTACACTCTCAACCTGACACTTCTTCCGACTCGTGACTTCTTAACTACGAAAACTTGACACCACAACCTCTTCTGAACTCTTAGGGAACCTGACGTTCCTCTAGGTTGGTCAGGTAAGACTTCCTCTAGTCGGGACCCTAAAGAAACCTCCCTTACTACGACTTCGACTTTGAGGTCATGAAACCGGTGGAGTACGCTTCTCGACTGAGTAACCTTTTCTGAGACTACGACTCTCCCTAACCGCCGTCCTCCTCTTCCCCTGCTGGGTCCTACTCTACCGACCTACCGTAGTGACTGAGCTACCTACACTCAGACTCACTTGAGGCCCTCAACCACTACCTGTCCCTCCGGACCGCACGACGCTAAGTACCCCAGCGTTTCTCAGCCTGTGCTGACTTGCTGACTTAACTTGACTTCCCTCTAGGTAGGAAGAAGAAAAAGTTCCCTCTAGTAGGAAGAAGAAAGGGAGTTGATAAGAGACCACATAAGAAAGTTTGTTTGAAAGTTTACAATTAATTTTTAGAGTTAGGAAAAAACTTACTGAAGTACAACTTAAATGTATCATTATGTCCCTCTTAACTAAAAAAAAGGGGAAAGTAGGGACCAGGTCCTTGACTTGACTCAGGTACATGGTGTCGAGCACTTCGAACGTACGGATCTCGGACACGAGATGTTCTCATCGGTGACTTTACTCTTCAGACACGTGACGTTGATCTCTCATCGGGGACGAACGGAGTTGAACTCTTTTCGGGTTCGTCGTCACTTCTGGGTCGTGTTGGTTTTTATTTGAGGTGTCTTCTTTTGGTTTAAATTTTTTTTTAAAAAAATTCCTTAAATTAAAAGAATTTCTATGTGGATATGTAGTCAAGTGTTAGAGATGTGTCGATGTAAAAAATTTCATATCAGATGTAGGTGATGGAGGAGAAAGAAGTAGGGGATGAAAGTATTTTATCAGTTCTTGACATTGGTTTTAACCCCGAAGGGGTCACCGAGTCTCCTATTTCACGGACGTACGTTACGCCCTCTGGGTCCAAGCTAGGGACCCAGCCCTTCAAGGGGACCTCTTCCTTTACCGTTGGGTGAGGTCATAGGAACGGACCTCTTAGGGTACCTACCTTCTCGGACCACCCGATGTCAGGTACCCCATCGTTTCTCAGCCTGTGTTGACTCGCTCGAGTGAAGTGAAGTGAAGTGGGTTTTAACGTAATTATTAACTTTTTCCCTGATGATTCAATTTAATAGTCTAGTCGTGACGGTCAAAAATCGACTCACAGGGACCGTTTATTTAGTTAGAGGATAAGGAGAAGATGTATTGAACTCTCAAAGACATATCTACTAGAATTTTCTTGTCTTTCACTAGAGATACGAGGAATTGTGATAGAAAAGTTGATTAAAAGTTTCCTTCAGTGTTTTCTAATAAGGCAAAGTGAATTTGGAATGTTTTCCTTGGAGTGTTGAAGTGAACACTTAGTATATCACGATTTATAATGGAAAACAGGAGCAAAGTAACCGACTTGTTGGCCCTGTAAAAACGAACACAAGACTACTCAAAGTTACACATCTCGTAAAAGAAAAAGAAACAGGAAAGGAAGACAGTAAAGATTTAGGGGACTCAGTAAACCTTCGAAGAAAAAGAAGTAAAGGGATTTATACTTACTTTACCTTTTATAGAATTAGAATCTTAAAGTTTAATTATGGGATTTTTTTACTGTACGTCTTCCCTTGTACATACTCCAGTACGGAAGACGAATTGAATAGTGGTCCGATGTCATATTTACCTCACATTCAGTAGTGAATTCTTTTTCGATTTTTTAAAAGAAAGTACGTAAATACTAAGAAGGACCGTAGCTCCGAATTGTGTGACAGTATGAACTGAATAGGACTAAGTCATCGGTGTAAGTTAGGGAGTTGTGGAACTACCGGTCCGTTTCCTTAAACATCAGAAACATAGTGGTACCGGAACCGTCTACAATTTATAAGTCATTTTGTAAACACCCAGACAATCACCTTATTTACCTAGAATCTTTTATTTCTCCTTTCCTTTTAGGATAATGACACGTTAGTGTAAGGGTTACGGTGACGAGATCAGGTTCAGGAATAGTGAATGGTGGGTCTGAAGGAGGTATAAAGGGGGTATTAGACAAGATGTACTTGAAGATGTAATTAAGAGGTAATAACAAATGGATACAGTGTAAGGGTAAGTTTTAGAGGGGTTTCAGGAGGAGTGTAGTGAAAATTCTATTCAGATTTTGTGAATCGAACAATAAGATCCAAGAGGTGAAAACTAAGTTAAAGTGATAATTAAGTGTTTGTACTTGTAAAACAAGGAAGGTGGAGTTAGATGAATAGGTAAAGGGGTTTCGTGAGAGTTGTAATGAAGGTTTATGGATGGTGAAGGGACAGAAACTGGTATGATTAAGAGGAACTTCAAAGACTGGAATTGAACATAATAGATTCTACGTTGATATAGAAGTTCCATTTTTGAAGACTACCATAAAGGGTTTTGTGAGGTTACGTGTTTTTTAAGAATAAGGACTTTATGTTATAGTGAAAAGTCTATTGTGATAAATGTCTGAATACCGATAAAGAACTTAGGTCCTGAGTTTTCGAAGAACTTCCGTGTTTGAAAGATAAAAGGGAGAAACGTATGATGGTATTATAGATCGTACTATGGTATGAGTATTTATGGTCGTGAGTCAAAAGATATTAAACATTTCTAATAGTTTGTCTTCCCAAATAACAGGTAAGGTTGGATCCCGGAGAAAGACCTCACGAAATGGTCAACATCAGAAAAAGTGGGACGTCATCAACAGAACCAACAGGAAAGTGAGAAATAGAAAAGGACAAACGGTAGATTCGGGATAATATAATTTCCCCTTTTTTTTTTTTCTGCCCCTTCTTTGGGGGTTCAGAAGGAGAATGTATTTTTAACGGATTAAAGTCACGTCCGTACGGAGTCTTTATAATGTTAAAGACAAGGTCTGGTAACGTCATTTCACTGATGACGTCATTTCGTTCAGTACTTAAAGAACGAAAGGGTCACGTCTATTTAAATACGAATGTGATGGGACAACAGATAGCTCACACGTTTCGTTATACGGAAATTTTTCGTTAATATATGGAATTAGTTATGAAGTAACCATTTTTTTTTTGGTGGTGGACTCGAAAGTCACGGAGTATTAGCGAAATATTATCTTTGTTTCAAGTGACTAGTGTCTAGTGGACTCGTTAATTATTATTTTTCGAACTTTGTAACGTTCTTAATAGTTTTATACTAGTCTCTGTACTTCATTTGTTTACTGCAACCTTTTTGCTACCGTTATCTAAACGAGGTGTGTCTCAATGGTATTTGGAAGTTATACAATTTTTTTTAATTTTTAGACGTTTCGTGTTATTTTCCACCATACGGACATAAGGAGAAGTGAAGACAGTTATCATAGTATCTTAGTCGGATAAATTATATGACGTTAATAATGGCATGTATAAGTACATTATCTTCCAGACAAAACACAATGAACTGGATAGACTAATATCACCGTCTGATCCGGGAATTTTCTCTTTTTGGATAATCTCGACTTACATTTTTTGTTTTGTTTTAAACACGATTTAGAACCATTAAAATTACTCTAGAAATATTGTCGGTTCGTTAGACAGTATTGGTTTGACAGTTAATATTTTTTATCTACGAAAAGTCAATTTATTGTGTTCATATAAATGGAAGAAAGGAACCGACTGTTTACGGAAGCCGAGACGTTAAATGACAGTGAGATAATTTTAATTCTCTTTTTGTGTTCGTTTATGTTTGTTATTGTAGTGACGACAATTAAAAAGTTTTCGGTTTTAATTCTTTATCTTTTAATAATAAATAACTCTTACTGTACTACAAGAAGTTTTATGAAACTTCTTTTTACAATGGTATAATCTTCTAAGGAGAAAACTTCTGTTAAAGACCTCCCTGGATACCTTTGTTTGTCTTTCTCCTCAGATGTTCGGAAATGTCCGTAAGTGAATGTTTCTGGGGTTTGTAAGGGTATAGTGAGAGGATTAATTAATAACCGTTACGATATGGAAAAGTTTAAACCGTTTTACTCTTTTTCATATTAGTTTAACGAGTAGGATTTTTCTTTGACGAGTGACAGAGTGAAATATAAGAATTTATCGACTGTACAGAACCTGTGGATATTATACGGTCCGTGACGCTCTACGAAATGTACGTATATTTGAAGTGTTTTTGGGATACTTCCCACCATGGTAAGACAGAAGTGGTTCTTCCTTTGACTTCGAATCTGAGTCAGTGAACGGGTTCCTGGGTGAAATTCTGAGTTATGACCAGACTGAGGATTCGGAAAGAATTGATGAATTATTTCAAAAATATCGATACCACAACAAATGAATCACTAGACACTCTGTAATTTCTGAATTCTGTGGGAAAATTTTTTTTTCACATTAACGGAAAAATAATAATCTTAAATATTTGTAACAGAGATAAAAGTAGATCAAACCGTTGAAAGTATAAATGACATAAAAAGATGGGACCCAGGACTCTTAAATTCTCTCAAGATGGGGGAATAGTTTACCACTTGTCTGTCATTCTAGTATCCTGTTGCCTCCTATTTTCGTGACTTCAGTTAGAACCGTAATAAAAATATTCCAGTAGTAAGGGTCGAATGTTTTATTCTGACTTTTAATACCGAAACTTTAATGGAAACCCTGACTTCCACCCTGTTCAGCTACCTTCATAGTCCTATTAAATTACAGAGAAGAGGAAGTAGGAAGTAAAGTGGTTGTCCAAGGACTAGAAAATGGTGGGGGAGTCTAAGAGGAAGTAGAAGTCTCGAAAGAAGGACTTAATCAAGTAAATGAAGTAACGGTGGTGAGACTTATCATTATAGGAGAACCAGTTGGACTCAGTACTCGAGGTGAAGGTGTCCTCAAAGTACATTAAGCAGAAAAAGAAGAAGTGACGATGAAAGTGGGGGTAGACGATTTAATGTTATTCCTTTCAGTCTCACGATAGTAGTGTTGGTTCAATCTACTAAAGGAACTTTTGAAGTATTTTTATAAGATAAGTGAGGGAGGAAGAGGTTTTGTAGTGGTCTTTTTATGACCTAGGAGGGGTTTCCAATGTGACTGAATCTATTTTCCTATGAGACATAGTCCTTAACTGACCTTATTTCCTAGAGGTTCTAGGATATGGTGTTATTTAAAAAATCTGTAACGTTAGTAAAGACGTTACTTTTGACATAGAACAGAAACAATAAAGGTTTTACTCTTTTTGTCTTCGTCAATGTCTTTAAGACGGTTAAAATAGTATTAAACGCGTACTCTTGACTTTACTTTATTTTGTTCAATACATCGACCGTGTGTCGGTTAACAAGTGTGAAAACGTTTTCCTTGTGGTAGATCACCATTATTATACCAGGTCAACACGTACACACACGCGAGTCAACGAAGTCAGTGTAGGTTAAGAAACGTTGGGATACTAGACTCCCGGTGTTCCGAGGAGACAGGTACCTAAGAGGTCCGTTCTTATGACCTCACCCAACGGTACGGGAGGAGGTCCCCTAGAAGGACTTGGTTCCTAGCTTGGGCACAAAGGACGTAGAAGAGGTCCTTGGAGTGGATATTTTTACTCTACGGTGGTTGGTTCCTACCAACACTCTTAAGTTATTTTTTATTACATTTATTTCATAAGTACAGTCCTTGTACCACTTTTAATTTATTTTGTCTTAGTATATGTTGTCATCAACAATTCACTTTGTTACTCTATAAGAATTTTTCGTTACTGACATCTTATACATTTTTATTAAAACTCCCGTATATAAGGGATCAAGGAAATCCATCCGTCCACTTAAATAAGGTCGTTGGTATCGACGAGAGATGAACTTCGTTTATGTAATAATTTAGTTCCATTTAACAGTATTCTTTGACGTACATAGTATTGAGTAGAAACATAACAAAGATTTAGGATTTAGGTTTTCATTTATGAATAAATATATATGGACTCAGATAGAGACTATTTGTGTAAATACATAATAATGAGTAATTATGACCCGAAGGGTCCACCGTGATCACCATTTCTTGAGCGGACAGTTGCGTCCTCTGGAATCTCTGGACCCAAACTTGGGACCCAGTCCTTCTAGGGGACCTCTTCCTTTACCGTTGGGTGAGGTCATAAGGACGGACCTCTTAGGGTACCTGTCCTCTAGGACCGTCCGATGTCAAATGTCCCGACGGTTCTCAACCTGTGTGACTTCGCTGGATCGTATGTACATACGTAATTTATAACTTCAAAATGTTATATTTGTATGTAAGTTCATAACCAATACCTAAGTTAATTTGTGAAATATTAAGTGATGTTCATATGACTTGTAAAGTTTTTTGCTTTTAAGTTATTCCAACTATTGTTCGACCATAAAAACTTTAAAATTAATAGGGTTTTCTCTACTAGAAGATTTTTAAGTCTTCGTTTTGATCTATTACCTTTTGTAATATTCGATGAAATAATTTTAGACATATGATGGATCAACAAGGTAAAGAAGACTATACTCAAGTGAACATGTTGAACGGTCACAGAGGTACAGAAGTAGGACGTGAGACTGAAAAGCAAGTGGGGCTACAGAGGTTTGTGTTCTGAGTAGATGGATGTCTTTGTCAAGGAAAGTAACCACCTTGCAATCCATTCTGATCATTTTTAGTCCCCTTTTTTTTTTCTTCTTATGGAATTTCTCCTTCGATTTGGGGTAGTAATCTACACTTCCTCCTTCCTTTAAGAAAAAAGGACGTTTCTATTACATGTAAAATTTTTTTAGGTAAAAGACGTAAAATACGAATATTCCATAGACTATGTCATCAGTTTACACAAGAAAAAAAAAAAAAAACGACAGTAGTTCGTTGTAAAAGGTAATTGTCTGAAACCGTAATACATATCCTTATTCTTAATTCTTTCTTTTTTATCCTTACGAACGAGAGTAGAAGACCCAATCAGTCTAGGACTTATTAGATAAAAATCTTTTTTCCAGTACGATAAATGAAAGAATGGGAATATTTGTATTTGATACACTTTCCTGTAACAGTAATTATTTTTATATATACCGTACTCGTACAGTTTACGATTTAAACGGTTTGGTGTCATTTTAGAAGGAATAAATTATTGTATGAAGTATATACTTTAGTCTTAATAATCAAAGACAAGACTCTTACAATCGTCTACCAGAAGTTTGGACAGAGGTGTTAGGTGACTGTTCAGTAATGGAGAATAGTACTTCGAAGGACACCAGTTTATAAGGGGTCAACCACGACAAAATCTTTGGACTCTTTGTGTTACTATGTAATATGAGAACAGAATTTGTGTAAAAATTTTACAAGTGGACTCTTTCATTTCGGTATAATTTCGTTTGTCGTCATACAGGACTTTTCAAATATTAAATCGCTTTTAAGAATTGTGACTTTCCTATTTATAGAGAAGTTTCTATCCACATTGAAACAGCCATTGTTTCTCTTCTTTATTGCTTCCTATATGATGTAGTTAGTAGCAGTTTATGGTACCTGGTTCGAATTGTATTTCCATATTTTGATATAATATAATTGATAAATAATGTAATTTAGGAAAGGACTCTACTAAAAAAAGCACCGGCCAACCCCCCCCCCACCTACTTTATTAGAAAGTAGAATAAATAACCCCCCCCCATTATTTTATTGAAAAGTAAAATCATTTATTCCTATTATCGAATAAAAATTTTTATATAAGATTGAACCGTTTTATCCTTCACTCGTTATATTAAGGTGTTGATTTTTTTTAAAATGTGTAGACACTTTGCTCGTTTGGACTCTCATAGAAATGATCATTATCCATACGTTCCCTAATTTTCGTGTGATTTTTTTAGATAAGTATTTTCTTAATTTCGGTAAAAATAATGTGACATGTTTTCCGTCTTTTTTATTGGGGTCTTCATTATAATTAAAGGATTCTTGTGTCATAGTGTCGTGTCGTCTTTTGTTTATATTTGTTTATATTTTACTTTGATTTAGATTCCCTCTTATTACCATAACTTGAAAAATTTAGAACGACATATTGAAATTCTGAAACTTTTCGTTACACTTTAGTATATATCTTACTTCATGGTAGTTCTTTTATCGTAATTGGTGTTTTTTTACCGTTAATGATTTTGGTTCCCATATCCTTTTTTTTTTTTTTTTGTGGGTGGGTGGTGACTATTGGATGAAATGTCCTTTTCAGTTTCTCTTAAGTCTTTTAAAGTTGTTTCTACTTGTCCACTTTCTGGAAAATCCAGTCACACGGTCATTATTGACCTTGTCAGATAGGGTATATTGACGTACCTAACGGGATTCAGAGACGAGTTTAGAATGGGAAGGTCTTTCCGAGAGGGACTGTGATATAAGTTTTACCATCGGATATAGTGATAGGGGAATGATACGAAATTTTTTTGAAACAATGGACGGTGATATATAAAAAGAAGTTATAGTTTTACAGTTGAGGTAGTGTTCCATGAAATAGACGGAACAAGTTAAGGTATGGGAGTTTTAAACCTTGTCAATGGTAAGAGTGATTTAATTCTTTGTCCTGGTGTCGGGAATAATGGACTACTACCATGTGGGTGGTTCGTGATCACTATTGAGCTCGCAGGGTTCGTCGTGACATCGTTTCTCGGTAACACGGTCGAAGTCAGTTCCAGGCTCCCCCTTAGCCAAGAGGACATTATTACTATGATGTTACAAAGTCATGGCTTCACACCTGAAAGATCTCGTTCTGTACTTTTGGTATATGTCCTACTGTCCAAGTAAAGAATATAAAATTTATTGTTATAGTGTGAAATTGAAGTCGTCACATACTTCAATGATAAAAATAAATTTTTACATAAATATCTCGTCCAAAAATTTACCAGATTCATTTATTCAAGTCTTTTATAGGAAAGTGAAAATAGTCATTAAGATTGGAGTAAGATCTTTCCTATTAAATCTTTTTGGATAAATTTCCAATTTCTGGCGGTCTTAATGATATAACGGATTTTTCATTTTTAGTTCTTGTATAATTGTCTAGGGATTCTTAAGTTTATAAAATTTTGATCCTATATTAAGTGTATGATATTTTAAGTGAAAATTTCATATGTTAAGACTCAAAACTATATAAGTATTTCGATATGTTAGTAATGGTAATTAAGGTTTTGTAAAAGTAGTAGACGCTTTCTTTAAGACATAGATAAATGTCAGTGAAATGTAAAAAGGGTCGGTGACCGTTAGTGATTAGATGAAAGACAGCGACACCTAAAAGGATAAAACCCTAAAGTATATTTACCTTAGTATATATGGACCGAAAAAAGTGAATCGTACAAAAGTTCCAAGTAAGTACAATCTCGTAAACAGTTATGAAGTAAAGGAAAATTCTGACTTATTATAAGATGAAATACCTATATGGTGTAACATAGATAAATAGTTGACTGTCTCTATGTCCAACCCCTAAGGGACCAACGAGTCACCATTTCTTAGGTGAACGGTTATGTCCTCTGAGTCCAAACTAGGGACGTAACGCTTTTAGGGGACCTCTTCCTTTACCGTTGGGTGAGGTCATAAGAACGAACCCTTTAGGGTACCTGTCTCCTCGGACCACCCGATACCCCAGTGTTACTTACCCTGTGTTGAATCACTGATTTGTTGTCATTGTTGTCTCTATGTGCCATAAAGGTAAAGAACCGATAACATTCATAAACGTGTGTTCAAACCTGTGTAAAATTTAATAGAACCCATGTATAGATTCTCACCCAGTGTACCATTTATGATACAAATTGAAAAAGTCCTTGATAGTTTGAGAAAGGATAACGTCGATCTAGTAACAGGTAAGGGTGGTCGTCACATATTTCTCAGGTCAGAGAGGTGGTGAACTGGTTGAGTAATGACAAAGACCGAAAAAATAAACCTAAAAAGGGGTGGTACACACCGAACACCTTAAAAGAAGGGATTGGTCACTGACTTGGGCTCGGGAGTCGTGTCTGTCGAACCTCAAGATTATTGATCTGGCGATCCTTAAAGGTGACACAAAAAGTTGATAAGAACACCCACAATTCACCGTAAAGTGACACCAAAACTAAACGTAAAGGAATTACCTACTTACTACGACTCGTAGAATAGTACACGAACACCCGATGAACATAATAGAAATCTCTTTGTAGATAAACTGTAAAATTTTTGACAAGTAAAATTTTGACGGAAAGATGACAACTCAGTTTTGTCAAGATCTCAAAAAACCTATAACCAGGAAATAGTCTATTTACTAAACTTTTATAAAAGAGGGTAAAGACACCTCACAGAAAATTAAAAAAACTATCTTAGGAAACTTAATTTCAAAATCAAAAACGTATTGAGATTAAATGCAAAAAAAGAAACCGACGAATACGAAAACTACAGTATAGATTTTACTGTGGTTTCGGTTACTGAAGGTCTCGGTTATAAGAAGATTCTCAGAATCTCAAAATCGAGAATTTAAATCCAGATACTACATAAACTCAAGTAAAAATATTCACCATCCTTCAAGGATAAAGATTGAAGTAAGAAACCGTGTACCTATAATTAACGGGGTCGGGATAAACAACTTTTCTAATAAATAGGAAGGACTTACCGGAACCGTGGGAACGATTTTTAGTTGACTGATATTTGTTCCTTAGAGTTAAGAGAAATAATTAGATAGTCAAGTAAGAGTATGGTTATGGTGTGAGTGACAGAGCTATGGTGTGACTGTCGACAAAACATCCTCCAAAACTCCTTCACACTCCTGAGGTTAAAACAAGAGGTAAAAGTTCTTACTAAACCGATTAGACCAAAGAGACGTAAAGGTGTACTTAAAATCCTACTTAAAACAGATAGAGACGTTTTTGTCCGTCACCACTCTCTCTGACGTGGTGTAAACAACTAATCACACCCTTTGTGACGGTAGTCTTGTTATAATTCTGAAGGTTAAATATTTGTAACCTTTAGAAGGGTAAATAAATCTAGAAGAAATTAAAGAAAGTTACTACAAAACATCAAACCACATATACAGAATGAAAAACCATTCAAACAATGATTTATAAAATAAGAAGAAGTTACGACAATATTCTCCTACAAAATAATTAAAGGAGAATTATAACAAGTAATGATCATATTATTTTTGTATTGACTGTAAAATATGTGACTGGAATATAGGATCTATGACGACTTGAACAATTGATTATTAAAAACCACCTAAGGAATTCCAAAATTTATATATTCTAATACGGTAAACGTTTGTCTCTGTGAAAATAGACAAGGAATGGTTAAACCTATAAAATTTGAAAAGTGACGGATTGACGGATGAGTCTTGGAGGTATACTACAACTCATCTTCGTACCGTTCTTGTCTACACGAGTAGAATAAGGACTAGAACCCCCTTTTCGAGAGTCAGAAAGGGTTAATTCGTACTAAAAATCGACACTTAAAAAATATCTACAATAAATGGTTGAACTCCTGTACAGGAAGATAAGAATCAAACAACTCATAAAAATAGTGTTTACTCATGATCTAATGGTGGTTTCCGAAATTCCGAAAAAACGTAATCAACTCTAGTAGTACACCAAAAACAGGAGATAAGATGACTATATGACATAATGTGACTAATTAAAAGTATGCAATTTAATTGGAACTTAAGGACCCTTATTTAGGGTAAAATAGTATACATATTAGGAATATTCTATGACGATCTAAGTTAAAGGATTATCAGACAACTCCTAAAAACACAGAGATAAGTATTCACTATAACTAGTCACCAAAGGAAGTGACACTATAGAAACAGACCAAAACAATAATTCCATTATGACCAGGGTTTCTTACTCAATCTTTCAAGGACAGAGAACACAGAAAACCTTCTCAAATGCTTCCTAACTTAAAGTCAGAAGAAATTTTCAGGATGTCTAAAATCCTTAAACTTAGAATAAAAAAGTCAATCATATCAATTTCCAAATAGTTAAAATAACTAGAAAAGTTTCTTGATTGAAACCAAAATAACTAAAAAGAGATGTCAGACAAAATAAAGATGAGATATAGAATGACTACCTGACTTTGTAGTAATATTATTTCACAGGGAATGGGGATAATCACAAAAAAGAGAATATGATTCTTATCAAATTTGTTTTCAAGACTTATTGTCTTACTTAATGTAATGGACAACCTAAGAATTAATGTGTCGATCAACGAGGTACTTCTAGTCGTACCTGTATTTACAGGGGAAATTTTGTTTATTTATGATGACATTCAGAATAAAGACGAATTCAACTTTGACAAATGAATAACAAATTTCGCAAGTTTTGGGTTTTGCACATTCTTTTATTTATTTCTTTTCTGGTAGAGGGTGGCACCCTCCTAAAGAGTATCCGGAGGAGTCTCCTTTCGATACGATTATTCCGTCTATTTTACCAGTATCAAGAAGAGGGAGGGAGACAGGTGTGGAGAGACGAGATACTGGGACTTCGACGTAGTTCTCCACCTCAGGTGAAGGGACAGTGAGTTTATACCAGGATGGGGAACTGTTTCTCTTACACCGTCTGTACTGGTTTACGGTCAAGGGTCAGATCCGGATCTGTCCGAACATACGAAGAAGAAAAAGGAGAGTCTTTAAACGACTCAATGGTATATTCGCTCGGGTCCGATCGGACGACTAACCACTCTCTGTGGACCACTACTCACTCAGTATCATCGTTTACGTTTGTTTCCAGGATTCCTGGTGTCTACCAACTGTTTTCACTGTTTGTTAGTACTTCGGTCTGACTTCCATTCATTCTTTACTCTGATCTCTTCTTCGGTCCTTGGGACGTTCGGTGTTGTTCCTGAAGATCAAAATAAGACTTTACACACTACTGTTTATTTACTCCTTTATCTACTTACGTACCTACTACCAGTTGATCCCTTTTCATTTCACGGACCAAAGATTGTCTTTTTTACTCGTCGGTGACAAACGGTACCTATCAAGTAGACTCTAAACTTTGAGTTTCTTCTCGTTTAGGGTATGTCAAGGTTCCGAGTCAAGTGTTACTTCTCTCAATCTCTTCTGTCTCTCGTTCGGGACCCGTGGTATATTGGACTTGGGACAACAAAAGAAAGGACGAAGACCTAGGAGTTTCCTGTACTCTAATCGAGACTATAACTAATAACTAAAGACTATGGGTATGACTCCCAAGTCGGTGTCACTGCACTACCAATAGTCGTTTGTTTTTGTTTACTCTCAGGAATGTTGTGTCCCCACTTCGGGACAAAGATTTACGTATTTTGCAAACGTTTGAAGTCGTAAATTTTTAATTCGAAATTTTTTAGACTACAGGTCGGTCGAACCTTTTAATTTTCGATAAAACAATTACATCGTCTTTTAGTCTTTAGATTATGATGTCTAATCGAGTCGTAATTAGGAAATCCTTATAAGTGAATTTTACTTTTAAATTCATAGTTTCGTGTATAAGTTGGTATTTGGTACTTTGAGATGGTTAATTTTTAGATGTGGATTGTAACTCTATTGGTTAGGTTAATGAATTCTTTTTTAAAAATCTTAAAATTAGAATGAATGGACCACAGTTCATAGAAAAGTGTTAATAAAGTAAGACAACGACTAGAGCAGGTGGTTATTAATCTATCAAGAGACTCGATTACTTGGTCTCCTTAAAGAGTTTGGATGGTTTAAAATTTCTTTTTTCAATTGTAAAAAAGGGGAAGTATCAACGGACTTAAGTCTAGGAAAATGAGTTGTTTTACTTGGTCTTCCGAGAGGATACACATCCAATTCTGTTGAACTACCGAATTAAAGAAAATTCTATAGTTCGACTTAAAATGACTTTTGAACATTATTTAACGGAATCCTATAAGAATTTTGTCAGAATCATCTTTCGTTAAATTATAATACAAATTTTTTTCGAAAGAGAAATAGAGGAAGGGTATATCTGTCAGAATCTAACTTCAACATTATTACTTAATGTTTTTTGTATTTTACAGTGGACCAGGGATCCAAATCGAGAGAAAGTCACCCCGTGACCTATAAGAAACCCTGACGTCCATTCTTTCTTTTTAACAAAAGGGTAAGACAGGAGTTAGTTGACTTACAAATGTATATACTGTAAGAAACAGGAGTTAACTAGTTGAATTTCAAATGTATGTACTGTAAGAAATGTAAATTTTATACATTTTGGTTTTTGACAGTAGTCTTCACATTTTAATGAAAAGACTTCTTCGTTTAATTGAACCTAAAAGTACCAATTATGTATGGTGGTAACTATTTTACTCACATTGACAGTTTAAATTTTACCTATTGGTTGTTTCTGGATAACATATCGTGTACCTTGAGTCGAGTTACAATGTACGGTCGGACCTACCCTCCGCCCTAACCCCCTCTTGCCTATGTACGTATACATACCGACTCAGGAAAACGATAAGTGGACTTTGATGGTGTTGTGACAATTGGCCGATATGTGGGGTTATGTTTTATTCCAAACAAAAAAAATTTAACTTCTCACATATAAACATACTGTAAATCTTTTACTCTACTTGTATTTATAAAGATACGATGTATACTGATCATTCTATTAGAAAAATACTAAATTGGATGTTAAAATTTTAAGGACCGATTTATACTATCTAACCCCTGAAGGGACCACCAGGTCACCGATTCTGAGAAGATTGAGAGGTCCAAGCTAGGGACCAGTTCCTTGATCTGGGGAGTACGACGTTGATTCCCTGAACCGTATGGGTTTATGTATTTATAACTTTTTTTTTACTGTCCAACTCGTGTCCGTAATTTCATTTGAGAGAATATAGTTTATATTGTCGTCTTCCTAAGATGAGAATAAAAGATTTTACTAAAAAATAATTCATTATGTATATGTACCGAGTTTAAAATTCTGATATACCTTTACATCTCACTGTCTAGGATGTAGAGATAGAAGATGGTGACGACGACTGGTTCCCCCGGTAATCGAAGACTACATGGGGAGAGTTCATAAAGAAATATATATTTTTTCGATTTTATTTGACGAATAAGATTTGGAAAAGAAATCTGTGTTGTGTGACAAGACGTAGAAAAAAAGAGAAAAATGAATTTTTATATAAAAGGAGTAACGACTTACCTACATGATACCTAAATTGGTGAAGGGGTGACTACCATTTTTCCAAACATTTTACTGTATATAGGTTATTCCTGTGTTTCTTACTCTTTCCATTTAATTCCTACATAAAACATTAGTAGGATCGTTTCCTTACGTATTGATTGTCCGGTTTTTCTTCAGTTGAGTAGTTTTCTTTCGTTATTCCTTCTGTTTTTTCTTGTATCTTACCCTGTGTATCTTTCGTTTGTCATTCTGTCATCTAAATTTGGTTTTATATAGTCTTTGACATAATTTATATTTGTATCAGTTAAGAGAACCTCTAAGGGACCACCGAGTCTACCAGTTCTTAGACGGAAGTTACTCTCTCTGGACCCAAGCTAGGGGTCCAACCCTTCTAGGGGACCTCTTTCCTTACCGTTAGGTCAGGTCATAAGAACGGACATCTTAAATACCTGTCTCCTCGGACCACCCGATGTCAGGTACACCAGTGTTTCTCAACCTGTGCTGACTCACTGCTTGTGTGTGTGTGTCAGTAAAAGGGTCCATTTCACGTTTCTGACAGTCTGACCCTTTTTTTACTATATATATATATATAGGAAATTTTGTATTCCTATATTTTTACAACTTTATGTTACTGCCGTTTTGTATTATGGTACGTTTGTTATTGGTTTTGGTCGACTTTGTTAGACTTGTAAAGCACATCTGTCTATTTTATCTACATTCAATTTTCCTGTAAAGTAATTTTCATTATTTTCCGAGTTAATGACTTTTCTCTTTTGTCAAGATATAACCATAGTGGATTGATCTATCGGAATTGTATATACTTCGTTTTTACGTTTTCATTTTCCTCGCTGTTAGGTATTAACATACTATAAGTTGTGTAGAGAGAGTCATTGACCTTTTTGTTAGTAATTTTTCTTAGTTTCCACGGTTTTTAAACTTGTACTAATTATTTGTACTGAACTATAAATTTCTTTACATGAGTTATTGAGATCTTTTCTGTAAGAAAAGATAATATGTACTTTGTAAATATTTATTTCGACAGATATTTATCTGACCTGGTCTTTCGTTCAAAGTTATTTGCAGTTTACAGACTCTATGTCTTATAGTAGAAATAATGTGTTTAATTCGATTTTTAGTCATTGTTTTTATATTGGTTAGGGGGAGAGTTATACAAGTCTTTCATTCTGTATATGAAGATTTATTACGTACCCACCTCTTTAGTGTAACCTTTACTCTTATATAGAACTGTACTTTCTATTACTTTTATGATTTGTTGTTTTACGATATCTACTTCTATTTCGGTACGACTATATTTAAATAACGAATTGATATAATCTTTTCTTCGACTCCCTTCCCCTTTTTTTTAGTTACTTGATTCGAAGACAAAGGTCTGGTCTTTCCCTTTACGTTTTTTTTTTGGGTTTCTTTTCGTGTTTCTACTTTTATTAAGAATTTGATAATGTATATATTATACCTCTAGTTATCAATTTTTGATCAAAAAATTCCTAGGATTATGATGACTTTTAGAAGACTAGTCTAATTAATTCTTTTTCTCTTCCGTGTTTATTAAGAACTTACTTTTGTCTCTCCATTAATTTCTAAGATCCCTGTAATTTTTCAATTCACCTCCCTGAGGGGACTACTTGATCACCAATTTTGAGGTGCGAAGGTGATCTCCCCCGTGTCCAAACTAGGGACCGGTCTCTTGATTCTAGGGTGTACGGTGTACCATGTCGGTTTTCTCTCTTTTCTTTCAATTCAACCTATAATTATTTGAAAAACGGTTATTTAAAGTTTGAAACCTGTTTTATCTGTTGTAGAATCTTTTCGTGACGATCGGTTTTGGTCTTTTAGACTCACCAGGATAATAAATGATTTCTTAAACTTAAACATTACTTTTTGAAAGGGTATTTCTTTTAGAGTCGACTGAAGGTAGTTCCTGTCAACTGTTTCCTTGTGAAGAGTCAACAAAATACTCTATTATATTAGAACATAGTTATCGATTGCTTTCGTAATACTCTTTACTTTTAATGTGTATTACTATAAGTTCTCTACAATCTCTTTTTTCTTTTTTCTTTTTTGTAAAACTTTCGACCTTTTATTTACCTGTTCACTCGACTGAGTTCTTCGACTTAGGATTCGACTATCACGTTTTTCAGTTCTTTGTTTAGTTGAATGCGAACACACTGGGTATTTTTCGTGTTCCATGACGATCTTTATCCAAATTCTACTTCAAATTTTGTCTTTCCGACCGATTTTTAGACTAATTCTTCATTGTTGAAGGGATCTAGAAAGGTCGAAACTTGTACCACCGTTAATGGGGAAGTTGTAAGATTGTCTTTTCGGTCTTTAATTTGGATATTTTTCCCATGTTTCTCCTAGTGACCTGATCCCTTTTATTTAGTGTTTAATGTATATAATTATACATTTTTATCCCGTTAATTCATTTACATACTTTATGACCTATGATTCTGAGAGATCGAATAATAAAGGTGACCAGGGGATTTTGCCTCTGTTGGTTCAGAAGTGAAATGTTCGTATTCGTTTTCTTTGAAAAGATCCTTTACTCTGGTCGACTTCTCCGTTTTTCACCGTTTTTCTGTAATTCTCAACGTGTCTTTTACCTGGTGTGTCTAATAAAATGTTCAGGTTGTTTGGTGTTTCTTGAAGGGTAGTCGTAAAATGTCAAGATGATCTTTTGTACTCGTCTGTCAGTTCCTAGTGGTCTGTAATTGTGTTCACTTGTGACCTCTGTTTTGGTTTTTTATCTTTTTCTTTGAACCTCTTCTGTCTGGATAATTCTTTTCTTATAATTTATTTTACATTATGTCGTTTTGATAAGACAATATTTCTTTATAAGACAATATTTCTTTATAAGACCTGGTGTGTCAGGTAGTTATTTCTTTTACCTTCAAACTCTAAGTCCTCTCTCTCCAATTTCTCTTGAACGTCTTATCATTATTTTGCTCTTAAATTTTACGAATCTCTTTTGTAGATCTTGTTTCATCTAGTTTTTCGAGGTCCCTTCTGAAGTCGCTCCTCTATTATGACTATTCTAAGGTTGACAGACTTGTATGAACCTTCTATTAAACTTGTACTAATGATTATTCTTGTTTTCTTTTTCTTTCATTTACTTTGTTCTGTTAATAATTGAAGTCCCTTCTATTTTACGCCTCGTCCTTTCCTTTTGTTTCGTCTTATGACATACTTGGTCGACACTGATGTTAAATTTATAGGTATTATGAGTTATGTCTTATAGTTAGAACTGTTTTAATACGACATTGATATAACTCTTCGATCCACTACACACACATACATTACCTCGTGTTTACTTTTCTTATTTTAGAAGTAGAAAGGTATTACCCTTCAATAATTCTCATATTTTGTCTTTTTAATCCGTCGTTATGTAATGATTCTCTTTACTTTCATGTATCGTTTTCTTAGTCGATTTTCTTGATTTTCGAAGGAACTCTCTCCTCCGTCATTCTCGTCCGTCTCTGAAGGGACCACCAGGTCGCCATTTCTTAGGTGGAACGTTACATCCACTGTACCAAAATTAGGGACCAGTCCCTTGATTGGGGTGTACGGTGTCTCGTTGATTCAGGTACCCGTTGTTGAGCTATCCGGTGTTGATAATCTCGGACGGGAGGACCCTCGGGTGTATAGTGTGAGACTCTGGTGATCGATGTTTTCAAACGTCCCAATCACCAAAAATTGTTCGAAACATCTTGACGAACTAAAAGATTTGTTACACGTACATCTTCAAACTATTTTTGTTTTATATAAAGTTTTTACTTGTGAATGGTTATATGAAAAGAACGAAAAACTTATCTCCATTGACAAACCTGAAGAAAATTCCAAACGAAACAAAAGAAAAGACGACTAAACTTACGGATAAATATTCTTTTCGCAAAAATTCATTAAACGACTTTTAAAATAAATTTATTATGGTTCATTTACTATCCCGTTCTTTATCAAATCTACAGTGCTTTACTGTAATATATAATTATGTGTGTTGTACGTGTACTTCCATTACTTTTTTGAGACGAAATTTGTAATTTTACTAAAATTTGTTTATAGACGAGTTCTGGATGTTTTTTTTGTCCCCCGCGCCCGCCCCCGCCCCGTGCCAAGTTTGTCAAATGAACAAACGGTCTATTAATCACGTTGGTATGTCCTCCAAACCCCGATCTACAATCTGTGTGTTGTTACTTATTCAGTGACCCCAGATCCTCTTCTCTATATATTTATGTATTAATAAGTTTATTTGTACCATTTACGATGTTTCCTACGATGTTCTCATATTGTTCCCTCAGGTCTAAATATTAACTAATACCAGTTTCCATAAAGACTCCTTTACCGTGAATCCGATTTCGGACTTCCTAATTACCTTAATGGTTGCGTTTCTTATTTTTCTATTCCTTTTCCCGTCGAACTAGTCGTTCATACTAGTGTCCCATTTCACAGTTTTTTACTCCAACCTCTCCTTCTATCTTCATTCAGTACTTCCGGTAAGTAAATTGTCTAAAATCACACTGATCCAAGGTCCGTTATAAGATCCCTGACCCTGTGTCGTTACTTATTTTGTCTATTTCTAAGGTGCAAGTATGTTAGATGTAAGATCTCCCTTCTATATATTAGTATGCAACCCCACATACAAAAATTTGTTCTTTTTGTTTCTCATTTCTCTTTGACTCCCGTCAGCATAAAAATGAATCTCACCAGGTTTTTCCGGAAAGACTATTTCCGAATAAATTCATCTGTATACTTACTTCTCCCCCTAGGTTGGTGTTTTTTAGACTCCCTTCTTGCAAGAGCCGTCTTTCTCATCGTTCACGTTTGCGGGACTCTTTCATCGTACCCGGTGACAACATCCTTGTCGATTTCTAGGGTGACATCAACCTTTCTCATACATTGACAGACGACGTCAATGGTTTAGTACAGGTTGAGAACACTGGGGTACCTGATGTCGGGTGCTCCGAGAAAACAGATACGCTAAGAAGTCCGTGCTTATGACTTCACCCAACGGTAAGAGGTCCCCTAGAAGGGTTGGTCCCTAGTTTGAGCAGAGGTCGTGACGTCCACCTCAGAAGTGACTGACTCGGTGGTCCCTTCGGGGCACATTGTCCTATCCACTACACTAGTTTCCCTTCGTCTAGTACTTCCTGGACTACCCGGTTTTCCCGAAATGTCACAGAATTTATTTTACCCTTCTTTGACCTTCTAGACTTGTCTCTTTTTTGTGAAGTGAAGAAAATTATCCTGAATAACTTATACTCTTCTGAGGTTCTGCTGTGGTCGTAAAAATTGAACTCGTTTCCCCTTTAATGACTCTATCTCTTTAAGTCACTTCTGTCCGAATCCCCTCTTTTATTTATGACCTTTATATGTGTAAAATTCGTTTTAATATAAACTTTTGATAAAGACTTAAACTTTTGTAGTAAATTTTTACCTTCTTTATTAAGTCAAGTTAAGTCAAGTTAACGAGTCAGTACAGGCTGAGAAACATTGGGGTACTTGGTGTCATGTGGTCCGGAGGGACAGGTAATGGTTGAGGGCCTCAGGTGGGTTTGGGTACAGGTAGTTCAGTTACTACGGTAGGTTGTTAGAGTAGGAGACAGCGGGGGAAGAGGAGGACTGGGGTTAGGGAGGGTCGTAGTCCCAGAAAAGGTCACTCAGTTGAGAAGCGTACTCCACCGGTTTCATAACCTCAAAGTCGAAATCGTAGTCAGGAAGGTCACTTGTTGGGTCCTGACTAGAGGAAATCTTACCTGACCAACCTAGAGGAACGTCAGGTTCCCTGAGAGTTCTCAGAAGAGGTTGTGGTGTCAAGTTTTGGTAGTTAAGAAGCCGTGAGTCGAAAGAAGTGTCAGGTTGAGAGTGTAGGTATGTACTGATGACCTTTTTGGTATCGGAACTGATCTGTCTTGAAACAACCGTTTCAGTACAGAGACGAAAACTTATACGATAGATCCAACCAGTATTGAAAGGAAGGTTCCTCGCTCGCAGAAAATTAAAGTACCGACATCAGTGGTAGACGTCACTAAAACCTTGGGTCTTTTTATTTCAGTCGGTGACAAAGGGGTAGATAAAGGGTACTGCACTACCCTGACCTACGGTACTAGAATTCAAAAGACTTACAACTCGAAATTCGGTTGAAAAAGTGAGAGGAGAAAGTAGTTCTCCGAAAAATCAAGGAGAAGTAAAAGACGGTATTGCCACCACAGTAGACGTATAGACTCCAATGACTATAAAGAGGACCGTTAGAACTAAGGTCGAACACGAAGAAGGTCGGGTCTCAAAGAGTACTACATGAGACATATATTCAATTTAATCGTCCCACTGTTATATGTCGGAACTACATGAGGAAAAGGATAAACCTTGGTCAGACAACGAGGTACAGGTCAAGATTAACAACGAAGGACTGGACGTATATCCAAAGAGTTCTCCGTCCAGTCCACCAGACCATAAGGGTAGAGAAAGTCTTAAAAGGTATCAGACAACACTAGGTGTATCAGTTTCCGAAACCGTATCAGTTATTTCGTCTTTATCTACAAAAAGACCTTGAGAGAACGAAAAAGTTACTAGGTAGTCTACAACCGTTAAACTAGAGACCAAGGAGACGGAAAAGATTTTGGTCGAACTTGTAGACCTTCAAGTGCCAAGTGCATGACGACTTCGGACCGAACCTCTTAAAACTCGTAATGAAATGATGACACACGACGAATTATTTATAGAAGACGAAGACAATCCAGGTATGGTAAAGACAGGAAATAACTCGGGTAGAAACGTACTTTACAAGGGACCACGACAACGACAACGGTTGAGCGAAGTTAACACAGGCTGAGAATCACTGTGGTATCTGCCGTCGGGTGGTCCGAGGGGGTAGGGACCCTAAGAGGTCCGTTCTTGTGCTCACCCAACGGTAAAGGAAGAGGTTACGTACTTTCACTTTTCACTTTCACTTCAGCGAGTCAGCACAGGTTGAGGATCGCTGGGGCACCTGACGTCGGATGGTCCGAGGAGGTAGGTACCCTAAACGGTCCGTTCTCATGACCTCACCCCACGGTAACGGAAGAGGTAACTCACGTTAACAC